>CM077228.1:18796820-19146820 GCA_039654775.1 Spinibarbus caldwelli | reverse complement strand
TCAACAAATCTGTGTTTTTCTGTCAATATGGGGTGCTGTGTGTACATTGAGGAAAAAAAAATGAACAAATGATTTTAGCAAATGGCTGCAATATAACAAAGAGTGAAAAATTTAAAGGGGTCTGAATACTTTCCGTACCCACTGTATGTATGTATGTATGTATATATATATATATATATATATATATATATATATATATACATACATACATACACATACATACACACACACACACACACACACACACACACACAGGTGCATCTCAATAAATTAGAATGTTGTGGAAAAGTTCATTTATTTCAGTAATTCAACTCAAATTGTGAAACTCGTGTATTAAATAAATTCAATGCACACAGACTGAAGTAGTTTAAATCTTTGGTTCTTTTAATTGTGATTTTGGCTCAAATTTAACAAAAACCCACCAATTCACTATCTCAAATTAGAATACTTCATAAGACCAATAATAAAAATTTTTTTTAGTGAATTGTTGGCCTTCTGGACAGTTTGTTCATTTACTGTATATGTACTCAATACTTGGTAGGGGCTCCTTTTGCTTTAATTACTGCCTCAATTCGGTGATCAGTTTGTGGCACTGCTGAGGTGGTATGGAAGCCCAGGTTTCTTTGACAGTGGCCTTCAGCTCATCTGCATTTTTTGGTCTCTTGTTTCTCATTTTCCTCTTGACAATACCCCATAGATTTTCTATGGGGATCAGGTCTGGTGAGTTTGCTGGCCAGTCAAGCACACCAACACCATGGTCATTTAACCAACTTTTGGTGCTTTTGGTAGTGTGGGCAGGTGCCAAATCCTGCTGGAAAATGAAATCAGCACCTTTAAAAAGCTGGTCAGCAGAAGGAAGCATGAAGTGCTCCAAAATTTCTTGGTAAACGGGTGCAGTGACTTTGGTTTTCAAAAAACACAATGGACCAACACCAGCAGATGACATTGCACCCCAAATCATCAGATTGTGGAAACTTAACACTGGACTTCAAGCAACTTGGGCTATGAGCTTCTCCACCCTTCCTCCAGACTCTAGGATCTTGGTTTCCAAATGAAATACAATACTTGCTCTCATCTGAAAAGAGGACTTTGGACCACTGGGCAACAGTCCAGTTCTTCTTCTCCTTAGCCCAGGTAAGACGCCTCTGACGTTGTCTGTGGTTCAGGAGTGGCTTAACAAGAGGAATATGACAACTGTAGCCAAATTCCTTGACACGTCAGTGTGTGGTGGCTCTTGATGCCTTGACCCCAGCCTCAGTCCATTCCTTGTGAAGTTCACCCAAATTCTTGAATCGATTTTACTTGACAATCCTCATAAGGCTGCGGTTCTCTCGGTTGGTTGTGTATCTTTTTCTTCCACACTTTTTCCTTCCTCTCAACTTTCTGTTAACATGCTTAGATACAGCACTCTGTGAACAGCCAGCTTCTTTGGCAATGAATGTTTGTGGCTTACCCTCCTTGTGAAGGGTGTCAATGATTGTCTTCTGGACAACTGTAAGATCAGCAGTCTTCCCCATGATTGTGTAGCCTAGTGAACCAAACTGAGAGACCATTTTGAAGGCTCAGGAAACCTTTGCAGGTGTTTTGAGTTGATGAGCTGATTGGCATGTCACCATATTCTAATTTAGTGAATTGGTGGGTTTTTGTTAAATGTGAGCCAAAATCATCACAATTAAAAGAATCAAAGACTTAAACTACTTCAGTCTGTGTGCATTGAATTTATTTAATACACAAGTTTCACAATTTGAGTTGAATTACTGAAATAAATGAACTTTTCCACGACATTCTAATTTATTGAGATGCACCTGTATATGTATGTGTATACAACATCTATATATATATATATATATATATATATATATATATATACATACATACATACATACATACATATATCCATATATATATCCATATATAAGGGATAATCAACAGTTTTAAATGTTTTAAATTTTAAACTTTATTCAACAATTCTTCTCCCCCGAGTTACGTCTTCCACCATTTTGGAGAGTACCAAAGAACGCAATCAATGTAATCAGCGCTATTTACGTTAGGGGGGGAATGCACACACATGAACGTAATCAGTGTTTTTTTACACTTAGGGGAAAGCGTGCGTATGCATTGTGATACTCTCCAAAATGGCGGAAGACGGTAACTCGGAGAAGAAGAATTGTTGAATAAAGTCATTATTTTTGTTTTCTTTGCACACAAAAAAGTATTCTCGTAGCTTCGCACAACAGAAGTTGAGCCACTGATATCACACGGACTGTTTTACCGATGTCCTTACTGCGTTTTTGGGACCTGGGAACGTTTCAGTTGCGTTGCTGTCTATAAGAGGCTCAGAGAGTTCTCAGATTTCATCAAAAATATCTTAATTTATGTTCCGAAGATTAACAAAGGTCTCACGGCTTTGGAACGACATGAGGGTGAGTAATTAATGACAGAATTTTCATTTTGAGGTGAACTAACCCTTTAAAACAACACAAAGCTGTATTAAAAAAAAAAAAAAAAAAAAAAAAAAAAAAAATCACAATAAACCCTAAGAAGTACATACTCGTTTAAGAGTGTTTTCAGGTGAAGTTGTAGACTGCGGACAGACGTGTGCAGAGAATTGAGCTCTCTACACTTCTGTTGAGCGCGTCCATTTCTTTCTGCAGGCAGCGACTGGTGCTGCGTTTCAAAGTAGCGATGGAAATCAAAGCTGCGTTGAAGATCTCTGAGGCAAGCGGTCAGCGTGCGATGGAGAGAGTCAGTAATCAACGGTACACTGCTGTACGTAAGGGGGCTGGGCCTGGAGTCTAGCTCCTCCCTCCCCGGAGACAACAGCAGAGCTAACCGCCGGAAAAACTCTGAGCTCTGCCCGACCCACAACTGGAACAACATCTGCAAAACAATCAATGGTTATTGAAGAGAATGATGTGCATTTATGTCAACAATAGGGCTGGGCAATAGCCTATATTGAATATTTACAGTACAGTCACAATGGTTATGTTAATGCTAAAAAGAACAGCATTATGAATGTTGTAATGTTAATGTCTTTTATTTGACCATAAGGTGTGGAATAGTGCCTCTTTCCTTGTGTCTTCTTGACTCAAAAATAGCAGGTAAGGGCTAAAGATTGTGAACTATGATTTTCTTTCTTTCAAATGGTCAAATTCAATGATTTAATCCAAAATTATTAATGTTAATATAATATTAACAATATTAATATACCAAAATATTTGAATAAATAAATATGTCATATACATATAATTATTATCTACTTGGTAACAATTGTTTAGTGTGTGTGACTGTGTGCGCGCAATAAAAAATTCTGTATCTTTACAAGATATAGTTTTTTTTTTTTTAATGTTTCATTAAAAATATAAGTAGTTAAATATTGTTTTTTATTGTTAGAATGCAAACAAACAAACAATTGAAGGAGTGCCTTGGGGAGAATAAAAATTACTTTTTCACTAAAAAAAATAAATAAATATCAAGATCATCATCATACCTAAATATTGTCAAAACACATTCAGCTATATAACCCAGCCCTAATCACCAGTACGAGTTTCTGTACCTTGAGTGCAGGCAGACTGTAATCATTGGTCAGTTCTTGTGCCTGATCGTCAGAAAGATGCTCCACCCCCAGACCGAGTCCAAGCTCTCTGATTGGCACGGTGGACACGTAGTTGGTGACATTGTCAATCTCTGAGTTCAGCGGATATGTAAAACACAGTCAAGGAATTAAATGTTCAGAAATCAAATAGTAAAAGCTGTTGATCACAAATGATGTTGTTGGATCAGGATATGACTTGAGCATGATGCATGTGGCGAGGCGAGAGGCTCGGAATGCGCAGCGAAGACTCTGATAGGCCGCCTTCCGTAGACCAATCAGCTGCTGGCTGCGAAGCTGCCCCGCCCTGTTAAAGGGACAGGCGCCACTCACCCTGTCGAGTAAACTTGACAAGTGAAATGTGATCCAACTGTGCAGACGTCCGAGAACCATCAGGGCAGACACACATCACAAACAACACATATAATACTACCAGACTAACACTATGTAACAATATAACACACAGAACACAAAAATTACACAAATAATGACTAATACACTAGTTCAAAAGTTTGGGTCAGTGAGATTTTTTTTTACTATTTTTTTATTCCTGTGATTGGAAAAGCTGAATTTTGCAGCATCATTATCAGTGCTTTGAGTACCCAGAAAAGCGCTATATAAATGTAACGATTATTACTATTATTATTACTCCAGTCTTCAGTGTCTTCAGAACTCATTTTAATATGCTGCTCAAGAAACATTTCTAATTGTTATCAATGTTGAAAAAAGTTGTGCTGCTCATGCTACACTATTTTAAAAATTTAGAACAGCATTTATTTGAAATAGATTTTTTACAGTGTAAAAATCTTTACTGTCACTTTTTATCAATTTAATGCATGCTTGCAAGACAAAAGACTGAATTTCTTTAAAGTAATCACACTTACCCTAAACTACCCTTACTATCTTTTCTAGTGAAAGACAAATTACACTCAACATGCACACCACAGAGCACAAACCTCATACACATAACTGAATTATTAAATCTGTATTTAAACACATACATAAATACACATAACAGGTATTCATTTATATAGAGGACATGAGCCCATGCCAGTAACTCGCATACATTATACTTATTTTTCTAAAATTGTACTTATATTTCTTAAAAAAAAAAAAAAAAAAAAAGTATGCTACATGTTTATATAGCATACCAAGTTAGTAGTCCTAAGTTGTGTTAGGACCAGTTTAACAGCTCAAAATGACTAATTCTAAATACTGAAAATTAGAAGTGATTCAAGCTCATATTTCCACTCAAAATGAGGAACATTCAAAACTGTGAGTCATGCAAAAGAGAAAAGAGGCATCAACTAAGTCAAATAATTCACATATCATTCCAAAAAGGAATATAGTAAAAAATCATAAAAAAAATCATAAAATTTAAAGATGAAGTGTGTAATATTTTGTTAAAATGTTAAAATATTTTCTCCTATCCCAGATTAATATTTCCACACTCTAAAGTCAACTATAAATATGCCATTCATAAGGTGATGTTAACCAGCATTTTGCTCTGCTGGTTTGAGCGACTATAAACAGGAGGAGTGTTTAGGAAACCTGTTTGAAAACAGTTACTCAGTTGCACAGAAATAACACACTTCAGCTTTAAACAACTGCAAAACTGCCTATACTAGTACAAAACGGATGCAGAAATAATCACTGATTTTCATGCAGAAAACAAAATCTCACAAAAATAAAAAACACAGCAACTAGTCAAATTCCATAAATATAGCTCATTTCCGACACAAAATAAAAATATTAAAAAGGTAATTACAACTTTTCTCTCACAATTCTGAGGACATCTCAAAATTTTTATCTCTTATTTTTATAGTTTTTATCTCACAATTTTGACTTTTTCAAAGATGTAAACTCACAGTTGCGAGAAAAAAGGTCAGAATGAGACAAAGTTGCAATTACCTTTTCTATATTTTATATTTTCTAATTCTGTGTCATAAATAAGCTTACATACATCACACCACATAAACAAACATAAAATAAGATGCAGAGGTGGACAAAGTACACAATTCCATTACTTGAGTGAAAGTACAGATACTGCTGTTCAAATATTACTCCACTACAAGTGAAAGTTGTAAAGACAGATTTTTACTTAAGTAAAAGTACAGAAGTACTTGCTTTTAAAAGTACCAAAAGTAAATTTCCTTTCGTTTTATTACTGTTGTATGCAATACTTGCAATACCTTATGCCTCTGAAGCAACTTAAAGGGTTAGTTAGCCTGTGTTTTACTCACACTCGAGGCATCCTAGGTATATATGACTTTCTTCTTTCAGACGAATCCAATCAGAGTTATATTAAAAATTTGTTTTGGCTCTTCCAAGCGTTATCATTGCAGTGGGTGGGTGTTTGTTTTCCAACAGTTCACAAGACGTCAAATAAAGCGCGAGCATCCATAATAAAATATCCCTCACACAGCTCCGGGGGGTGAATAAAGGCCTCCTGTAGCAAATCCATGCGTTTTTGTAAGAAAAATATCCATATATCAAATGTAATAAACACTTTTCTCTCACTTCTGCTATCTGTCGTACGTGGAAGCCGTTCCGGTGGATGACACTGGACATATGCGTCGCGCACGCGCCGGTGAGATATCCTAGTCTCACGAGTTTGTTTACAGGAGCAAAAGAAGAAAAGTTTCCTTACTTTAGCAAAGGAAAACCAGTTTCTTCTTGGCTTATATCAAAATCCTCCAATATTTTTCTTTACAAATCCTCGGTTTGTACTTCTAATTCGTGACTGGCGTTTTGTTTTGTTCTCTCTCCGCGTTTGTCACTAATCACACAATGCTGATGTCCTACGTCATCTGCCGGAATGGCTTCTGCGTACGATAGATGGTGGAAGTGATAGAAAAGTGTTTATTACGTTTGAAATATGAATATTTTTCTTACAAAAACGCATGGATTCGCTACAGGAGGCCTTTATTCACCCCCCGGAGCCATGTGAGGCACGTTTTATTATGGATGCGCGCACTTTATTTGACGTCTTGTGGATTGTTAAAAAACCAAAAAAAAATAAAAATACCCACTGCAATGATAAAGCTTGGAAGACCAAGGACAATTTTTAAATGGGTCCTATTATGCTTTTTCACTTTTTGAATTTTAGTCAGTGTGTAGTGTGTATGTTTGGACATAAAAAGATCTACAAAGTTACAAATCTCAAAGTCCACTCCAAAGGAAGATATTTTGTTTTTTTAAAAAAAAATCCCTTTTCAAGAACTACAACGAACGGCTCGTTTGGACTACAAAGTAGTTTTCCTGTATTTGTGACATCACAAAAATAAATCCCGCCTATGAAAATTCGAATGGTTGGCGGGTGGGGAGAATGCTTGGTTGAGCACTGCACATTTCAAAATCGAACCCCGGTGCAGGTGTTTTTATATCGCTGTATTTCTGATGGAAAACCGACTGTTTTCAGAAAATTTTGGATGTCATTTTCATTTAATGTCTGATAAAGCAGCGTTTGTGAGCGGAGCCCTGCTTTGTGTACAGCATTACCGGGGAAACCTCGCTCTCTCTCGCTACAACAGCGCCTCCTGCCGGCAGAGAATGAATTTGCATATATATGCTGCCACAAATAGTGCAACTCTGTGGGACTATGGTATAAATAAATTCAACTGTATAACAGTTTCACTGCAATTCATGTTATAATGTTAGAATTAAAGAACAATAAATATAATACATATTATTAGTAGTTATTTATAAGCTTAGTTATTTATAAGCTGTTGTTGACATCCTATCTAAAACATGATTTAGCCAAAAAATAAAAAACAACAACAATAATGTTACCACTTTAATATGTCTTGCAATATCCGTGTGTGCACAGGTTCTGCTCGATCCTCTTGTTCAATATTCTCAGGGTCTGAATTGATATGGCAATATTGACGAACTTGCTGTTTTGGCAAGGGGCGGGGCAATACTTAAACACCGTCTAAGCTGTTCGCCAATCACAACGCACAGGGACAGCTAACCAATCACAACACATTTCGTTTTTCGGAAGGCGGGTCTTCATCAAACCCGGAACTAATCGAGCCGTTTGTGCCAGGCTGGGGAGAAAGGTATTTGTAATAATGTAAATTATGTGAAAAATAATGCGATTTTCGAACCACCAAGCATGAGAGCATGTTCTAGTACACCTCCAAAACAAAATCAAGACTTTGTACAAGAGCATAATAGGACCCCTTTAATATAACTCAGATTGGACTCGTCTGAAAGAAGAAAGTAATATACTCATAGGATGCCTCGAGGGTAAGTAAAACACAGGCTAATTTTCATTTTTGGGTGAATTAACCCTTTAAAATACATTCCACCTACTGAATACATTGCTTGTATATACTGAATACTACAAAGCTTGTAGTATCTTTAGAATAAAGAGCTTTTAGAATGTTAAAAACCTATAGAAATGAAACCAAAAGTGTAGCCATTCATCCACATTTAAAATGAGCAGACAGTGAAACTGCTGTAAATACAGACTGATAAGAAAAAAAAAAAATCAAACCTGCTTTAAAAACCAGCAACAAAACAGTAGCGGTATAACTTTACAACAGCAACACTGCTTATCAAAAAAGCAACAAATTTATTTGACATCAAAAACATTTCAAAAATGCCCTCTAATCGCTCTCACGGTACTTTGATGTCATACACAAACGGTCTGTGCAGCGCTGCTTTAAGTCAAACAACCTACTGTGTTTTGTTAGGAGACGCACAACAGATCTTCTGTGGCTTTATAGGCAATATTTTCATTTAACACAATTTTGTAAAATCAGACAATATTGTGTCTAATATAGATCACAATATTAACTTCTTATTGAATTGTTGTAAATAAATATCACGGTTACACTTTATTTTAAGGTGTCCTTGTTACAGTGTAATTATACATTTAAGTACTGAGTAATATTAATTAACTACATGTACTTACTATATGGTTAGGATTAGAGTTTGGTTTAGGGTTACTTGCATGTAATTATGCATAATTTATTGTTATTATAATAGTAAGTACATGTAACATGTAACAAGGACAACTTAAAATAAAGTGTTACCAATATCACATTTGCAACTGGCCAGTGTTCAAAAAATGTGGGGAAATCACTTCATGTAGCCCAACAAGAGAAATTACTGAGACTGTCTAAAAAAAAGTGTCACATTTTAGAGAAAAAAATAAATAAATAAATAAATAAATAAAATATCACCCACTGACTTTCAAAGCTGCTACATAGTAACGACTCTCTACTTAGAGGACCTTTATAGAAATTTAGTGGAGTGAAGAGTATGAAATTTGTCTTTCAAATGTAGTGAAGTTAAAGTCACAAGTTTTCAGAAAAAATAATATTCAAGTAAATATACTTCATCACTGTCCACCTCTGATAAGACGTGACTAACTAAAGTGGTTGGGGTCCGTGTATGTGTGTTTATGTGGTTCATGAGGACACAAATTTGTATAATGACATGGGTATGACAGGTATTTCAAGGTGAAGGTGGTTTATGAGGACACGACCTATGTCCCTGTAATTTAAAAGGCTTAAAAACAAAAAAAAAAAAAAAAAAATTTACTAAATGGTGTTTTTTGAAAATCTAAAAATGCACAAAGTTTCCTGTGAGGGGCAGGTTTAGGTGTAGGGTGATAGAAAATACAGTTTGAACAGTATAAAAACCATTACGCCTATGGGGAGTCCCCATAAACCACCAATACCAACATGTGTGTGTGTGTGTGATGACACTTACAGGGTGAAACCTCGTAAGATGACTTCTGTCTCCTGTATGAGTCGCAGAGACTTGCGAGAGAGACTGGTCAGCACTCGGCTGATGTTCACCAAACCCTCCAGCTGGACGGCCAAAGACTGAACGTGCCGCTGTAGAACGGCCTTACGCCACAGAGACAGACCCCGCCACGCACACGTAACACACACCAGGACAACGCACAGCCACAGAGCCTGGTCGTGGTCAGGGTACGAAAAACACATGCCGAGCAAGACAGCTAGCAGCCCGACCAAAACCGACACATCCCTGTAACACAAAAACACATCAGTAACATACCAAGCTGATAGTGTTAAATAGTTCACCCAAAAGTTACATTCTGTCATTAATTACTCACCCTCTTGTCGTTCCAAACCCGCAAGACCTTCATTCATCTTCAGAACACAACTTAAAATATTTCTGATGAAATCCAAGAGCTTTCTGACCCTGCATAGACAGCAACACAACTGAAAAGTTCCCAGATCTAGAAACACAGCAAGGACATCGGTAAAATAGTCCATGTGACATCAGGGGTTCAACCACAATTTTACAAAGGTACGAGAATACATTTTGTGCGCAAAGAAAACAAAAATAACAACTTTATTCAACAATTCTTCTCCTCCCCATCCTGTCTGCAGCAGTGTGCCACCATTGTGGAGAGAGTATCACGACTCATGCGCTTGCTTCTGCTTCACGTAAACAAAACGTGCATGGCGCTGCTACTTACGTTAACGCGCACACGTAAACGTTTACATGATGTGGAAGCAAGCACATGCGTCGTGATACTCTCACGCCACTACAGACAGGATAAGGAGGAGAAGAACTGTTGAATAAATTTGTTATTTTTATTTTCTTTGCGCACAAAAAGTATTCTCGTACCTTTGTAAAATTGTGGTTGAACCCCTGATGTCACATGGACTATTTTACCGATGTCCTTGCTACGTTTCTAGATCTGGGAACTTTTCAGTTGTGTTGCTGCCTATAGAGAATTAGAAAGCTCTCGGATTTCATCAAAAATATCTTAAAGCAACACTACGTAACTTTTGGCGCTCAAGCGGTTAATAAACTGAACTGCACGCATCCCGCGGAAGAACTTTCTAACCGGAGCTACTTCTCTAAGTTTATGTCTATGGCGATTCACGCAGGTATGTGTTACTCCGCAGCGGTGAAGACCCGACCAGGCTACAATAGTCCAAATATAAGCACTTATTATAAGTGTATACCGTAGTGATTCGGGATAAGACAAAAACTCGGTTTGGAAGATGAATTCATGATGTACTCGCTCATTATATACATTTTGCAAATTCTGAACACAGAAAAAATTACATAGTGCTGCTTTAATTTGTGTTCCGAAGATGAACGAAGGTCTTATGTGTTTGGAACGACAAAAGGGTGAGTAATTAATGACAGGATTTTCATTTTTGGGTGAACTATCACTTAAAGGTGTTTGTGTTGGTATTGACGCAGGTGTGTACCGTATAGAGGGTGGCGAGAGGTAGCGTGGCGCTGGGACAGCAGTGCTGGCGCTGGGGCAGACGGTATCAGTGGAGCCCAGAGAGAGCACGCTCGGATCCAAGAGCTCGATCAGCTCAACATCCTCCTGCAACAGCACATCCTGAGATAACAGACAGCGCAGGGAATACTGGCGGAAGGCAGCGTCCTGCGGGAAAACAAACATAGTTGAATACAATCTTTCAGCGGCAGCAAATCAATCTAATTATCGGATCATTCCACTGCCTTGCAGCAATAATGGGTTTCTGTACTGTAATGCACAACAAGATCTTGGTCTCTGGATCTTAGTTTTATCAAATTGATTTTGGAATAAAGTGGTTAGTATCAGTTAGATTAAGCAAACCCTATGGAGATGGAATCAATTGTTATGTTATTTGAAAAAAGACAAGTAAAACTAAACTAAATTAAAACTAAATTACTTTTAACAAAACTCACTTTATACAGAAATCAGCTTTAACTGAGAAATTTGTTTTGAAAATCTCTTTATTTGGCATTTAAATTTAAAATCACTTAATTTAAAAATAAACAAAATAAGTAAATTAAACATTTTTTCAAGTGCCTTTTCTTTTATTATTTTAATTTATTCACATAAGCATTTTTCACCCATTAAAAATATTTAAAAACATTTATTTTTGTTCAGCTGCAAATAGTTCATTTTTGAATGTTCAAAAATAAAGAATTACCACCCCTACCAAATAATTTTGTTCACTAGCCATCAATCTTAACATAAGATGATTTTATTTGTGAAAACCGACTGTGTTAATGATTAATACTATACAGTGATTTTCAAGTTAAAATTTTGTATTGTGCATAACAGTGACTGTTAAATATGTATTTTAGGTATGGGACCTGCATATTTAGAGTTTGGGTATTTCCGCTAGAATTTGGGAAAGTTTAATTGGTCAAACTGAGCTAATTTTGATTGGCCAATGGGCTGATTTCTAAAGCAGATCTGGCAACCCTGCACACCACCAAACAACTATTGCCCCCTTAAATATTTATGTGATTATGCATATTTTATACATGACTGAAATCCAGCAGTATGCTGAGCTTCACTCTCACCAGCTGCTGCTCCTGCCAGCGGGTGGCGCTGTCTCGACGCAGAGGATTCAGACTGCGCAGAGCATCAACCAGTCTCCAAACACCACCCTTCTGCAAAAAAAAACAAATTAAATTTCTAGATTTCTGAGGAAAACCAACGTAGTTTATGCTATCACTCATCAGAGCAAGTCAAGTAACTGAATATTGAATAAGTGTTAATATGCGAATGTGGGCAGCCATTTTTCAATGACCTAATGGTTGTCATGGCATAGAAATGACAATTTCTAAATTCGCTGGGTGGATGGGAGAGAAAGCAAACTCATGTGTTTCAAACACTCAATGTTTTTTTTTTTTTTTTTTTTTTTTATACACACACACACATACATATGTAAATATGATCTCGTGCCTTTGTCCAAAAACTACCTGCCACTAACTAGCAATAACATCATGGTTCATCACTGTGACAGAAAACTGCACTAATCTAGAAATTTTATGGGGTATTTAAAACTGGGGTACATTACTAACAAAATGTAGTCCGTCACTGATGCCAAATTACATGAAAAATAAAAATAGTTGTTAATGTAATCCATTACATCACACATTTTAGGTAATATAATAAGACTACTTTTTGATTACTTTTAAACTAATTTATCACATTGATTTGAAAAGGAAAATCTTAGTACCATAACAAAATTTCTATTTCTTTTGAACTTGCAACTGCACAGCAACACCCTAGCAACCAGCCCAGGTACCCTAGTAACCACTCTAGCAAATATCAAATATCTATCTGACAGACTGTATTGCCTCCAAAACATTCACGCTTTAAGCTTTAAAACTACTTTAAACGTCAAACTATTACAGACCGAAAACACTCAAACTTTTAAAATTTAAAAAAAAGATTAAAAACTTTTTTAAAACTTTTTGGTCAGGCATTCTCAAGCCAACTTAAAGTTTGTCCTGACGAACTTTATCTAGTTTATCACATTGATTTTAATAGGATAATCTTAGTACCATATCAAAAGATTTCTTTTGAACTTTCCATTTATCAAAGAATCCTGACAAAAATGTGTCATGGTTTCCACAAAACTATTAAGCACAACCATTGTAAGCATTGATAATAATAAGAAAAGTTTCCTGAGCAGCAAATCAGCATATTAGAATGATTTCTGAAGGATCATGTGACACTGAAGACTGGAATAATTTAGTAATAGTAATAATATTTCACAATATTGCTGTTTTTACTGTATTTTTGATTCAATAAATGTAGCCTTGAAGAGTGTCTTTCATTTACAGCTTTATTAAAAGTATCGATGCTGGTATGTTTATTATGTCCTCTTGAGTAACAGTCCACAGACCGATTATTGATTGCTGTCTGGGTCATGAACACACAAACCACATGTCTGTGGTTTTTACCATTTTAGTCTACATACTAAACATCCTCTGAAACAAAGAAAGATAATGGAAATACAAAACATTTAAAGAAACAAACTTCAGGTTTGATATCTTGAAATGTCAGAACAAATCAGAAAGAAAGTGACTATCGTTTTGGGAAAGTATAATGTGCATTCAGCCTCACACACTGAGGAGGTTCTGCCTGTTTTGTCTTCTTTCCTTTCTTCATGTCTTTAGTATTCCGTGGCTGTAAGACTCAAGATGCTTTGAGTGTGTGTCAAACAACTGAAGAATAGAAAGAGACTGTGTGTGTGTGTGTGTGTGAGAGAGAGAGACACACATCGTAGACACAAACAAGGACAGTCTGAACTGTGTAAACTAAAGACAATAATGATGTTCACTGTGGAAACGTTCCAAATAAATTCTAAAATAAAATAAAGTATATACGTGCGCGCACACACAAACAATATTTTGCTCTGCCAAAGGGAATGAGTTCTATTTACACACTGAGTGGAATTAGAGCACATTCCCAAACGAGACTGGACAATTCTTCAGTCATTCATCACTTCCTGTTTCTGAGGTGACCATGAAACCGGCCTTCGCAGTTTCACACTGGTGACTATTGTGACAGGCGCCAATTTTAACACACTTTTTTTCCAATTACAAATAAACTGGAGTGATAATACTTATTCAGCACATGCTTTGTTTGTTCTTTAACTGAGACAAGGGAGTGTGTATGTTTTATATTTCCAATAAAATAAGTGATTTTGAGGTTAAAAAAAAATAGTTTTGATATCCAACTAATTCAGTGTATAAAAATATACATTTTGGCACTTTGGAGCCCAAGTCCCCATCCCCTTTCATTTGATGGTAATAGAGCAGTGTGAACATTCCACTAAACAACTTCTTTAGTGTTCCACTTAACATAGGTTTAGAAAAAAATACATTGGTATACACTACCAATCAAACGTTTTTGAACAGTTTTTTTCAGTTTTCTCTTCTTCTCACCAAGCCTGCCCTTTGATCCAAAATACAGCCAAAGCAGTAATATTTTGAAATATTTTTTTACTATTTAAAATCACTGTTTTCAATTTGAATATATTTTAAAATGTAATTTATTCCAATGATCAAACCTAAATTTTTAGCATCATTACTCCAGTCACATGATCCTTCAGAAATCATTCTAATATTCTGACTCGATGCTCATAAAAACATTTATAAATATAGCTGCAAGCAGCGATTCAGGGCCAAGCCTCTGAAGGGGCTGTAGCGCAGTGCAGAGCGGGAAGAACAAAAATCAAAAACGCACAAATTGAACGAACGTGAAAAACAGCTGCTTCGGAATTATTGGCGAGAACGAACGTAGAACAAACAGAAGTTCAAATGAAAATGAATGCAGCACGGATAGAAACATTTATTTCTAATCCAGGAGCAATACATATTTGTACAATGCTGATCTGGATAATAAATGAATCAAAACAGCACAACATCACATACAGGCTTCGCAGTCAGTGTCTTAGCAGAGTGTGCCACTCAGTTGATGCACATTCAACACGCTCCAGAAGAGAACTTTAGTGAGTGAGAATGAGCTCACAAAAGCATGACTTAGAATTTTAGACAGACTAGCATGCTAAGCTAACTTAATACTAAAGTAGTTTACGGTTAACCTGATAGCTGAAGAGCCACATCAGAATGAAGCACGCTAAGCTAAATAGCATAAATCAACAAGCACAGGCACGGCCCACTTTGGAAAGGTAGTATATATCACAAATCTGTTCAGTCATTTATGTCCGGCTCAGTCCAAATATCATCTGATCAGATTTTGGACAAAATTGGACAACATTTGAAGGAAGAGAGGCGATAAAACTGTTTTTGCTTTACTTCAATATGGCTGACAGGCACATTCATGGAAAATGACAAATGAGACATCGTCAGAATCGGCATAACCCAGGGAATGAAATGATATTAAAACAACAATTTGGAGAATGTTATCAAAAGTTATGTGTTTTTGCAAGAATCGTTATATCTCTGGAACACGAGGTGGCACTGTCTTCAAACTTCTGAGGCACCTCCAGGACATGGTGTTGATGATCCCTACCAATTTTTGTGCAGATATATCGAATGGTTCAAAAGATATTGAAATTTATGACAAATTTCAAAATAGCGGACACATGGTTCAGCCGTTCCTGGCATAATTGACATCCACAGATTCGGCATGACTAACTAGCAATTTTCTGACTAACTGTTCAAAAGTTATAAGCAAAAATGTGCATTTTTGCTATTTCACGATCCATAGGTGGAGCTGTTCCCAACTTTGGCATGGACCCTCAGATCATGGTGTTGATGAAGTGTACCAAGTTTCGTTTCCATTGATCAAAATTCAGCCGAGATACAGCCTCTGAAATCTGTTCAGTCATTTCTGTGCAGCTCAGTCCAAAGATCATCTGAGTCAATTTTCAGAAGAACTGGATCCGTATTGAAGGAGTAGTGAAAAGATAGAATACTGTACTTTTCAAAATGGCCGCTACTGTAATGGGTGGAGTCTTAATGTAAGCTATTAAATGTGATCAGCATGAAGAGAGTAATCAGGTGTACTAAGTTTCATATTTCTAGAATTATGGGTTCAGGAGTTATTGCCATTTCAATGTTGAATTTTTGAACTAGTGGTGACGCTATAGAGTTGGTCCTAGAGACCCCAAAGTTGGTCCACTATTCATGGCCATCTCTACAAGTCTGCCAATTTTTATAATTTTTCTATGCTCCGTTCATAGGGCTGCCATGGGGGGGATAGAGAGGAAGAAGAAGAAGAAGAAGAGGAGATACAATAGGGGCTACAGCCCCTTTGGGGCTTGGCCATGTTGAAAACAGCTGAGTAGAGTTTTTTCAGGTTTCTTTGATGAATAAAAAGTTCAGGAGAACAGCATTTATTTGACATAGAAATCTTATGTAACATTATAAATGTCTTTACCATCACTTTTGATCAATTTAAAGCAGTGGTTCCCAACCACGATCCTGGAGGCCCCCCCAACACTGCATGTTTTCCATGTCTCCTTAATCAAACACACCTGATTCAGATCATCAGCTCATTAGTAGAGACTCCAAGACCTGAAATGGGTGTGTCCGACAAAGGAGAGATGCAAAATGTGCAGTGTTGGGGGACCTCCAGGAACCACTGGTTGGGAACCACTGATTTAAAGCATCCTTGCTAAATAAAAGTATTCATTTCTATAATTCCTTCCCCCTTTCTTTAGCTTTGATCACAGGAAAAAATTACATTTTAAAATATATTCAAATAGAAAACAGTTATTTTAAATAGTAAAAATATTTTACAATATTACTGCTTTTGCTGTATTTTGGATCAAATAAATGCAGGTTTGGTGAGCAGAAGCGACTTTAAGAAACATTCAAAATCTTACTGTTCAAAAAGTTTTGACTGGTAGTGTATAAATAATGACAAAATGTTCATTATTGGGTAAAGAATATTTCGCATTGGATCCGTCTGATTCTAATTTGACCTTTCAATGTGTTTCAAAAGCTGCTGGTTACAAAACACTATTCAGAATAGCATTTAATCTGCTTCTGTTATTCAAGCAACACAGCTCAAGTTTACAAAAATGTTTAGCTTTTCGAAAGATTAAGATCTTTCATTAAACACTATACAAAACTGTAGTTGCCGTATGATTAGCGTATTGGAAAGGTAAGTGCTGACACTCACTCTTTGAGAAGGGAGGACATCCTGAGGAAACTGTGCCTTCTCTCCACCAGCTCTTGGCTCCTCCTCCTGAGAAACGGGGGAACATGCCTCAAAATCTGTGTGTCCTAGATCCTGCAAGTACTGGAACAGCGGAGAGTTCTGGAGGGGGGAAAAGAGACAACTCGAAATAAACATGGGTCAACGACAAATGAGGATGTCCAAGATAACGAAAAGGAAAAATGGAATCTAATATTTATTTAGGTTTAATAGGGTTTTGAAAAATGTTAAAGAATGTCAAGTGGTGCAACCACAACGCAAAAAGTAACATTACATCCTGAATATGCATAAACCATTATTTTCAAAAAAGTTTTAAAACACTTTTGGATCATGAATATCATAAGATTTTTCTATTAGACTGCCTGAACTAACCTGAACATGTCATAAAAAGATGAATAAAAATATGACAATGTTGGCTATAACACACTGACTTACCCGACAAAATGTTTTCTATATTTTTGTTTTATATCATGGCCTAAATAAATAAATGAATGAATATAAATAAATAAATAAATAAATAAATAAATAAATAAATAAATTCCTGCATGTTGGTTATACAAAACTTTGATTTGGCAGACAAAACCTTTAAAATACTAATAATATTTTAAAACAAAACTGCTGCACTATTTATGTGTTTAAAATAATGCAAAAAAAAAAAAAAATTTATTCAAGGAACTTCAGAGCATGGGACAATAATACCATCCTGACAAGTGCTGTCAAATGATTAATCGCTATTAATCGCATTCAAAATAAAAGTTTTTGTTTACATAATATATGTGTGTACTGTGTATATTTATTATGTATATATAAATACACACACATGCATGTATATATTTCAGAAAAAAATTTATGTTTATATATTAAATACATTTTTATTATATTTATAATATAAATTATATAAATATAAATACAGACAAATATTTTCAAAATATATACTGTGTGTATTTATATATACATAAATATACACAGTACACACACACACACACACATATATTATGCAAACAAAAACTTATTTTGGATGCAATTAATCATTGGACAGCACTAATATTCTTTTAATGGAGAAAGGTGAAAGGAAACACACACACACACACACACACACACACAGAGAGAAGAAATATAATTTGATGAACAAGTGAGTGAAAGTAATATAGAGAGGAAGGGAGGAGAAAAATAGAGGGGTCATGATTCCGATATCTCTCTCAGGAAGTTAAGGGTTGTGCTCTCTCTCTCGGAGGAAAAACACTACAAACAATATCCTTTCCTGCCTTTTTCCTCCCTTACCTCTCGTGTGTCCCTCACTCTTGTCTTGGATCTTCTCAAACGCACCATTGCTCAACAGAGGAAGTAGATCTGACACTCTTAAAGGTCCCAATTCCCAACCAGAGATCCAGAATCACAGGCGCATTTCCACTGCTTACCATTGCCACTGGATTTGAGTTGCTAAAGAGGTTTATAATTCTCATATTCTTAGTCGGTCAAATCCTGCATAGAGGTATTGCCTGCCACCCGTCGCGAACTTTGGATCTTTTTGCTCTAATGCTCATTTGCAGTGAGAGGAATCGGTTGGCGTGTGTTTATTGATGTGAGGGAGCAGCTAAACTGGCCTGCGGCGAAAGACCTGATTTTAGGTCACCAAATGAGAGCAAACTGAATCCAACTGTTTTTGTTTTTAAGTCTGGATTGTACGTGGCGATATAGAGCATTGTAAAAGCATGTCAAAATCTGACCAGCAACATATGCCAACAACTGACCAAATACACAAATCAGGATTTCCATCATATCTGATCAATGAATTTTCTTGTTTGTGATTATTTATTTATTTTTATTAAATTATTTTTAGAGACATTTTCTAGGCAATTAAATGAACCATAACTAGAAAAACACTATATTCCCTGTAATAAATAAATAAATAAATAAAAATAAATAAATAAATACATAAAATAAAATAAATACATAAATAAACACACATACACACACACACACACACACACATATACATACATATATATATATATATATATATATATATATATATATATATATATATATATATATATATATATATATATGTATATGTGTGTGTGTGTGTGTGTGTTTAAATAAAAAGAAGAAAGATAGATAAAATAGAATTAGAAAAGAGAGTGATAGAGTTAGAGGGTCAAATAAAGATAGAAGAGATGGGTTTTTAGCCGTTTCTTGAAGATGGCTAAGGATTCAGCTGCTCGGATTGAGTTGGGCAGGTCATTCCACCAGGTGGGAACAGTGAATGAAAAAGTCAGTGAAAGTGATTTTGTGCCTTTTTGGGATGGCACAATAATGTGTCGTTCACTTGCAGAACGCAGTCTTCTAGAGGGCACAAAGGTCTGAAGTACTGAATTTAGATAAAGGGGTGCAGAGCCAGAGATGGTTTTGTAGGCAAACATTAATGCCTTGAATTTTATGCGAGCAGCTATTGGTAGCCAGTGCAAATTGATGAAAAGAGGTGTGACGTGCGTTCTTTTCGGCTCATTAAAGATTAATCTTGCAGCGGCATTTTGGATTAATTGTAGAGGTTTGATGGAATTGGCTTGAAGACCTGCCAAGAGAACATTGCAATAGTCAAGTCTGGACAGAACAAGAGCTTGAACAAGGAGTTGTGTTGCATGTTCCGAAAGAAAGCGCCTGATCTTCCTAATATTATATAAAGCAAATCTGCAGGACCGGGCAGTTTTAGCAATGTGGTCTGAGAAACTCAGCTTATCATCAATAACAACTCCAAGGTTTCTGGCTGTTTTTGAAGGAGTAATGGTTGGTGAGCCTAACTGGAAGGTGAAATTGTGATGAAGTGATGGGTTTGCTGAAACTACAAGCAGTTCTGTCTTAGCTAGGTTGAGTTGAAGGTGATGGTCCTTCATCCAGTAAGAAAGGTCTGTTATACATCCCGAGATGCGAGCAGTTATCGTCGGATCATCAGGATGGAATGAGAGGTAGAGTTGAGTGTCATCAGCATAGCAGTGATATGAAAAGCCATGTTTCTGAATGACAGAACCTAGTGATGCCATGTAGACAGACAAGAGAAGTGGTCCAAGAACTGAGCCCTGAGGCACCCCAGTAGCTAGATGTTACGACTTGGATATCTCACCTCTCCAAGATATCTTGAAGGATCTATCTGAGAGGTAAGACTCAAACCACTGGAGTGTGGTTCCTGAGATGCCCTTTCTCAATAGGGTTGACAGGAGGATCTGGTGGTTGACCGTATCAAAAAAGCAGCAGACAGATCCAGCAAGATAAGTAATGAAGACTTGGAAGCCGCTCTTGCCAGTCTTAGGGCTTCAACAACTGAGAGCAAGGCAGATGTAATAGTGAAAAAAAAAAAAAAATATATATATATATATATATATGTGTGTGTGTGTGTGTGTGTGTGTGTGTGTGTGTTTAAAATGTATAAAAGTGTAACAGGAGCTTTGTCTAGAACTTTTTTGCAGTCATTAAACTATATTTTATACGTGTGTGTATAAAAATATATTTATATTTGTATTAAATATAGCTTTTAATTAAAATCTTTCAAGCTGCCAAGCTATTTATTTATTATTTATTTCATTTTTTAACCAATTAATAGATAAATATTGCCTGGAATCGACTTAAGTTGTTGATCCAGGAAAAATTAGGCCCTAATTGTTACAGTCTTACCCAATAAATATTCCTTATGACTGTTTGCTCTACAGTAAATTATTACAATCACTGCCACAAACATATTAAATGAATAAAGATCTAATATAGATCAATGTATAGCATGCTTTCCCTAGGGATGTTGATATGACCGCCCCAATCTTGACTCACAAAGGCAGATCAAGACCACACTTGCTTTAATGTACAATGCTTTTAATTCAATTTATAGAGAACAAAATAAAACAGACCACAGAGACAGACAAACAGAAAGTGTCTACAAACCTATTTAGGTGCCTCGCTAGACTGTTTTGGGGTCATCTAGCATTAAACATCATAGTACGAAAACCAGCACAGACAGCATTTTTGGGCATCTTAATCTTAAAGCCTAATTAGCTGGCAACCTAGACAGCATTAATTAATCTAAGACCTGAGGAACTGCCGATTTAGATAACATTTTTTAGGCATTAATGTCTCAAAACCTAGTGACCTGCCTACCTAGTGCTTGACGCGCCTATAAATGCTGTCTAGGTAGTCAGCTCACTGTGTTTTGAAACAGTCTCTATCCCTGTCCATACAAGATTTATGTCTCCTAACATGTTGTATTATATGAAAAACAAAGCTAACCTAGTTTTCACCGCGGTATGTATATTATTAAACCCAGAGTGCTTAATAAGCAGCTATTAAGTCATTGTAGAGGTGCACAGGGAGGAGTGTTTTGTGTGCTAAGTGCAGGCTGCTAACTGCACATCTATCCCAGATATTTGAGCAGCTGTTTATGTGCCCGCGTAATTAAAAACTCACCTCGAAAACAACTTCTTCATCAAAATCCTCAGTCATAGCTCTCCGCCATAGGTGTCCATCAGTTGCGCATGCTGGGATGGTAGTCGATATGAATTACAGGAGGGATCTGTACAGCTTCTGCTGAATGCGCAGAGACACGCCATGACTTGAACTACAATTCCCATGATTCATAGCTCTTCTTCTTCTTCTGTTATTCGACGACGGTTTGCAAAATATGTGCGTATCGACATCTACTGGGCATATATATATATATATATATATATATATATATATATATACATATATATATATATATATACATATATACATATATATATATATATATATACATATATATATATATATATATATACATATACATATATATATATACATATATATATATATATATATATACATATACATATATATATATACATATACATATATATATATACATATACATATATATATATATATATATACATATATATATATATATATACATATATATATATACATATATATACATATATATATATATACATATATATATATATACATATATATATATATATATATATATATATATATATATATATATATATATTTGTTTTTTTTTATTGTGTTAGTTAGCTTTATTTTTTTTACTTAATCAAATTAACTGGAATGCACAATGAAAAAACATGATTTTTGAAAACTGTTAAAAACGGAATTATCTGGTTTTGCAAATGAATTATTCATATATATATATATATATATATATATATATATATATATATATATATATATATATATATATATGAGTTTTGTATATTATTTGTAAATTGTTTGTATTGTTATATTACAACATGTTTGTAAATTTCAATGTTTTCAAAAAAAAAAATAAAAAACGTTATTTAAAAGTAACTACTGACCTGTTGTGCAATCAGATGTTAGACTGATTATAAATACTGTAGCCCAGTAAACAACTCTGCATTGTAGGATTATTAGTATTATTCATTATAATATTACATATTAATATAAATATTATAAGATTTGGGTACAGTGAATACAGTCGGATGTATTAAATATATAACTCACAGACTATTTGCATGTGCCCCAATGTGGAATAATGATTAATTTATTTCTGTTTCAACATCATCTCATTTTTTTTTTCTTGCTACAAACAGCATCTACTTTTTATTCTCAAATTGGATTGTAGTGATGTTCGATTCGCAAACGAATCATTCATTGGAATCGGTTCCTTTCAAAGAATCTGTCATTTAGAATCGCGCAAGACTGAACTGAACTCTGCCCCAAAATCGGTTGATCTTGAAATGGGTATTAACTGTTAATGACATACTGTAAATAAAGATGGTGGCAAAATTGCTAAAACACATATCATATTTAATTGTTGTGGTTATGCAACATGTATTTCTTGTTTGCAAGGAGCACTTTAAGCTGAAATTATGATGTGGGCAATATGGGAGTCCAAACAATGTGTATTCGTATATCACGTCTTGAGGAGCCCATTATTTAGGTGATATAATCAGACACATCCACTTTTTTTTTTTTTTCTTTATGGGTGAAGAAACGAATAACTGAATCGGTTTGTTGAAAAGATTCGATCAGTTCAACGAACCGATTCACTAAAAGCTTCCCAAGTAAGAGCGCCTCTAGCGGCGGAGCGTGGAAGTTTTTATTGAACTCTTTGACTGGACTTCGCCGTTTCCAGCTTTACAAAAGCGGTGACAAAAACCATGGCAAGCACGGAATACGCTCCAACTTGTTAGAAATACAAAGCCTTTGGAAGCTCTTTTGAAGATATAGTTCTCTCTGTTTTTAGGACTCGCAATGGCTCCCGCCAGAAGAAAAGAGCTGAATCTGAAGGAACTGTGCTGAATGCAGCTCATTCATGGAGTAAAGTGAGTCGTTCGGGGATCATGAGTACAGGTTAGTTTCCTGGATGAGTAAACATCAGCTAACTTGTTGAACAAGCCGTCCAGGCAGGGAAGTCAGAAACGAAGGGGCGAGATGTTGCGATATCTAACGGTTTCATTAAAATATTTCCATGTGTTGCAACTTTATTGAAGTAGCAGCTTCAGTGTTTCCATTCTCTGTTAGAGGCTAATATTGTGCTAACGGGACGAACTGCTTAAAACAAGCATTAACACATTCCTGGATGAAGAAGGTAAGGGATAACGTTATTATATTTTCAGCCTTATCCAGGTTTTCCCCCAGGCGCGCATATATATATATATATATATATATATATATATATATATATATATATATATATACTTTGATTTGACTTCAGTCTTTTGACTTTCAGTCACAAATAACCATTTTGGTTAGAGTTTACTTTTTCCTTTGTTCTCTTCAATCGATATGGACTCTGTTATGGAGGGTATCACGTAACTAAAGAGGATACCGTGGGAAAGTCCCGTGATTGCTGTAAGGAGCTCTGTCTGTATCACGGAAGATCCGCCGGTGACTCGGTGTCGCGTGCTGCCGGCGCAGAAGCAGGGACTGCGGCGAGAGACGGTTCGAGAGCTCGGTTCCCGGATCCGGACTGAAGCACGAACGAGCGGAGGAGGGCGCCTCCAGGATTAGTCTGGGGATGGGAAGACCACATTTCCTCAAGAGAGCATCAACAAACCAAAACTGTTGTTTTTTTTTCTTCTGAAAGCGCTGTCTAACTCAACACAGTTGTTTTGTGACATCTGTAAAAGGAGAGATCTGAAATCAAAATATTCCACTATGATAGTTGCTTTTTAAAACTCTCAGGATCTGCTTCAAACCATGTAAACATCTTTATTTTAATCTCAATGTAAAAATAATTTCATGGAAGTAGCGGTAACAATAATTGTAGTAACTGCATCTTGTAGGAAATTTGGGTGTTTAGTACACACTGATTCTTGAGACATTAGAATACATGCCATGCCTGCTATTAGTTCTGAACATAGCAGTATTTCCAGTTTTTGTCTGTAATTTAGTAATTCATATAGATTACATTTTATAAGAGAAAATCTAAAAATGTAGATGTTTAAAACAACAGTTGTGTCCCTATTTGGTATCTGAGACTTTAATATGTTTATGAGAACATTGAAGTGATATATATATATATAGGCCTGTCGCAATAATCAATATATCAATTTATCACACAATATATGTACATGACCGCAATATATCGCCCATTATATTTACTTAAAAATTAATGTCACCATGTTTTTTGCATTCCACTTGTACCTGTGTCTTTTGCAGCTTCTCGTACATAACGTGGTGTAGTCATGAGGTGCTCGTTCACATTTAAAAAAAGCTTTTACAAAAAAATGATATGGCCTTGTTTAGGGATCTGTGCCTTTGTGCATGCGGACATCTGACGCCTAAGTAGTGATTGTGTTTTTCAGCAATAGTGTGCACTCTTAATTTACAGAGAAAAGAAGGTCAGGGGAAAATCTGTAGATGGAAAAATCTCCATACAAGTTCTTTGTGCATTTCTCTTTTTTTTTTTCCTACTTGTTACTTTGCACTTTTTGTTAGAAAATGTTTATTTACTATTTATTCAAGTTTTTTAAGGTATCTAATATTTTGATACTTAATTTCCATGATCTAAATATTCTTAAGAATTAAAAGTTTGTTGTCATTTGGAAGTGTGTAGGCCTTCTCGCATTATTATGCTGTTACATTATGATTATATATTCAGTGGCATAAAATGGTCTTTAAAATGACAATAATATCGCTTATCGCAATTATTTCTGGAGCAATATATCGCACAACAAAAAGTTGTTTTATATATATATATATATATATATATATACAAATATATATATATATATATATATATATATATATATATAATGTATATAATTATATAATATAATTTATATAATTATATAATTTATATATATATATATATATATATATATATATATATATATATATATAATTTAGATTGCCCTAATCTTTCTTATATTTTCTCTTTCACAACTTACACAATAACAGTAAAAAGTTTTTGAACAGTAATATTTATTTTTCTTTTTCTTCTGCTCACCAAGCCTGCATTTATTTGATCCAAAATACAGCAAAGCAGTAATATTGTGAAATATTTTTACTATTTAAAATAACTGCTTTCTATTTGAATATATTTTAAAATGTAATTTACTCATGTGATCAAAGCTAAATTTTCAGCATCATGTCAACTCAATTATTCCAATTAAACCGTAACATAATAGTTTGGGATATAATAGCAACACCAGAAAAACAAAATGGCTATAACATTTGATACCTGTGTGATATGTAAAACGTGGATATTTTCTCAACATTGCAGCTGTCATCTCCTACAGTTCAATAAATGGAGCTGACAGTTAATTAGACTTTGTATTATCCATTCATTCTTAAAGTTGAGCGCTCTTCAACATCCAAACATAGGTGAATGCTTCTAAAAATGTTAAACTCATTTATCTAACATACTTTTTTGGTACGTGAACTCTTATTTTTGCATGCCTGTAGCCTATTTTGTCTTAAGAATCAGTGCTTTTTGTAAGGACTAGAAAAGGAAAGGTCTGATTTTAGATTTTGGATATTAGAAGCCACTGTTTATAATGCTGTACTAGAATATGCTATTAAGCATTATTGTGAATAATGACAAAGTCTTGACCTGATAGTGACTCATACTGGAGCTTCATTTACAGAAACTCACACAATCCTTATAGCAGAGAATCAAATAAATCAAAAGTTTCTATGTGCAGATACTGATGTGTGTTTCAGAGCTGCATTTCTGTCTTGAACTCAAGTCATGACCCATCGTGTTCAGCTGTGTGTATGTGGTATGCTAGTCTATTCATACTCCCTCTCTTTCTTCTCTGTGTGAGTTTATGTAGGAATGAAGAAACCACCAGTTGCCCCCAAACCCAAGCTGGTTCAGCCGCAGAAACCATCACCTCCCCCCATTGCCCCAAAACCAGAGATCCTGCTGCCTTCACCCTCACCCACTGCACACAAGAGAGGAAAACCTGCTGTCGCCCCCAAACCATGTTTGCCCAAAGCCCCCCAGAAACCTCTCCAGCCAAGACAAGATCCCTGCAAAACCCAACTTCCCCCTGTCTCCAAAAATGGGGGTCCTGCTCTACTATCCTCACACCTGTCACATTACATTATACCACCCAGTACTCAAAGTCATCAACTAGGTAACAGCAAATCAGAAGATTCTAAGGAAGTATGTGGAACAGCAGAGGTAGGTGTTTTCAAAGAGGGAGACAGCTCAAAAGAACAGTTGTTTTACAATGACACATTGGAACATGCTTCCCGATCTGAACGGGAGCAAATGCATGCTCCCACGGACTTATCCCACACTTCCACAGAGGCACAGGAAGAACCAAACTCCGCCACACTAGAAAAAGACCAGGCAGGTACACAAAAACAAACTTCTGTGCAGATCCCAAGACACAGTCCTACGGAACCTCAACAGGGATGGTCTGCAGAGCTGAAACACACCGCGAACTCCATTTTTAGCTCTTGCACCAGTGACAATGATGGTGTTCCTGCACCACCCAGCAAGCCACTCCCCGTACCCCATCCACGACGCCCTCGGAGGGCACTTCTTAGGCAGAATGTTGTGGAAATTGCACCTTTGGACACTCAAGCAGATACACCTACAGAGACTCCTGAACACGTTCAGACAGACACATTACTAGAAAATCCCGA
This sequence comes from Spinibarbus caldwelli, assembly GCA_039654775.1. NCBI lineage: Eukaryota > Metazoa > Chordata > Actinopteri > Cypriniformes > Cyprinidae > Spinibarbus > Spinibarbus caldwelli. The sequence continues at coordinate 19,119,680 of CM077228.1, read as the reverse complement.
AAACACTTTGAGAAGCTGTCACACCTACACGGACACACCTCTAAATTTATGTTCCCCTAAAGAGAACACGGAAAACACGGACACTGATTCCTCAACCAACACTGATTCTTTGCACAAAGTAGACTCTTTTCACAGTGCACATACTGAAGACTTGCCTCCTGATCTAGACTCCACCCATTATTCAATTCCAACAAATGGTGTAACTTTAGCTTCCATGAACACAGCTGCGGAGGAGGGGTCGCAACCTCCAGCTCCGCCACCTCGACAGAAATCCCTCCCACAAATGGTTGATTCCTCATGCAAGGCTTCAACATCAGTGGACAGCTTGCTTTTGCATTGCCACTCAGATCTTCAAGAGGTTAATTGTAAAGATGAGGAGGTGGAAAGCGATGATGAAGATGATGGCGCATATGGAGATTTTGCTCGATTCCCAATAACGCGGAGTCTTCCTAAACAGATAAAGCTCAGCTGTGGATCACAAGTGGCAGCTATAACCAAGCCAACTCTGGACGGGGAGGAAAAGTCACCGAAAGTCATGCCTAAAAAGCCCCAACGAAACAGTCTTCCTGCATCCGTCGTGTTGCGGAAGCAAAACACGCCTCCGCTAACGCAAACTCCCCCTCCACTTCCTAACTCCAGTCCTCCTATATTCAGAGACCTTCCGGAACCTCCTCAGGAGAAACCTTCATGGCGAGTCGCTCTTCCTAACATCCCTCTCTTCGGTAGAAACCAGCCGACTCGCAGTAACAGCCAACCACAGGCTGTAGGCGTGGGACCTATTTTCGTTAAACAGAGGGCGAAGTCGTTTTCCTCTGCAGATCTTCAGCGAGTGGACCCCGGATCCGAATCTTCTGAGCCGTTGGTGCGCTCCGATCAAACGCGCCGTAGCTTGCGGAAACTTCTAGAGCTGCGTGTGTGTGCACGGTTGCTTCCGAAGTTGCTTCGCAGTGGACAGTCCCTGGATTGCACTCGTACTGATGCAGAATACGAGGAGCATAAAGCCACACCCACTAATCAGGTCGCACCTGGCGATGATGAAGAAGCTCAAGGTGACAGTGAGGCTGACTGTGGGGTGGAATACGAGAACGTCCCATTATACGAGGAGATTCCAGAGTACATGAACCTGCCCTGGGTCTATTCCAACCAGGATGTGGACACAAGCGTGTATGAAGTTCAGGAACCATGTGAGGTGAACAGGTCAGTTTGTGCATATGCACATATGTATATACACAGAAGTGTCATTGCTCATATCACCATCCTGAACTACAGTTGTCTTGTTTAATAGGTTTTGATTTAAGGGATGCGCTTAATGAAAAAATACTTTAGGATTGTTACAATTTATCACTTTTCAAACTGTGATTGATTGATTGAGGTTACAGATAAGGTTACAGCTTTGTGTCAAGTCAACCCTGATGCCTAAATTAGAAATATATAACACATATCCTTTGAACAGTTTAGGGGAAAATTGGGTATTACAGTATATTTCATTTAGAATACATTGACAAATTCTATAAAGGTTTGTTATGATTATGTGTACTTAGTGTTGGGGAAAATAACTTTAATTGTAATGCATTACAATATAGCGTTACTCCATAACAACTAATTAGTTACTTTTTTATAGAAAGTAATGTGTTACACCTGGGCTGGGCTTGCTTATTTGTTTTTTTGTTGTTGTTGTTTTTTTAATAAAAAAAAAAACCCAAAGGTTGTATTTTTGGGAACTGTAAAGGCCCTATTACACCAAAAGTGAAATTAATAAGGCTCAGGCTGAAGGAAGTGCCTCTGACTCTGCACCTCACACGTGATTTCTCTCAACACAGGGACAGAAGAGCTGTCCGTAAATAAATTTGAAAACAAAGTAAATTGCGTTACTTATTTGAAAAAGGTTGTTAGATATTTTGTTGTAAATTTAAAAGTAATTTGTTAGTTAAAGGGGTGGTTGACTGTTTTTTTTTTTTTTTCTAGGTTTGATTGTGTTTATGGGGTGCAACCTAACATGCGTTAATGCTTCGTTTGTTAAAAAACGCATTATTTTTCACATAATTTACCTTTATTTCACACCGCTATGTCCCTTCTCTGATAAACGCGCTGATCATTTCCTGCTTTTATGAAGCCCCTCCCTCAGAAATACACAATGGGCTCTGATTGGTTAGCTGGCCCAGTGTGTTGTGATTGGCTAAACCGTCTCTAGTGTGCAACTAAACATCGCGGCCCTCACCTCAGCAGCATGTGCTCCGGTTGTATTGTAAACAATGGCGTCGTCTATATTGCTTATCAGTTTGAGCCCGATTGAGACGCAGAGGATATTAGTGAAGAGGATCGCGCAGAACCTGTGCAAGCATGGTTTTTAATGGTAGGCCTATGTTTTTTGTTTGTTGTTGTCTCACTTTTAGGTACGCTGTTATTATGCTACTGCTTATGTTACAGTTACAGTTAGCTTTTAATATACGGTTTTATCATGATTAAAGCTTTAATACAGTACGGCAACTGCATGCGCATCCATGTTTAACGCTTGTCATAGCTATGTGAAAATAAGTATAAATGGAACAGTTCATTGTTGAAGCTGAGCTGATCTGAATGAGAGCGAGAGATGCAGAGTGTGTGCAGAGTAGGGCGACGTGAGGAACAGGATTGAGAACCGCTGCTTTAGAACATTGATTTTGAAACTTGTGAATCCATTAGAATCGTTAGAAAACAGAATCACGATTCATACAGTATATGAATAGATTTTTACGTGCACCCCTAGTTTTCTCTTCCTCTTCTCTAAAGCAGCGCAGCATGGCCTCGCCCCCTTCGTTGCATGTTCCCGGGGGCGGGGTTTATCTGGGTTTATGATGTCATTAACCCGGAATTATTTTGTTGTAGTCCCTTACCAGCCGTTCGCTGTAGGTGATGCTATGCTAATTCTGTAAAAGACAATTTCTCCCTTTGCATTGAACTTTGAGCTTCGTAACTTTGCAGATGTTGTTTATGCTCACACAGCTACGTTACACACTAACAAAAGTTAAAAAGGTGAAATCGTATTGTATGACCCCTTTAACTAGGTACTTGAAAAAGTAATCTGATAACATAACTCGCGTTACTTGTAATGAGTTACCCCCAACACTGGTACTTACTTCCATGTACTATTTTAGCTTAACAGGCTAATAGAATAGCACAATGCTAGATTAGGAGGTTATTTAACATCTACAATGGTTTGCTATGGTTATGTGTAATTACTTATAACTTGCTTATAAGCTATATAATAGTAATTATTAGACATAATAATCAACATATTTCGGTGGTTATGAACAAGGGATCACTGTTTGGATGGTTGCATGGTGCACTAATGTAACTACATTACTGCACTGGCAAAAAGGCCACCTCGGCTAAGACTTCATAGATCGACAAGCTATAATTTCTAATCAGGCAGTCGGTAGAATACCCAAAAACTTTTTCACACAGACAGGTCCAAGTCATGTCTGTAAATTACAATATATAGTCACATGTTTCCTTATCGAATGCCTACGCAACATTAGCCTGGTCTCAACAAGAGCAACAACTATAAAGATAACAATAACAATAAGTATATTAACGTCCACACCAATGGACAATCGTTTTTTTTTTTTTTTTTTTTATCAGTGTGTGTTGCAGTTATGTCATCTGCGGCTTTAAATGCTTGAGCTCTTTAAAGCCAGGTGGATTCTGATTGGCTGTGAATGTTTTCATCATTCATCAGCTGGAAAAACGTGATTGCTGCAAGTGATTCCAACAATATTGTTCCTCTGTGTCGTTACAGTTTTGGCGTGGACTTCCCTATTCTCATGGAGTTATGACATTAAAACTTTAAAGTTATTGTTAAAGTTATTGTCTATGGTGTGAATGGCTTTAAGACTCAGAGTAACCACAAAACTATAGAATCCGGATTACATTTTTATATATTTTGCTTTATATTTTAATGTGCGCTGTATTGGTTTGGTCTGTGTGATCATGGAAGTGTGTGTGAGGGTTACAGTCCACTCTTTTAGTCCAGGTTGGGCTGCTTTCCTGTGGGTTATTTTCAGTGGCCAGAGCAGGAAATGTCTGTAGAGAAGAGAGCTGAGCCACTGGAAAATAACCTTTCCCTCTCTCTGTTTCTCCCACACTCTTTCTCTCACACACTCTCATTCTCAGAATTTTCAACTGAGATCTTCTGGCTCACAGTCATGCTTTGTCATTACAGCATTTCCAACACAGTAGCAAAAATCTTGTCATATCAGTAAACCATGAATCATCTCATTCTGATTGCAAAATATCCCAACTGCTGACTGTATTACTGACATCATTCGAAAACATCAGCGCCCACGGCTAATTTTTTATCATAGAACGTCATGTGTAAGCATGGTTTATTTTTGTCTACAAAACTAATTTCAAGCCTGTAGATCAAAAAGAATTGAAAGATCATAAATTTGGAAACATTAATTCCAAACATTTGACTTGGAGTGTGTTTACTGTGATGACTCTGGACTTTGTAAACACATTCTTGACCTCCATCACACATCGGCTTGTCAGTGATGGGGTCTCAGTGACGGTGAAAACTTACAGCATTTCGCTGAATTCGCAGTTGGTTTCCAGATGCACAGGACATTGAATCAAGTTTGTGGTCGTGTGTTTAGAGTTGTCAGCAAGTTGTTACCAGCAAATATTTTACAGTCTTGTGGGCTGCAGCCCTTGCTCCCAGTAATAATACATTATCATTTTTGATCTCTCAGTAACACAGTGCAGAATACACTTTGTTTAGTACTGTTTCACCATGCACCAATGCAAATCTGTTTCTTTCTTTCCTGACTCATTTGATTGAACTGCAAAAATCTTTGAATATTTAGTTTTTTTAACTTAAATCGATAAAAACCTTTTATTTACAAATGCGTACTATATATTACTCTGAAATTTATTTTTGCATACTGTTTCAGGTGCACAGTATGCTGTAGGAAGCATGCTAGTGTTGCATTCTGAAAACATAACCACTTTCTCTTTAACTGTGGGACTTAAATTGATTTGGCCACTGGACTCTATTAGTTAATGGGAGTCATGCTGAAGCACTTGGAGTGAAACATGTGCATCTATGTACCTACTTAACCATATTTTGGGGATAAATTTGTACCCTGAAGTGAGCTAAACCTGACAAAACTCCCAAAACCTCCTTTTGGGCATATTTTTTGTAAAAACATTAAGAAATGAGTGGGTTAGAGTTATAACTAGCTATACAGTATTGTTCAAAAAGGCCGTTAGTATTTACCAGCAAACCAAGAAAAAAAATGGTTTTAAGCTTTTCTATCTTTTGTTGTAGTGTATCAGTAGGAAATATCAGTTTACATTTCCAAACATTCCTTTTGCCATTAATTGTAATAATCCATTGAGATTTTTGTATGGACAAGGAGTTTGACAACAGCCAGTGCTCCACACAGAGATCTGATCTCATTGTCTTCCAGTCCATCTGGAATGACATGAAGAAACAAAAAGAACTAAGACAGACTGAATCTAGAATAACTTTGGCAACTTCTCCAAGACGTCTTCAAGAAACCTACGTGCAAAGCTACAGTACTGTTAAAAGTTTTGGGGACTTGTGTAAAAATACTGTAAAGTGAGGATCCTTTCAAAAATAATACCATACATAGGTTTTATTTATCAATTAACTTCTGTTAACTAAATCAAATCAACATTAGTTTTGCGTTTAAAGGTGACACATCATGAAAATCTGACTTTTTCTGTGTTTACGTGCTTTAATCCGGTCCGTGGTGGATCTACCAACCCAGAAAACATGAAAAAGAACAACCCAGTAAAGTTTGTTGTAAGCCTGCAAGCTTGTGAAAAAATGAGTCGCTCAATTTCGCTCACCCCGTGATGTTGTAAGGGAATCTTATTATAATATTACGCCCCTAAAGGTGCCATAGAATGGAAAACTGTATTTACCATGGCATAGTTGAATAATAAGAGTTCTGTACATGGAAATGACATACCGTGAGCCTCAAACACCATTGTTTCCTCCTTCTTATGTAGATCTCATGAATAAAAAAAGACCACTGAAAAACAGGCGAATCAGAACATAACACCGACTGTGACGTTACAGTCGGGATCACTAATAGTTACGCCCCCAACATTTGCATATACCCGCCCATGTTCTAGGCCAGCCGCCAGCCGAACCATCAGAAGTTCTGCAGGTATTGTGAAGAAACAAGCGAGGACAACAGCGAAAATGGCAGATCATGGAAATAAATGTTATGTTCCAGGCTGTGCAGGGGATGTGAAGTGCAGGGATGGGTTGGTGTCTGTATTCAGAAAGGCACGGAAAGCAACACGAGCCATGGTGAAAAGTTCGAGGAAAGCATGCTAACTGTTCTATCGTTGACTGCAAAGACGAGCACAGAACACTAAGGCTGTGACGATAAATCGATGCAGAATCGATCTGTGGATCGATTCTGAGATCTTCCGAATGCATCGCGATTCTCTCTTGAATCGACTGTAAGCTTAGATTTTAACAGCAGATGGCGCATTAATCTAGTTTTTATCCGCACACTCAAATGCTCGTGAAGAAGAGTGCTGAAGAGCGCTTGTGCGTTCGGCTGAGTCATGTTAATTCACCTCGGCTCAGAATGCTTTTATGACTTGAGATTAATGTAAACACAGCCCACTGTGAACACCCTTGTAATTCGCTTCAACCTTTTCGAATTTTATGAATGATTATTTTAGGTTCAAGTGTGTGTAAGGATTTGGAAACAGCCAGAGTACGGCTGTTTCTAAAGCACGCCGTGCCATCTGCTGTTCAAAACTAAGCTCAGAATCGACTTGAGAAAGAATCGCGATGCATTTGGAAAATCTCAGAATCGATGCTAAATCATTTCTCGATTCGCGATGCATTGATTTATTTTCCCAGCCCTACAGAACACTATTTAGAGTCCCAGTCTCAGAGGAGACAAGAGAGCAGTGGACGGCAGTGGATTTGACAGTTTAAGCCAATAAGACATGAAAGGGAACTTAGTTTAGTCCTCACATGCCAATTGGCAGCTGCTTTCTGTGCGTGTGTTTCGGATGTGTGTGTTCACAAAACCGTATATCAGACGTTTAAACGGATATGGCTTTAAAACTCGTGATTTCAGCGCGACAGACATAATCAAAACCAAACAGATGTTTTTTAGCAGAGTATCTGAGGTACCAGCTGTAAAGGCACAGCCCTCTTCTGGAGAAGGAGGCAGGGAGCAGCAGCTCATTTGCATTTAAAGAGACATGCATGAAAACAGTGTGTTTCTGCTTCCACTCAAAATAGGCATTTTCTAAATGATATAATAAATGATCTGTGGGGTATTTTGGGGACACTGGAGTGTCACACCTGAGGGCATAATATGTCTCCTTTAAAACAGCTTTTGTCCTAGGTACACTTGCACATTGTTTTTCAATTAGCTTTCTAGGTAGGCTTCTTCAAGTGTCTTGAAGACATTACACAACAGCAAAAGATAGAAATAACTGTCTTAAAATCTTTTTTAAATACTAATGGTCTAACACTTTTGCACAGTACTGTATATAAAAACAGTAGAAGTCTATGCAGTGTCCCCATTGTATGATTTTGTATAATAATATAGGTCGAGCTACAGCTAGCTGACCAGCCTTTTAGCTAGTTTAAAATGTTTTTTTTTTTTTTTTTTTTTTTTTTACTTGCCAGACCAGACAAATAGCCTGATTAAAATTTAAGTGACAAAAAAATAACCAGCGAAGCATCGAAATGCGAGAATGATTCTTCTGATTTTATGACATTCAGTGTAAACAGCGATTGATATTTTGGATAGTGTATTTCTGATATCAAGGTCGCGCTGTTGAGGCTCACGCTGCCTGTCTCTTTGTGAGAGACGTCTACACAAATGAGAAACAACAAACATAAAGAAACTCAGAAGAAACACACTGAGGTTTAAATTCAGAATGCTTAGTTTATTCATAAAATTATGTAGTTAAATGACATGCCATGACAATTTTTCTGAATATTTCAATATTGCAAATGTCACATTGATTTTAGTTCAATAAACAAGTAGTCAAGTAGTTATTACGTTACTTACATTTTAGACACAATATTTACAGTTTTGTTCTATTTCACCAACGAAAATAGTTCCATACAAAGATCAGCACATTCTCCAAGCAACAGTGTTTTGTTACTGAATGATTCCGCGTTTTGAACGAATCGGTTGACTCACTCATTAAGTGACTTATTATAGCCATCATTATAGTTCTGCATTTGATGCACTCCGAGAGCTCTCTGACCCTCCCATAGACGGCAAGGATACTACCACGATCAAGGTCCAGATACGTAACAAGGACATCGCTAAAATAGTCCATGTGACATCAGGGGTTCAACTGTAATTTTACGAAGCTACGAGAGTACTTTTTGTGCGCAAAGAAAACAAAAATGACTTTATTCAACAATTTGTGTCCTCCCTATAGTGCAATTTTGGAGAGTATCACATACGTAAACAACATATGCTGTTCTGTGTCAGCTGCACCATACGCGGATACACTGTTTACATTGTTTATGCTTTGATCTGAATTTAAACAACGTATCTGCGTACATACGTTGCATACGTTGTTTATGTATTTGATACTCTCCAAAATGGCACTATAGGGTGACGCGGAGGACACTAATTGTTGAATAAAGTCGTTATTTTTGTTTTCTTTGTGCACAAAAAGTGTTCTCGTAGCTTCATAAAATTACAGTTGAACCTAATTTAGCTTAAAAATTTCTAACTAGGAGTCTTAGCTTAAAAGTGATTCAGGACCAATCTGAGAGCAACTCTGAGCGAGGAAAAGGCTAAAACTTTTATCTCAGTGAGGAGGCGGGGCTGACCCCGTTGCTAGCTATGACACAGTCTTTTGAAGACTGTGATTGGTTGGATTGTCCAAGGAAATAAAAGAGCGCTTTTAAGTGTAGGGTTTATTATACAGGCGTAATTTTTCCTGTTTTACCATACTCTCTCTCGCCGCTCTCTCACACACACACACACACACATTATATGTATATATATATATATATATATATATATATATATATATTCTTTATTTTTTTATTTACCATGCTGTCATACTTAACGTATTTTATAGGAAATGAACAGCGACACAATAAGATTCTGAAAGTGCTGTAACAGACCCAAATCATCGCTGCTGCATAGTTGCATTTTTCCAGTTGCCAAATATGTTAATGTAGTGATTACGTCCATTTCTGGCGCTATCGCATTTCTGCGCGGTGTCGGAGATGTTAGCGTGTCTCTAATAAGATCGGTCACAAACATGATCCCTGCACGATCTGATGTGTAGCATCTTGTTACCTCACCGTAATGCATTGTGTGCAACACATTTCTTCTCCCTCTTCATGTTTCGTCCATTTTCTCCACTGCTAAAGAACCTCTTAAGCCTCTTGAAAGTCCTCGGTAGTACTCCTAACAATTTTGGACCTTAAGACCTCTTTTAAGTGTTAAGATGCTTTCTGAATTAATTTTTTCTTTACTAGGATCTTTTTTTTTAATTTTAAGAGGAAACACCCACGTTTCTAAGAATTTTCTTAGAATTTTGTTACTAGGAGCAACTCTTAGCACTAAGATTTTTCATGAATGTCACATGGATTATTTTAACGATCTCTTTGCTACATTTCTGGACCTTGATCGTGTAAGGATCCTTGCTGTCTATGGAGGGTCAGAGAGCTCTCAGATTCATCAAAAATATCTTAATTTGTTTTCTGAAGATGAACGAAGGTCTTACAGGTTTGGAACGACATGAGGGGGAGTAATTAATGACAGAATTTTCATTTTTGGGTGAACTATCCCTTTAAGAGTGTGTGTGTGTACTATTTATAGTTTTAGAACCATTTTTTTTAAAAATTAAGGATGTCCCTGAATGTCTACAAAATAATTTTTTGTAAGTTTCAAATTATATTTATATTTTATTATATTATATTTAGGGGTAAAAATGGTTCATATTAAAAGCATTCATTCGTTCATTCATTCATTTATTGGGTAGATTTTAGGTTAGTTTGTAATAATTATAATTATTATAATTTATAAAGCTTTACATGTAAAACAGTATTCTGTAATGGGTCCTCATTTACATGACTTAGTAAATATATATGTGAGTTGTGTGAGCCATTACTGAGGTAAAAATCTATAATTTATTTGGTGATTTTCAGATTCGGGACATTCAAGCTTCTGAATTTGAGTGCCATTAATCGATAGATAGCTCATATTTTAAATAACATTCACACTAATTGCCCAGGCACGACAGAAACTCCAAACTCCTGTCTGCATATCTCTGTGTGTGTGAGAGAGGTTGTGCACTTGAGAGCTTGTGTATGGATGTGTGTGTGTGTGTGTGTGTGTCTCTTTGCAGAGTGAGTTTATATAAGCTGTAAACAAGAGCAGCTCTGTCCTGCTGCAGGAGAAAGAATGAGAGCGAGGGGAACCAGAAAGAGGGGAGAAAGTGTGTGAATGCATGAGTGTGCGTGAGAGTTTGCTTGTGCTATCTGGTGCTGGATGCTAAAGAAACCGTTCACCCAAAAATGAAAGTTGCTTTTCTCACCCCAAATGTCACTCCAAACATGTATAACATCATTTCTTATGTGGAGCAAAAAAGCAGAAATTTAGGAGATTGTTCATGCTGCTCTTTTCCATACAATGAAAGCTAATAAATAAATAAAAATAAATAAATAGGGTAAAGTTTTAAATTTTGATGTATTATTATTTTTGCACATATTTGTGAGCCAATTACCATCTATCAGTGAAAAACATGTTTAATTGCTTGTACTTTGGACTGAACGTGTGTACTTTCTGTTTGATGACAGATGTTTTGTGAGTGGTGATCTGTCAGAGGATGGATTGAGCTCTAATGAGGAAGATGGCAACAGTTCTGACTCCAGCAAAGAAGACATGAGCCATTCAAAAGACAAAGAGGTACTACACCTTTACACAGACACACAGAACCACATCACAGCAAAATGGTTGGTAATTTTTGGCATGCCATTAAAGGAATGTTCCATGTTCAGCACAAGTTAAGCTCTATCAACAACATCTGTGATTGTTTCTGCTGTTACCACAGGAAATAATTTCAACTCATCTCTTAGTTAGAGTAAACACAAACAAAAAATTGTGTTTACACTAATCCACCTATAATGGAAGTTTATGTGGATATTGCACTGGGATAAACACTGAAATACACAGTATAGCCACAGGACTTGAATATTATGCGTCAGATTATTGTGACAAAATTGCATACTGGCCTCACATAAGTTGACAAACTTTGTTGAATAAGAATTTGTTAAGTTTGTTTTATTTTATCATGGTTTAACATGGTTGCAAAGTAAAAAAAATAATAAAAAATTACAACCAAATATACAGTGGCATGACACATATTGTTGATAAAGCTTAACAATCGTTTTACAACATCCATCTTCAAAACAACTGCTGATTTAACAAAGGCCATGTGGGCAAGGAAAAATGTAAACCACAAATATCTATTAAGTCCATCCTACATTATTTGCTTCTGAATATTGTGTTTTCACCTTGAAATTATTCATTGAATTTCAATAAACCGTTCATCCAAAAATTAAAATTCCAAATTTGGAACTAAAGACTTTAGTTCGTCTTTGAAACACAAATGAAGATATTTTTAATGAAACCTGAGAAATTGCTATCCTTCCATTGTAAGTCATGTTCACTAAAAATTGAAGTTTCAAAAAGTTTCAAAAATCGAGTAATTTGCTGTAACTTTATGATGCAAAGATTTAATGTAGGATATTATTCACATCGATTAACGCACATTCATAGAGCACATCAGTTAAGGTAAATGGAAGCTCCAGTGCAAACATGTTTTAGTTTCACCAAGAACCAATGAGGTTCATTCTTGCGTGTCACACAAGTATGTTTGAGGTTTAGCAGAAACCAATGAGGTTTGTTCTACGGCATCAAGCAAGTACAGTTGAACTTCTATTTACCATATTTGATGTGTGGATGTATGTGCGTTGATCAATGTCTATATGTCAGTAAAAGCCTAAATTAAATCTGTTTATCATATAAAGTGGTTTGGATTAAACCGCTCCATTCATGTAGATTACTTTTACAATGTCTTTATGAACTTTTTGAAGCATGAAAGTTTTGGTGGAATGGACTTTCAAAGGAGGGATAGAAATCTCTCAGGTTTCATTAAAAATGTCTTCATTTGTGTTTCGAAGATGAACAAAAGTCTGGTACGACATGAAGTTGAGTAAACAATGTGAGAATTTACATTTTTTTGGTGAACTATCCCTTTAAATGCATTGAGAATGTTGTTATTCATCTTGTATTTAAGAGAAAAACTTTAGAAGAAGTAGGAACTCCAATCACTTGTGGATAAATCAGATTTGGGAAGGTGTGTCCAGCAGACTTTCTGTCTCGAGATAATCCAGAGAGAACCCCAGACACACCCCGATCTGAGAAACAGGGGGTGCTTTCAGTCAAACTTTGTCCTTGTATTTAGACAGGCCAGTCCAAATAAAGACTGCAGCCTCTCACCAGCCCATAACAACACACACACACACACACACGCTCACATGGGTCAGTGCATTTGTTTTGCTATGAGGCTGTATGCTGTTGGTAATAATGGTTGGATGTAGCAACTGTGTAAGTTAACGGCACTTAAAATTATATAATAGATTCTAAAATGGTCTAATATTATAAAGCATTTTAATGTGTATGTCTTCAGGAGGTAGAGAGGGCGAAGAGAAACAAGGTGGTCCACATCGCAATGGAGATCATGAGCTCAGAGAAAGTGTATGTACAGTCTTTTATTAATGCATATTCATATTTAATAGTTTTATATGAACACATTTAGGGGGAAATATTTCGTTGAGTTTATATTTTGGATGTGTGTTTGTGTCTTTGCAGATTTGTGGACGTTCTGAAGTTACTTCACATTGTGAGTCATCACTGTTTTCACTGGATCCAGATTTAATCAAGAGTTATGTTTATAGTGAAAGTGTGGGTTCAGTCATTTGTTTGTGTTTTATTAATTTCACATGAATGTGTTCTGGAATAGTGTTTGATTTTCATGGTCACAGTAGGATCATAGTGGAAAATACACACACAGACACATGTTTCTCAGTTTATTTTTGGATTTAATGAGCAGCTGTATGCTCTGTGCCAGTGCATTATCAGGACAAAGGATGTGCAAGACTACATTCATTCAAAACCATGTTCCGGGTTCAATACAAGTTCAGCTGTCAACAGCGTTTGATGCATAATGTTGATTGCCACAAAATAATATTTAGACTCACCTCTCATATTTTTGAAAAAGAAAAAGGACAAATGAATGGAATACAATGGAAGTCTATAGGGCAAGGTATTTCTTACGTTATTTGAGGCTAAGTTGTCATTACTATAAATACATTGGTCAATAAACTTCAAGTCCGACAGTAGTTGTCAGAAATGTATTTTTGAGCGCAGGTAATTTGCATGCTAAAAGTAGACTGTAAGCGTGCTAAAGCACAGAATGTTGTCAACACGCTAAACCCTCTCTAAGCAGCAGTGTTATTATAGTATTTATTATAATATTGAATTAACTTTTACTTTTATATTTTAAGTTTTCATTTAATTTTAGTTTAGGTTTTGGTAATTTTGTTATGTGTGTGTTTTATAACATGTATGTTGTTGTATGTTGTACGTATGTTTTTAATTTCTGTCTACCTTTTGATTTTTTTTTTTTCTTATTTCAATGTTAGTTTTAGTAAATTTTGTATTACTATTACTTAGGCCAACATTTCAAAATGTCTATAAGTTTAAATACGTTTTTCATCTAATATTTATATTGTATTTTAGCTTTATTTAAAATATCAAACTATTTTTATTAGTTTTATTTTATTTGAATTTTTTTTATTTTTGAGTTTGTTTATAGGACAGCTTTTTTAGATTTGACAGGAAGTAAAGTGGGAGAGAGAGAGGGGGGCGGGATCAGGAAACGTCATCGAGCTGGGATTTGAACTCGGGACACCTGTAGCTCAACATTGCTGTATGTCGGCGCTCTGCCCACAAGGCTATCAGTGCCAGACATTAGTTTTATTTTTAGTTAACAATAACAACGCTGCCAAGACATTGCCACTCTTCGTTTATCTAATTTAAAGCACCATTTCTAAGAAAAATAAAAATCTAGATACATTCCAGTCGACTTTACTAGCCAACTAGTTAGACAAGTAGTGGTGCATCCTAGCTAGTGCTGTCAAACGATTAATCGCGATTAATCGCATTCAAAATAAAAGTTTTTATTTACATACTATATCTGTGTGTACTGTGTTTATTATGTGTGTATAAGTACACACACATACAGTATATATTTTGAAAATATTTGCATGTATTTACATGTATATATTTATTCATATAATTTATATTATATATAAATATATTTAATATATATAACGTAACATATTTTTCTTAAATATGTACATGCATGGGTGTGTATTTATATATACATAATAAATACATTACACACACATATATTATGTAAACAAAAACTTTTATTTTGGATGCGATTAATCGCGATTAATCGTTTGACAGCACTAATCCTAACCCATCCCTATTCAGAGAGATGAAGAAATAGAAAGTCAGAAAAAAAGTGAAAATAGACAGGAAAGAGACGGCAGAGGAAAGACGAGAGGAAGAGCTTGTCCAGAGAGACTGTGGTAGAGGAATAAGAGATCAACAGCAGAGAGTTTTGGAAAGAAATTACACCCACCCTCCCTTTAACCCACTTGTTTGGCCGTGACCCCAAACAGCTGTCCTAAAGACACGTGTGTGTGTGTGTGTGTGTGTGTGTGTGTGTGTGTGTTTGTCAGAGAAAATGTTCTCCTACTTCCTGTTAAAGCTGTAGATGGACTGGGCTGTCAGTTTATGTGCTTCAGTTTGTTTGTTTTTACCCTGATTGTGTTTGGAAATGTTTAGTTGAGCACTGTTAATTGTACCTTGAAAGATTTATTGCGAAAACTTCAAATGGACTCTTATTTTCACTGTTTGTGGTTTTATTTAAATTTAAATGCTAGTAAATAAAGTCATGGTTTGAATTCACGGACGTTAACACATGTTTTTTTGCTATTACTCCTCTTGTCTAGCTGTCTCTGTTTTGTTGGCAGTAGCTAACATCTCCATTTCTGTGTCAGGATTTCCGGGATGCGGTTGCCAAAGCGACTCGTGCGAGCGGGAAGCCACTGGTGGAGGAGAAAGTGTTGAATCAGATCTTATACTATCTGCCCCAACTCTACGAACTCAATAAAGACCTGCTGAAAGAGCTGGAGGAGAGAGTGGCCCACTGGTAACGCATATACACAATATGAAAGTTAAATCTGTTGTGAATGAGTCTCATGTCATTTATGTGTTGGAGTAGCATGTATGTTTTGTGGATGGCTGGAGAGAAAGTTCAAAAAAGGATGCAAAAGAATGAGGGTTTTTAGAAGTTGGATGGCGTTTATTGATCTTTTTAAGAAGTCTAAATAATAATAAAAATTCCTACATTTCTCAGTTTTGTTTCTGGGCATCTCTCTGACTACTGCAGGTCTGATCATCAGAGATTGGCTGATATCTTCGTTCAGAAAGGTCCGTATCTGAAGATGTACTCTACTTACATACGAGAGTTTGACCGTAATGTGGCTCTGCTGGATGAACAATGTCGCAAAAATCCTCCTTTTGCCAACGTTGTGCGTCAGTTTGAGGTAGGAGTTTGTGCATGTCCATCTTTATGGGAATAAATATCCTTATAATGATGTAAAAAATGCACTCTCTCCATGATGAAAAGAGATTAATAAACAGAATAACATGTTAATTAAATAAATATTCTATTCAATTTCTATATGTATATGATATAAACCATGATATAAAAGCATATGTTTGTGTGTGAGACACCAGTGTTTCCCACAGACTTACACTCTATGTGAAAATATGTACAGTACATAACGAAAACAGCAGACGGTCTTATTGAAAATGCTTTTGGAGCGGCAGAAATAGTGGTTTCCCCGGTAACAGCTGTAAAATAAAGCATCGCTGCGCTCATGAATGCTATTTTATCAGACAATACAGGAAAGATGGAATGAAAATGATATTGAAACTTTTCGGAAAACAGTCGGTTCCATTCAAAAATTCATTCATATTAAATACCTGCGCTGCATTTTGATTTTGTAATGTGCAGTGCTCATGTTTATTCTACGAAGTTAAAGCCTTTTGGAAAATCTATTTGTGGCGGTCAGTGTTGATATTGTATGGGAAACACTGGACACTGTTTTAGTAGTTGTTGCATGAATCTACACATACGGACAATGAAAAATGTTTAACTTATTGCATGTAGCTTATTTTAACTGTAAATTTTAATTTCAATTAATATACTCAAGTATAGGTGTTTTTTAATACTTAATACATTTGCAGCTGCATTTTATTGTTATTATTTTAATTATTTAATTGATTGTATTTGTTTAACTTTATTATTAAAGCTGCAGTCTGTAACTTTTGGCGCTCTAGCGGTTAATAAACAGAACTGTGTGCGTCTTGCGGAAGAACATTGTAGCTGGAGCTATTTCTCTGTTTATGTCTATGACGAATCACGGAGGGACTGGGCGACTCCGCAGCGGTACCTACCCGAACCAGTCTAAAATAGTCTGAATATAAGCACTTATTATAGGTGTACCGTAGTGATTCAGGACAAGCCAAAAACACGGTTTGGAAAATGGATTCATGGTGTACTCGCTTATTATGTAAATTTTGAACAAAAAAGGTTACGGACTGCAGCTTTAAAGTTATTATCGTTAATAATAATAATTATAGAAAGAAAGCAGAAAAGAAGCTTTCTCCAATCACATTGTATTTAGTAGATCAAAAAAATATTTCTCATGTATCTAATATTTCTGATATTAAAATTTACTTTTGAAATGACCTAAAATTACAAAATACAAGCTGTATAACATACTACCTAACATACAGTGAATAATATACTATTAGACTGATTTATCAACGCTGAGTGTTCTTTTGTTAAAGGGGATATGTGTACTTTAGAACAGGGAAACTTGTTTGAAAAGTCAGTTACTGCTTTTTCATTACCATTACTGCTAATTGAAATTGCGAATTTAAAATGCGCCCAATGGAAAAATGACAATTTCGTAAAAACTTCTATGTATTGCAAAAAAGGTTTTTACGCTCACATGAGGTGGTTTTTCAGGCAATTCGAAAAAGGAAAATTTCACAAAACTGCAATGGAAACAGTTTTTTATTTTTTTTATTTTTTTCGCATTTACAGGTCACCTGGTGTATGTGAAAGTCACATGACCATTTTTAATGTACTATAACACCTCAAGAAACACATCATATGTGGCCGCTCTCAAGTATAAGGGACTCTCCTTGCAATCAATGCTTTAATAACCTCTTATTTACACTGCACACGTCTGTGGCACATTACGACTTAGACGCAGCCACTCTAGTCAATGCTTGTGGTTACATCAGCCGCGATGCAGTATGCTTCAGAAGTGGCCCTCCACGCTGCTTCGCCAAAGATACACTATGTCTCCATCGATGAAAAATAATGGCTAGTGCAGTGGCTACTACCATCATCTGTCGCCATGACTTACCACGAGAGGAAAAAGATGTTTTAGTCGCATAACATCGGTTAATGGAAACATTAATTTTTTTTTTATTGTCATTTATAAAATATTGCAAAAGTTTTGCGCAAATCTGTAATGGAAACCAGGCCAGTGTTTTTTTTTTTTTTTCCATTTGGTAATGCTTCACATTTCAGATTTCACTCTTTTCACTCATTCTTAGACGAGTCCTCGCTGTGCTAGTCTTGCTTTGAAGCATTACCTGCTGAAACCGGTGCAGCGGATACCTCAATACCAGCTCCTGCTCACAGGTACACACCATCAGATGAGTACACATGTCAATCAACAGTGGAACAAGTGGATATCAGGCCCATTGCAGGAAGCCAAACACAACAGATACATCATTTGTTTTAGCTAGTGAACTTTTTGAGTTTTGGCTAGATTTGGCTGAGGAGGGACCGTTTGGTCAAATTAAAATGAATTTAATTTTCAAAGGTTTCTTGCATTGGACAAACTTATGATTAAACTTAAAGTAATTCAAGTAATTTAATGAATACAATAAATGTCTGTATCCAATTTTGAATCTTCCAATTAATTTTCATGTCTCTTTCAGATTATTTGAAGAACCTTCCTGAGGATTCATCCGACTATAAGGACACACAAAGTAAGAGCACACCATTTTCCCTAGAAATTATACACACTAGAGCAGGGACTCATTTTATGCAGCTAAGGTGCCACTTTTAGTAAATGAGCAAGGCCCAGTAAATAAATAAAATAAAACGACCTGGTAAAATTCACATTAACCAACAATTACAGCTAGGGCCATTGTCTTAGACCAGCCTCATATTTTTAACCTCATTCATCAAAATTCACCATAAATGCTGGTAACAGACATTCCTAATTTTCATAGATGCTTCCAAAATATCTGTCTATCTATCTATTTATCTATCTGTCTGTCTGTCTGTCTATCTTTTTTTTGTTTGTTTTTGTTTTTTTAATTCACCCTTTCTATTTTCTAAATGTATGTTATTAATCTTATTGACATTGGCATTCATCTGTTTCACTCAGATGTCTGTCACAATAAGGAAGAAAAGATAAATAAAATTTTTAAATCAAATTTACAATAATTTATCTGTAATTAAAAAAGAAATATGTGAAGCTTTTGACTTTATTTTTTGTATGAAAAAAAAGGTGAAAATGTTTATTGAACTTCTGTTTGTTTGGTTTACCCAGCTGCTCTCAGTGTGGTGAAAGAAGTGGCGAACCACGCGAACGACATCATGAAGCAAGGGGTAACTCAACAAACACAACCAAACCACCATTAAGACCCCATAAATATGAATGACTTTGACTTATAACACGCATCTCATTTTTCTAGGATAACTTTCAGAAGCTGATGCAAGTTCAGTACAGTCTGAACGGTCATCATGAAATCGTCCAGCCTGGCAGGGTAAGAAACTTAATTACCACCGATTCATCGTGTCCAAGCAGTGCCTGAGGTCTCTGCGTTGCTAATCTAACATGCTCTTGTTGCATACACAGGTTTTCTTAAAGGAGGGCACTTTGATGAAACTCTCCAGGAAAGTTATGCAGCCCAGAATGTTCTTCCTGGTAAGAAACTGTGGTCAAATATGTTGAGATCTAAATGCTGATAAAATGTTTATTATAGTGCTGTCAAACGATTAATCGCGATTAATCGCATCCAAAATAAAAGTTTTTGTTTACATAATATATATGTGTGTACCGTGTATATTTATTATGTCTATATAAATACACACACATGCATGTATATATTTAAGAAAAAAGTTATGTTTATATATTAAATATATTTATATGTAATATAAATAATACAAATATAAATATATACATGTAAATATTTTCAAAATACAGTATATACTGTATGTGTGTGTATTTAAATATACATAAACATACACAGTACACACATATATTATGTAAACAAAAACTTTTATTTTGGATGCGATTAATTGCGATTAATCGTTTGACAGCACTAGTTTATTATAAAATGGACAGTGTTATTTTAGTGTTTTTTTTTTTTTTGCTTTTATATGTTCTCTTTGTGTTTTTGTCATATTATTACTTTGTTTTAAATATTGATATTTAGGTTACATGTATTTTTATTTCAGTTTAGTTTTTATTTATGTCAAGTTAGTGCAACGACTTTAACTTATTTGAGTTAGTTGCCAAAGCAACATTTCTAATTTTCATCATTCATTTAGATTGTTTTTCATCTTTGTTCCTATCTTATTATCTCTGTTTATTTGTTTTCATATGCTTATATAAATAATTGCACAGTCTATGGAGTGGACTTGATTTACATTTCACTACCGGTTATATATTGTCTATATAACTGTGTACGTGACATAACAATTTTGCATCTTAATATTTATTTTTTTCAGTTAGCACAAACAGTTTTTGATATGTTAGTTTTAGTCAATGATAATAACCCCGAAAATTGATATTTCCAACTCTGAAATCTCATCATATCAATGTAAACATATTCAAGGTAGTAAAACTAAAAAAGACACAGAACTGTGACCAAAAACCAATATTACTATGTGCAATAATGTGGTCATTTACAATACAGGAAATTGCTGAATATGACAGGGAAATGTGGATGTGTAACACTATTTTTGGACATCCAGTAAATTGTCTTTCTCTTAACAGTTTAATGATATTCTGCTGTACACAACACCCGTTCAGTCTGGCCAGTATAAAGTCAACAGCATGCTCTCTCTGGCTGGCATGAAGGTCAGATATCCACCATCATAATACTCCCTTACACACACACACACACACACACAAACTCTCAAGAAATGTAATGTTTGTGTCCCACGTCTTCGATAGGTGAGCAAACCAAGTCAGGAGGCCTATCAGAATGAGTTAAACATTGAGAGTGTGGAACGCTCCTTCATACTGTCTGCCAAGTAAGAAATACACACACACACATGCAATGAATTATGTGTGGGGTCTACATAAAAGATATATCTGAAGTGGAAAGAATAATTATACACGATAATGATCCTTTGATCACTTGTGCCAAAACAATTTTGGATACTTATGTTTAATTAAATTGAAATCACGGACTTAAATGATGTTTGCAGTTCAGCCACAGAAAGAGACGAATGGCTGGAAGCCATCGCTAAAGCAATAGATGACTACACCAGAAAGAAGATTTCTTTCTTTTCCAGTCGAAGCCAAGAGGTGGGTGCATTTAAGTGTGATTGATTTTAGGTGTATCTTTCTGTTTTCATCAAATTTATAGGGTCTTCACTGACATGCGTGTACACTACTAAAAGTAATTTTTGTCTTGTTTTCCTGCATAAATATTTAAACATTCTTTAGACATACATTTCCTTAAGATGCAAAATGACATAAAATACAAAGTCTTGTTTATTAAGTCTTGATTAGGAAACATTATCAGCCAATGGGGTAAGAAAACTAAAATTGTTTTCAGTTTGATATTGGTTCTTATTTTAAGCATGAATTCAACCTAATGCAATTTAACATGTAAATTCCAATAAATTCCTAATTACTTAATCTATTTTTTTTTTTCAAAAAATGCAAATTGCATCTCAAATAAATGTATTTTGATTTAAGAATGTTTAGATAATTGTACTGGAATACATGAAAAAAAAAAACACTTTTTTTTTGCATTAATACTGATTTATGATAGCCAGTTTAATGCTTTAAGAGCTGTGCAAAAAGTGTAAAATATTAAGCATGCACCAGAAATATTCATACCAAGTCCAATGCCACATATTCATAATTCTAATTCTCAGAAAAGAAATATATATATATATATATATATATATATATATATATATATATATATATATATATATATACTTTTCCATAACTGATTAAATTGTTAATTCAAACTGTTAAAACACTGACCTTGGCATTGAAAATATAAAAGTATGAAATATTCACAAACAATAGACTAGAACTATCCCCAGCAAGGATGATGCCAAAGTTTTTTGTCATTTTATGAAAAATATTATGCAATCAATCAAGAAGTTCATGTTGATTAATATGTTGACATGAAAGTAATGTCAATCAACATGCCTGATGTAGATCAATTCCTGAAATATGATCAATCAAATTTGAAAAAAAATCATTGGAAAAAGTTCAGATGGTGTTTGGCATTCACACTACAAAAAAAAAAATAAAAATAGCAGATAAAAAAGCTTCCAAATAAAAAAGCAACCGATAATTGCAGGACAATATTTTAGACACTTTTTGATGGAGCTCATAATTGCACTCAATATTTTTTTTTTAATGGTTTATTTTATTCCTGTGTAGTTGGAGGGAATGTCTGATGATGGTCTACCGCTAGGCTCTAAAGCTCCTATCTGGATTCCAGATTTGAGAACGACCATGTGTATGATCTGCACATGTGAGTTCACGCTTACCTGGAGACGCCATCACTGCCGTGCCTGCGGAAAGGTTAGAAATAATTCTAAGATTTGTTTCTTTTTCTTTTTTTTTGAATGAACAAATAGGCCTGATGTGCATTTGATGTGGCAACAGGTGGTGTGTCAGGCATGTTCGTCCAATAAATACTACCTAGAATACCTGAAGAATCAGCTGGCACGAGTGTGTGACCACTGCTATATCAAACTACAGCACAAAGGTATGAGATTTCTGCTGAGAAACCTTTTTCTACTCTTCTTGCATATTGTCTTACTCCCACTTCTTCACTAGTAGTTTTTTGCTTGTTTTTAATGGTATTTGCTCATATTTAACATAAGTATTAACCTGAGCAACCACATAGCAATAGTGCTGTATTGTTAACTAAAATTAAAAGTTATCAATAGTAAAAATATAAGACGAAATCTTAGCAATTTGAAATTAGAAAGCACAACACAAGCTGTGTGGTTGCACAGGCAAACACTGCATTTTTTTTTTTTTCTAATATGTTGTTTTGCTTTTGTCTCATAGGTGACCAATCCAATGTGACCGTTTCCCCTAGTGGGCGGAGTTCAACATTTGCTTTTTCTAGAAAACAGAAGAAGATTCCTTCTGCCCTCAAAGAGGTGACTTGAAGTTGTACATTACCCATAATGCAACGGCATGCAGCATTTGCGTTATGTAATCTCACTGTAATGAAGGTTTCTGTTTCTACCACAACACTGACGTCATATTAATACGTTACTATTAAAATGATATCTCGCTCACAGGTGTCTGCCAACACTGAGAATTCCTCCATGAGTGGATATCTGCAAAGATCCAAAGGCCACAAGAAACCGTGGAAGAGGCTGTGGTTCGTCATTAAGAACAAAGTCCTCTACACTTACGCCGCTAGTGAAGTATGCGACCTTTACTTATGATAATAACATTTAGTGTTCTGGAAGCTACTCATAATTTATCAATAGAAGCCTGACTGATGATTATCTAAGTAGCTACACTACAATACGAACTATTTAAAACACAGCTAATTACACTGAAGTATTATAAAATAAATATATTAAATAATATAAATAATATAAAAACATTACGTTTTTGCCTTTATTATGACAGGACAGTATTTAGACAGGAAGCGAAGTGGGAGAGAAAGAGGGGGATGGGATCGGGAAATGTCCGCGAGCCAGGATTCGAACTCGGGACACCCAAAGCGCAACAGCAACGAGGCTATTGGCGCTGACAAAAAGCACTTTTCCACTGCGTGGTACAATTCGGCTCAGCTTGCATTTCCACTGCAGTTTAGTACCGCTTTAAATTGGGCAGGATTATACACATGGGCGGCCAAGAGCTGCGTTTCCGTATTGCAGTCGCCATACCCTAGCCCAGTCAGGTGTGCCGTGGAAAATTATCCAAACTTCATATCTCTATAATATTTCATTAATATCATTTTAAATCAGTGCTATTGGTCTTCCTTATGTCTGTTTGAGGGCTTTACAAATATTTAACCAATGAAAAGCAATTAAAAGAGCTTGTCAGTAAAACTTCGTAATGCCATTGAATCCTCAAACTATCAGCGAAACCTCATAACTTCACCCCACCTCCATTCGTGCCGTGCACAGCCTGGAGGAGACAGATCTCCGCTTGTTTGTAATCCAAGGGTAAATAAATAACTTATGTTTGAATAAGAACAGCGTTTTCTTTACTTAAACACTATGTCTGGCTAATTAAAGGCTAATTTTTTGTGTGTTTGAAGAGTGGAGAAGAGTTAGCCTACATTTGCCGTCTAGTTGTAGCCAATATACATTTGTTCGTTTTAAATATCCTGTGCATATAGTGCTTCATATCAGAGATTTTGGCCAAGTGTATTAAACAACAAGAAAAGCTAAGTGCCCATGTAACTACAATAAACATTATAACCTGTAACGTTAAGTTGATGAAAGTGTAATGCGAAGCATTAGACAAAACACAGATCTCCGTCATTTGCTGGTCAAAAACGTTGTTAACTCCATTTGAGCTTGACTGCATTAATTTAATTTGATTTGAATTGTTTAAAACAATTGAAATACTATATGACCTGTGTAAAAGAATGAGATCAACTATTTTAAACAGTTTTGTTTTTATGGATATTTTCATTATAAAACGTAACAAGGATACTGGATAATTTTTAGCAATAAAAATTAATGTGTAGGCTATGGCCCAAATGGAATTACAGTCAGGATCTCATATTTCCTTAATGTCTTGTACCTTGACGGTGTTAAACACGTGTCACGTCGATGGGAATATGCATCGAAATGATATGCAGATGAGGTTATGCATAGTAAAACTAGGCGTTGTAAGCTCCATATATGGTGATTTCGGGGAGGAGTCGGGGTGGAGATGCATGTACGCACAATCTTCCCCTGACTGAGATTTATAAAGGGATTTTTGAGCAGGTTCTGGCGTACGCATGGTTTTATAAATCTGTAAAAATTCACGTGTACGCAAAATCTATCTTTTGTGCGTATGTACACTTTTAGGATGAAATCTACGGAGAGTTTTATAAATGAGACCCCAGGTACTTTACATAGTGGAAAACCCCTTAAAAGTGAGCTTTCCATGCAGTGGAAATGTGCCAAACGTAGCCAACTACTGAAATATTTTCTACTGATTTGCTACTAGCTACTATTAAAACTATTTAAAGCAGATATATGTTTCTAATTATACAACCATTATCAAATTATATCTTTTTTTTTTTTTGGTATTTTTGCCTCTTTTACGACAGATGAGAACTGACAGGAAGCAAAGTGGGAGAGAGAGGGGGGGGGGCGGGATCAGGAAAGGTCCTCGAGTCAGGATTCGAACTCGGGACACCCGTTGCGCAACAGCGCTGTATGTCGGCACGCTGCCTACAAGGCTATCGGCGCCATCAGAATATATATAATTTTTTACAATGAAAGCAGTATCTGTTTGGCACAAGAAATATGAATGTACAGATTTATATAAATGTACTTCAAGCGGTAAACATATTCAGTTAAATGTTGCCAATTGTCAGTATATCACTGTAAAAAAGACGAAAAAATCCACACAGGGACTTTTGTTCAGTCTCTGAGTTTTTTTTAACCACTTCATTTATGAAATTAGTTTGAACACAGTGATTTACTAAAATTAATTAAAAAAACATGTGACATTCCTTTCCTAAAGCATATACAATCAGCATGGACAGTTTTGAGATGACCTTTGAATTATAGTTTTTTTTTTTTTTGCAAAGCTGTAGGATTATTTGTTGGAAAAAAGTTGCTTGTTATCAGAAAAACTGTTATTATGTAAACAGCTATTTTTGCAATACTGAAAACTGTAATTACGTTAGTAGCATCACCATTTTAGTCGATTGTTCCCCTACACTGCTTTTTGACATTTTTTGATTCATAGTGTCATGAGAGTATGCAGATGTGTATGACGTAATAAAAGCTGTCATGTGGTGATGATTGCGTTGTTTTCAGGATGTTGCGGCATTGGAGAGTCAGCCACTGCTGGGCTTTTTCCTCCGAGAGGAGAAGACAGGACCGGCTCAAAAAATGCAGTTTAAACTGTATCATAAAAACACACTCTACGACATCTTCAGAGCAGAGGACATCCCCACTGCTCAGAGGTACACAGGCACTTGTATGGAGTTGTATAGAGTTTGTTCTATGAATCTAGTCTAAGATCTTCTTAATAATCTTTTTTCAGATGGATTGAAGCATTTCAAGAGGCCATGATCCTTTGACTGGTCTGGATTGGATTAAATAGAATGAATAAATGTCGCTCGTTTGGGTCTCTGCACTGTGTACACAGGCAGTGAGTTTAAAGATGCATAAATCAAAACCCAGTTTGAAGCAAAGGATGCTGGTAGATGTAGTTTATGCATTAATCTATTTTAAGCACCCTAATGAAGGTAAATTGATTCAGTCTGCCTCCATTGTGAGGCATTAATCCATCATTTTGTTCTTAATGTCATTTTTAGGAAACTCTGTGGCAATTCTTTTTGGTGCTTAACATTACCATGAATCCAGCCCACAAAGCATTCAGGGTCAAAAACGTCAAGCAATGACTGGTCATGAGCTCTAGATACAGACGTTTTCATTGACTCCTGACCATTAGGTTTGCCTATGAATCATATTTAAATATGAATTAATCCTGCCCACGTTTCTGAAACACTCCATTATGATGTAATAGGGGCAGTTGGAATCTAATTGCAGTATCACTTGTTGCCTGAAAAGGGTTTAAAAAGATTTGGTTTGGGGTGTGATTCATAGTCAAGTCTGAATGTGCATGAGCAAGTATGACAAAGGAATGTCTGATGCCAGGTCGCACCTTTGGCACGGTCATGTGGCGCAGTCCGTGCAGTCTGGCATGGTGCATTATGGGAGATTTTTGGTTCAACTGTGAAAGCTGGGAAAAGAGGGCTTAAAAAAGTTACTGGGCCTTAATCGTGAAGCACAGAGCGACTTTATGTAAAAAATGTACATAAAACCATCGTTTTGGACATTGATGGTGAAAGTTTGTTACGAATGATTGATGCGTTGAACATGACCATTTATGCAAAAATGTATTTTATTTTATTTTTTTACGAAAATTTTACACGGTGGTTGCGACAGTTTACCCAAACCCATGGTTTTACGAACAGTTCATGCGTTACCTGCAATGATTTACGTAAAAACAATTTTATGAATGATTCACATATTGAATGTAACAAAATGCATACTTTTTATTGAGAAAGACTGACATCCATTTACCTAAATATGTTTAGAACAAATCATGCATTTTTATGTAAAACAACAAAAAAAAAAATTACGTTGATTTTACAAACAGTTCAGTTTTCGTAATAATGTTTTTTGTTGTATTTTTTACAAAGATTGAAGCATTACATGAAACAGTTCATGCAAACATGTTCTTTTTATGAACAATTCATGCATTATATGCAACAATTTGTGGAAGAATGGTTTTATGAACAATTTATACATATTTATTCTGCTTGTATTCCCTGAAAAGGCCCTTTTTATTTGGTTTTCAGCCTGTTATACTGTTACAAAAATGTTTTAATAATCTTAAAAATTTTTCAAAACTCTTTTGTACAAAGTAGGTGTTTTGACTGTTGTTTTAAACCGTATACTGGACAGAACTGGAAGTGTACATATTTTGTAAATGGTAATATAATGCAGATGTATTTAAAATAGTTCTGGATGTTTAATGGCCTCAATGAATTATGGGTAGTAAAGACACAGTGCCAGGCTGGCTAACTCAGCACTGTTTTAACTTACTATATTAGACATTATAGCACACCGGCTGTGAATACAGAGAGAAAAAACTAGTGCTCTTATCAGGGAAAGATGTAACACACATTAAATACTCTAATGCACCTTGTTCAGGACCACCTCTGTTAACACTTTGACAATGGGTATGACCTGATTATATTCTCTACAGTTTTCACTAAGGTCCTCCTTCAGCTCCAGCCACAGAAAGCCACTGATCTTTCACTGTTTGAAGTGTATTTGTCTTGCGGTAATATGTTCGATATTGATCACATTCGTTTGTTTACATTTTGTAAAATTGTTTTGCATTTTGGGAAAAATTAGATACACCACTGTTATGTTTTTTTCTCCTTCAAGTGATCCACTTTTAAGAAAAATATAATTGCTATTCCTGATGCTTTTTGTCATATTGGCACTAGTTCACTGTTGCATCCCAAAGGAAGGTTTTTCATCCTGAAGTAATTTGTTAATATCTTGAGGATTTCAAGGGAGTATGCTATGCCCCAACATAAATGTAAAGTGCAAATAATTTTTAATAAATAATGTAATAAGAAAACATCTCTGTATGTCTGGTTACATTTGGTTTCATAATGACTTACGGTATGTTCCCTTACAGTACGGTATGTTCCCTTACAGTATTACAGTAAAAGTGTAGTAGCTATGTATTTTTGGCGTATTATCATTTGTATAACCACGGTTTTACTGGAAATACCATGGTCAAACTAAGGTTAATGCAGAAAATAAATGGTTAATTTGTGGTAACCATGGTTTTATTTGTAGTAAAAACATGATTTATTTTTGTAAGGGTTTGCTGAATATACATATAAGTAGTACAATACGCAATTCACATTCCTATTGTTTCTTAATTAGATTAATTTATATGGGTTCATGGCTGATACCAATAACTAGAAATAGAGTTGCTGATAGCAAACTGCATTATTCATTACCAGATATGCTGGTAGCCTACTGCACATGTAACAATTGGTTAAACAGTTATTGCTAAATGTGTATCCAGTTCTTCAATGTATAATTTTGCCTTCCAGAAATGTGAGGATCTTTAGTTAATCATGCTGGCTAACGTCGTAAATGCACTGCCACTAAAACCAACGCGGTCTCGCGAGTGCATTTGCGCATGCGCAGATGTGCGGGTCTGCTTTGAGCGGGTCGCGAACTCTGACCTCCTGTAGCTGCAGCGAGCCGTCAGTTTACGATAATTTATCAAAACATCACAGTAGTTGGATAATTTCTAACGCGTTCAGGGTAAGAATAACCCTTTCTGTATCGTTAACGCCTGATGTGTTTGCAGTAATTGCTTAGGATTAATAATTGAGGAGAATATTAGCACTGTTGATAGCCGGCCTGCTAACACGCGTTAGCGTAGCAGCCGCTAGCATAATAGTAAACATCGCTCATTACCGGCAAACGCCTGCGATTAAACTAACCTTAAGAACTTGTTTGGTTATTTAAGAACAGTAAATATATACATAACAAAGCAGCTAATGGACATCGTAACAAATCGGATGCAGACATGAGGTTATTTAGCAGGCTAACGCTATCAGTTGGCTAATCTGTTATCAGTGCGCTGATAAACACAACAGATCCGATCACAAAATAACACAAAGGCCATCATTCGGACTTATTAATTTGTCATTTGAAAATCAAAATTTTTGAAGGTACTAGACGCGTCCTGTAATCCATGTGTGAAGCGCTGCAGCAGTGAAGATCCCTCTGAATGTGTGGGGAGCTTTAACCCTTCAATCGTGACCTTTAACCTACAGGAACAGATCTAGCTTCATCTTCCCGGATCAACAGCCACACACTCCGCATGAGTGACTGACCCCCAGCTGTCATTCACGCTGGATCGCGTTTAGTTCATCATTAAGTCATTTAGTTCCTTGAAAAACGCTAAAATCAGTACGCGATGCTGGTTTGTGTGCTAAAGTAGCTACTGCTAACCATATAACTGTGAGATTGATTGACAACACTAAACAGAAAACTTAAACATGTAGATTATTAATAATAAAGGCCCTGATTTAAATAATCGGTTAAGGTGATCCAGATGGCAAGAACTGCAAAGACATGAACAAACTGACTTATAATAAATAGGTTGAAACATCTCAGGAGTTGAAGCAAACCTCTTTGCGTAATTATATGAACAAACCCCTAAACCTTAATATTAAGCTTAGGCATGTAATTCATCCCAGACTCTTTATGCTCAGGACTTTTCTAAGAGATTTGCCCGGGGGACAATAACACGGGTGGAAAGTCTCAGACTTTAAAGAAGGATCAGAATTTCATTGGCAGCAAATTTTGCATCGCTCAAAATTTTTGTTCACTTCTATCAAGGGTTTTCAATTTTTTACATTCCACAGACCCCCAAATATGATCATCCTTGTGCGCGGGACCCCATTCTAAAAATCGGTTGTATATTTGCACGTATAAAGACCCTATTTATACTTTAAAAAATGAATATAGATATGCATGTTTGGTAATATTAGTTTCCCCCCTGACTTTTTCAAGGTCTTATTGAAAATGGTTGGTGTGGATCGTTGAGAGTTGTGTGTTATTTTTCTCAGTGGGTGCGTGCGTGGCTGATGGGGCGTCGCTGAGCCTCTTTTCTAACAGAACGGTATCATGGAAGGAGAAAGTCCCAGAATTCAGCTGGTGTCTGCAGATGGAGGCCTACAGGTGACAGAAAATTTGCCGTGATAAATATACTTAATTTAATTGAACTGCATTGCATGTTTTCCAACACAACACAAACTTTCATGCCATAAATGCAACCATTTGGCTTCTTTCTGATGGTCTTTCTTGTCACGTGTTGTATCAGATTTTGACGGAGCAGCAGTTGGCTCAGAAGGTGCAGATAGTCACAGCCATTGATCAGGCTGGAGCCGGCAAGCAGCAGTTTATATTAGCTAACCTGGATTACCCCAACCAGGAGAAACTGTTCATCAAACAAGAGAACTCACCAGCCAAGGTCATCTTAACATCTGCTGATGGGTCTGCTGTCAATCAACTGCTTTTTGCATCACCTGAGCTGACAGGACAACAGATCCAGGTAAACAGGCACCACTCGTTTAAGCCCAAAGTATGCGTCAACAGCATAGTGTGCACAAAATATACATACGCAGCCTGATTTTTCTAAATGCATATACCGTGCTCAGCTCATGTACGCATCTTGAATTAGTTGGTCTACGAGTTGGCGACACTGGCCCATTGTTTGACTGTCAACAGGGCTGCGTTTTCCAAAAGCATCGTAAGCCTAAGTAGATCGTAGACCCATTGTCACCAATGGAGCTATGATCAACAGGCTTACGATGCTTTTGGAAAACGCAGCTACTGCAGACTAGAGACTGCAACGACTATAGACAACTGCAAATTTCATTTAAAAACACTTTTTCTGGTCATCATTACTTTTACAGAGAAATTGCACAGACACTGGACGAAGATGAAAGTTTCTAGTGCACGTGTGGACCGCCTGTGTTCATGCACACTACCAAATAAAGTATATGTTCAAAGACTAAATATACTCTGGCCTTTACTTGTGTTTTGGTTTAATAAAAAAAATCCAGTATAGCGGACGAAGCAAGAGAAATTTGAATTCTAGCTAACACTGACTTTAGTATAGGGACCAATTCTCACTATTAATAACTTGGTTATTAGCTTGCCTATTATTAACATATTGGCTGTTTATTAGTACTTATAAAGCGCATAACAATATTCTACATCCCTAATCATACTCAATACCTAAACTTAACAACTACCTACTAACTATTAATAAGCAGCCAATTAGGATTTGGAGGCAAAAGTTGTAGTTAATGATTTGTTAATAGCGAGAATTAGACCTTAAAATAAAGTGTGACCGATTTCTAAAAAGTCATATATTTCATTCAGTTTTTAAAATAATTTGGTGTAATTTAAATGGAATGTTTTACTCAACATTTGTGTGTGCTGTTTGTTTTTTAGGCTTGTTAGAGAGTTGTGCTGTTAGCTTAGCAAAATGCTAATATCAAACTATTGAAATCAATGGCAAGTCTCCAACACCATATAAATACTACAGTACAAAAACATTATTCAATACAATCAAAGCACCATGGTGTTGTTTTTCTGATGTATCACTGTACCATGGTATCGCCACATTACTTTTTTGGTAATCTCATGGAAGTTTGTATTGTGATAATCTGTATTTCCTATGCGTTTATATATACAGTATTTCCTTTTGTAATTTACACAATATTATTGTTCATATTTCTAGTTTCGAATGTTTTGTTTTTCAGTTTGTGACAGAAGGCTCAGAACAGGGCACTACGAAGCCTCCAGTGGAGTATTGTGTAGTTTGTGGAGACAAGGCCTCAGGTAAATGACACACACACATATAGTTGTGTTTAAAATAATTGCGACCTCAAGCAGAATTCAATTAATTGTGTTAGTTTTGTAAATAGATCTTTCTGTACTGTTATTGTGCGTGTGTTCAGGTCGTCATTATGGAGCAGTGAGCTGTGAGGGCTGTAAGGGTTTCTTCAAGCGCAGCATCAGGAAGAATCTGGTGTACACGTGCCGCGGGTCTGGAGAATGTGTCATCAACAAACACCATCGGAACCGGTGTCAGTACTGCAGACTGCAGCGCTGCATGGCGCTCGGCATGAAACAAGACTGTGAGTCCAAATCAGATTCACGACTGATGACTCAAATCACGCGGCTTGTTGAGGAGGGGTGTGCTGTCATTAGACTTATGATTTTCACCTGCTGAAATTCCTCCAACAGCTGTTCAGTGTGAGAGGAAACCGGTGGAGGTGTCGAGAGAGAAGCCAGCAAACTGTGCGCCCTCCATCGAAAAGATCTACATCCGTAAAAACCTCTGCAGCCCTCTCGCCGCCATGCCAACGTTTGTTAGTGAAAAAGAGACTGCCAGGTACAGAAGTGAATGTGTGTTTGAGTCAAATAGAATCTCTTTTTTTCTTGTTTGGTTGTTGCTAACGTTCACTCTGTGTTTGATCACAGGTCCACCAGTTTACTGGACTCCAACATGCTCTTGAACATCCAGCAGTCTCTTTCCAAACTTGACAACACCATTTTAATTCCCTCTTCACCAGATCAGGTAAAATGTTTTTTGTTTTTTTTTGTAATTATTGAAATTAAATACATTATATTTTGTACTATGTATAATAAATTAATAATTATTTTTATTAAAAATGATTATTATTGTTAAGTCTGGTCAATAAGGAGGTTCAACCAACTGACTTGACTTACCCTAAAATGGGAAACTCTGAGTTTTGGGCTTCAGAACAGCTGAACTGAGTTAACCGTGTGCTCCACGACTATGAAAAGCCATGATCAATGGAGCTCCAAAATTACATTTCACCATGGCATCAGCACCTGACAAAAAGACTTCCACATACTACAGAATTACGTAGGGCCTAACTGTAATTCTTAAAGGGATAGTACACTCAGAAATGAAAATTCTGTCATTAATTACTCACCCTCATGTCGTTCCAAACCCGTAAGACCTTCGTTCATCTTTGGAACACAAATTAAGATATTTTTGATGAAATCCGAGAGCTTTCTGACCCTGCATAGGCAGCAATGCAACTGAAATGTTCCCAGGCTCAGAAACGTAGTAAGGACATCAGTAAAATAGTCCATGTGACATCAGTGGTTCAACTGTAATTTTACAAAGCTACAAGAATACTTTTTGTGCGCAAAGAAAACAAAAATAACTACTTTAGTCAACAATTCTTCACCTCCAAATCACGTCTTCCGCCATTATTGAAAATCGAGACGAATTGTTGAACAAAGTCGTTATTTTTGTTAAACTATTCTCATAGCTTCGTAAAATTACAATTGAACCACTGATGTCACATGGACTGCTCAAAAGAAAACACAGTTTAGTAATTAAAAGCTTTATATATTTAAACATATTTATGTGTATTTATTTAAATTAATTTAAATGGAAAATTTAATATTAATTTCCAGTTTATATAATTATTATTTGAATATATTATATGAATTATAAATAATTATAAGTCATATAATATGAATATAATAAGTAATTAGTGGCAAATGATTGGCAGTTTTGCATTATGTATTATTATATTTTTGTTTACATTATTTATATATATATATATATATATATATATATATATATATATATATATATAATTTGCATAAAGAAAATGAAGCCTATTTTAGGACTTTCAAGAATTTTTCCTTTGTTTACATTATTTTTATGAAAGTTAAACACATTCCACGTCGTTTTCATTACTAATGCAAATTCATTACCAAAGTAATTTTTACATAAAGTTAGTGTTTGTTTGTTTTTAACGGCATTAAATCTGTTAATTTTTTTTGTACATTTATTTTTTAAAAATTACATATTTTGGGCTGAAATTTAACCTGGACACATACATGTTCATTAATGTATATTGATGTTTTCTGATGTTCACTGTAGAATGATTGTAGTCAAGGAGATCTGGGTACCTTGGCCAACGTGGTCACATCACTCGGTCACCTCAGCAAAAGTCGTGAGATGATGGACAGCAGTACCGACCTCTCGGGGATAGAGACCATGAGTAACGATGACAGTGTTATGACGGACATTCAAAGGGATGAGTCGAATGATGTCACACGGTGAGGAAAGCAACTTTTGTAGACCTAATATCAAGCCTGGAAGATGTGAGGTAAATGGCTATGCTTAAATATCTGTTTGTTTGTGTCCAGGGCCTTTGACACACTCACAAAGGTGCTTCAGTCGGAGGAGGGTTGTGGGGAAGAGGTGGCTGAAGGGGCTGTCAGGGTTGATGAACAGACCACCGCCTTACTGGAACTAGAGGGTCCGCTGCTCTCAGATATGCATGTGCCCTTTAAGGTCAGGCATCACTGTTGACTTGTACACACTGCAGTTAGAACTCCAAAAATGATGGACCAATAACAATCTGTATTAAATATTGTGTGTAGCTGATGATGCCGCTGCCCATGCCAGACTTCCTGAATCTGAATTACATCTGTGAATCAGCTTCTCGTCTGCTTTTCCTCTCAATGCACTGGGCACGCTCTATACCAGCTTTCCAGGCCCTTGGGTGAGTGTATTAATGGTCCTGTTTACACCAGGTTTAGGCAATCACAAGTAGATAGCACTAAATACAGATGTAAATGAGCTAAAAATATCATTTTGATTAAAAATACATTTTAATATATTTTAAAATATATGTTGCCCCTTATGCAGTGAAACAGAACTACCGGCATAAATGGTCTTTTTTTCCTCCTCATGTGTACAGTGCACTGTGTAATAATTTTATATGTGAGCTTGTGGCTGTGTCCTTATTTTATTTTCTGCATTTTTGGTGTTTAGCTCAGAGAACAGCATCACGCTGATGAAGGCATGCTGGAATGAGTTGTTTGCTTTAGGTCTGGCTCAGTGTTCACACATTATGAATGTAGAAACCATCCTCACGGCTATAATTAACCACTTACAGACCAGCCTGGATGAAGGTATGTGGACCTGTTGCTCTTGATTTTTCTGTGTCCTGTCTAATTTATGTTAGCTAATCAACTTTAGGTCAGTTGATTAATTCAGCTGATTATTGTCAGTTGTTTAATTCAGGCAAACTTTATTTTATTTATATTTTTTCTATTATATTTTTGTTAACGTTATATATATATATATATATATATATATATATATATATATATATATATATATATACATGCATACATACATACATACATATACACACAACCCGAATTCCGGAGAACATACATAGAGAACATAACAAATGTTTAAACTGAGAAATTTTACTATTTTATCCACTAAATGAGCTCATTTCAAATTTGATGCCTGCTACAGGTCTCAAAAAAGTTGGCACAGGGGCAACAAAGGGCTGAAAAAGCAAGAAATTTTGAAAAGATTCAGCTTGGAGAACATCTTGCAACTAATTAAGTTAATTGACATCAGGTCTGTAACATGATTAGCTATAAAAGGGATGTCTTGGAGAGGCAGAGTCTCTTAGAAGTAAAGATGGGTAGAGGCTCTCCAATCTGTGAAAGAGTGTGTAAAAAGATTGTTGAATACTTTAAAAACAATGTTTCTCAACATCAAATTGCAAAGGCTTTGCAAATCTCATCATCTACAGTGCATAACACCTTCAAAAGATTCAGAGAAACTGGAGAAATCTCTTTGCGTAAGGGACAAGCCCGAAGACCTTTGTTGGGATGCCCGTGGTCTTCGGGCCCTCAGACGACACTGCATCACTCATCGGCATGATTCTGTCATTGACATTACTAAATGGGCCCAGGAATACTTCCAGAAACCACTATCGGTAAACACAATCCACCGTGCCATCTGCAGATGCCAACTAAAGCTCTATCATGCAAAAAGGAAGCCGTATGTGACATATTTTTGACGTATTTTTTGTTTAATGATTCGCCAAATGTTCTCTATAGGTGAAAGATCTGGACTGCAGGCAGGCCAATTCAGCACCCGGACTCCATATGGAAGCCATATGTGAACGTGGTCCAGAAGCGCTGTCGTGTCCTGTGGGCCAAGGCTCATTTAAAATGGACTGTTTCAAAGTGGAAAAGTGTTCTATGGTCAGACGAGTCCAAATTTGACATTCTTGTTGGAAATCACGGACGCCGTGTCCTCCGAGCTAAAGAGGAGGGAGACCTTCCAGCGTGTTATCAGCCTTCAGATCAAAAGCCAGCATCTCTGATGGTATGGGGGTGCATAAGTGCATACGGTATGGGCAGCTTGCATGTTTTGGAAGGCACTATGAATGCTGAAAGGTATATAAAGGTTTTAGAGCAACATATGCTCCCCTCCACACGACGTCTATTTCAGGGAAGGCCTTGTGTGTTTCAGCAGTACAATGCAAAACCACATACTGCAGCTATTACAACAGCATGGCTTCGTAGTAGAAGAGTCCGGGTGCTGAATTGGCCTGCCTGCAGTCCAGATCTTTCACCTATACATTTGGCGAATCATTAAACAAAAAATACGTCAAAGACGACCACAAACTCTTCAGCAGCTGGAAACCTATATCAGGCAAGAATGGGACCAAATTCCAACACCAAAACTCCAGAAACTCATAACCTCGATGTCCAGACGTCTTCAAACTGTTTTGAAAAGAAGAGGAGATGCTACACCATGGTAAACATGCCCCCGTCCCAACTATTTTGAGACCTGTTGCAGGCATCAAATTTGAAATGAGCTCATTTTGTGCATAAAATTGTAAAATTTCTGTTTAAACATTTATGTTCTCTATGTTCTATTGTGAATAAAATATTGGCTCATGTGATTTGAAATTCTTTTAGTTTTCATTTTGTTCAAATTTAAAAAACGTTGCAACATTTCCGGAATTCGGGTTGTAATTTGCAAGAAAATGAAGCCTATTTTAGGACTGTCTAGATTTTTTACTTTGTTTACATTATTTTCATGAAAGTTAACACATTCCACCAAGTTTTCATTACCAATGCCGAAAATATTTATAATGCAAAATTACAATATTATATAAATTTGAAAGTAATTTTTACGTAACGGTAGTAGTGTTTGTTTTTACGCCATTAATTTTGTGAAATTTTTTGTACATTTATTTTTTTTTAAATGTTTCTCATTTTTCAAAATTGTTTCTCATTCTCATTTATACTATGTGAGAAAAATATTACGTTTTGATATAGAGTGCTGTAGGGATGACATATCTTTGTAGTAGTTATGGGCGCTTTTGATGCACGGCTTCGTGAAGCTTGAAACTTTTGAGAATCAAAACAGTTTCAAAACAGTGGTTTGAAGCACGTATCAAACTGCCAAAGTCTTGTGATTTCTGAAAACAAGGCTTCATTACATCATAACAGTTTCAAAATTTCAGTGGTTTGCTGTTGGGGGGCGATTTCTCTAAAACCGTGAATCATGCGAGTTCATTGAGATCACCCCCCAGCAGTGAACCATTGAACCAGCATCTATGTTTTTTCCTGATCTCGGATCAGTTTCATCAATTTGTAGACATTTTTAACGAGACATTTGTGTAATTAAAAGGATGAGAAGTAGTTAATAGTCTCTTACTGGCCTCTATATACAAGCTCTCCATAAAACAAACAAAAAAAGCCCTGCAAATTAATATAAAATATTTTTTTTAAATATATTATACAGACACTTCATATTTAATGGTATTGTATTATTTTTATTGTATTTAATGTATTAAAAACTGTTTTTGTTGCATTTACACACTTTTGACCAGCAGGCGTCACTAGCGTGTGGTGTTTCAAGTGCTTCGAAACAGTGAACCATTTTGCTCATTGTGATGAACTTCAAAATTCATCACAATGAGCAAAATGTTCAAGATTCATAAACCTTTGGTGGTCACAGATCTACAATAATCCAAAAGCGAATGGAAAAATTCTATTGGCTTTTGTCGAGGGACCCAGGGTGATGCTAACTTTGGTGTTGGCCTACAAAAATATGCCATCAATGCAGCATTCTTGTATAGAGAAAACTAAACTGTTGGCTTTTATATTGCCTTTGTACTAAAGCAAATTCTTAAAATATTATTTGAAGTTAACTTGATACACAGATACCTAATAAGAAATGTGTGTGTGTTCAACAGAAAAACTGTCCCCGGAGCGCGTGAAGCTAGTCATGGAGCATATCTGGCGTATGCAGGAATTTTGTAACAGTATGAGTCGCATGAGTCCTGATGCATATGAATATGCTTACCTCAAAGCTGTGGTTCTCTTCAGCCCAGGTGAGCACAACTGGAGTTTATCTGAAATATATGAAGGAAATGGAAAGAAAAAAAGTTAGAATGAAGTTGATTGTGTGTGTTTGTCATAGATCACTCTGGAGTGGACGGTACCCTTCAGATCGAACGCTTTCAGGAGAAAGCCTACATGGAACTACAGGACTATGTGAGCAAAGTGTATCCAGAGGACACATATCGGTGAGTGACAATAGTAGCTTGCGTTTTTCCAACCAATCATCATAGATTCTCAATTATAAAGTGCATAATAATGGTCTAATTCATTCTGAATATTTAGGAACATTTTTTAAAATTTAGTTTTATTTGAGATACGCTAGTTGACCATAAACCCCCGTTCACACCAAGAACGATAACTATAAAGATAACAATATTAGCGTCCACACCAGCGAACGATATAGTCTGTTTGTTCTAAGCGCACGCGCGTCTGTCGCTTTAAATTCTCAAGCTCTTTATAGCAGGATGGATTCTGATTGGCTGTCAATGTTTGAATCGTTCATCAGCTGGAAAAAATCGTTCTGAAAGTGATTCCAACGATATCGTTTCTGTGTAGCTGCGGTGTGGACTTTTTTAATATTGACAACGATTTTTAGAACTATATCTTTATCGTTATCTTTATGGTTATCGTCCTTGGTGTGAATGGGCCTTAAACGAAACTATAAATTCTCTTTCAGTCTTTCAAAACTGTTAGTTCGTCTGCCTGCTCTGCGACTCATGAGCGCGGCGGTGACCGAAGAGCTCTTTTTCGCCGGTCTAATCGGGAACGTTCAGATCGACAGCATCATTCCCTACATCCTCAAAATGGAGTCTACCGACTACAACAGCCAGCCAATCAGCACTGCGGAGTGACAGAAACCCCGTCCACAGCCACACCCATCAGCTTTGCTCGCTCAGACCCTTTGAGCCAAAACGTGATATAATCATGTGAATTTTGAATGAGGAAATCATTTTGTTCTGACTTTGCTTTTTCATTTGGTCAGTGGTTGTGTCTATGGGTTATGTAGTATGGATAAAGTGGTTTCCCGCAACTGTTGCGATTGGATCATTTGGCTTTTATTGTACTAGTGTACTTATGTTTAGAAAAAGTGTCTATAAAGATACAGGAAGTGCAAGGAATCTGTTCTTATGAACTTGTTCCAAAGAGAACTCTGGCCCCCGCCCCAAGCACTGACTTTCTCTGTATGTATATGAATTATGTATATAGGAATAATAAATGTCAAATCAAGGGGGAAAATGTCTGTATTTTGGTATTTGTTGGAGACTGTTCCTTTTTTTATGAACACATTAAATGTGATATACAGGGTTCCCATAGTGACGGAAAATCTTATTTTCATCCCTGGAAAAGTCATGGGAAATTACGTAGTGCATGTAAATGTTTCTGTTTATGCTCTATTATATTTAATTGGCAAAATATCAATCTATGAGTGCAATCTTCAATGTGTGGGAGTCTAGTCAGTGAATGAACTCTGTAACGTTTAAATAATGAATATGTTTGTGTTGTGTTGCATTTTTATTAAAGGGTAAACCAGACTTTCAGAAACATGCTCTGGACAAGCTTGGACACTTAAATTGCACTATAAATCATTATTACTATCATTGAAACACCTGGAATATTTCTTAATAAACTGCTAATGTCTACTAACACAGAGACGTGATCTGCTCAAACCAAAGTAAAAACATTGTTAGAATTTGCGTCAATGTAATTGTGATATTGTGGCAAAAAGAAAATATGATTTCCATCTTTAAAAGCTGTTTATACGATAAATTCAGGCGATATAATGGGGACATGACTGTATAAGCATGAACCTGCTGCTCTTTTCATTGCTTCAGGTAAAATATAAATATAAAGGTAATTTTGAAAATCATGTTTTAATTTCAGTCTGATTATAATTTGATGAATTTGTATATTTGACACTGGACTACAAAACAGATAGCACTTAATATTTGGCGGAGATACAACTATTTTAAAATCTGAAATGGGTGCAAAGAAAAATCAAAATATTGAGAAAACCGCCTTTAAAGTTGTCCAAATGAGGATCTTAGCAATGCATATTACTAATCATAAAATTAAGTTTTGATATATTTACGGTTTCACAAAATATCTTCATTGAACATGATCTTTACGTAATATCCTAATGATTTTTGGCTTAACAGAAAAATCGATCATTTTGACCCAAATGTGTTGGCTATAGCTACAAATACACTCGTGCTCCTTATGACTGGTTTTGTGGTCCAGGGTCAAATATAATATACATCTCAGAAAACTAAATATCAGTCTGTAATTCAGTAAAACGAGAGACAAAGTGTGAAGGACTCGGCATGAATTTACAATAATTTCTAAAGGCGTGCTGGCGGAACCCATCGCGGGGGAACGGTAGAGTCGCGCTGCAGTGCGTCGGTGTTTAGAGTCCGTCGGTAATGGCGGAGTACGGGAGCATAGTGCGGCGGGCCGTGGGTCAGCTCACCGGGCACGGCGGCGTTAGAGGCTTCCTGCTGCAGCTTTTCAGGTGGGTCACTCAAATATATCTGTGTTTATAGCTTTAGAGGTAAACACTGCTGTAAAATGGAGCGTGTAAAGCTGTAAGACACTGAAGCCAAAGCAATGACCTCTGACGGTACAGTCACATATCTGTTTACCGGAGAAATTATTTTAATTCGCATATTTATATTGCATCTGGTGTCACAATACAATAAGGCATTTTAGCGTAAAATATTTATACAGTGAGATCTGTGTGTGCATGTACATCGTAACAATATATTAAACATATTCATTATCGTCCAAATTAGAACTAGTAACACGTTTTATGATGTAATCATTTTATTATTATTATTATTATTATTAGGAATTGAACACTACTATTTTTGGACCTGCACTAAATATTTTAGGGGATTTATTCTTGATATTTGTATATTATTCATTTTTATGCACATTATTTACTTGTTACATTAAATATTAGACTTAATATATTAATAATTGATAAAAATGTGTCTTTCTCAGGGTGAATGATATCAAGACTGGAGCCTTGGTGGGTATTGACAAATATGGCAACAAATACTATGAGGACAACAGATACTTTTTCGGTATGAGTATATGTACTTTAGCTGTCTGTACACAAATTTACTGTGTTTTATGCCTTATTAATGTGCATTTTTCAATTTGTGACTTTCAGGCCGTCATCGATGGGTGATTTACACCACGGAGATGAACGGCAAGAACACTCTGTGGGAAGTTGATGGCAGCATGGTCCCTGCCGAATGGTAATATATCTAGATGTGTTTGGCATGGTGTTTTATGGATTTAGTTTTATATCTTTTGCACTTAATATTATTGGAGTTACTCATTTGGTAATTTTACAGTGCAGTTGAAATACTAATTTAGCCCTGAAAAGAGGAGAAATGTAAAAAGACATCCATATGGTTGATATTTCTCTTGGTAATCATTGGAAATTATCATAAAAATAGATTAAAAAAAATATATATATTAATTTATTTTTATTATTATTTTTTTAATAGAATTGCATAATATTTTATACAGAAATTCACACTGCTTTGGCTCAAAGTTATTAGCAGACAAACACAGGCTTTATTTGCCAATGTGCAATCATTTATCTTCTATTTTTCTCTCTTTGATGTTTTTCTCAGGCACCGTTGGCTGCACTGCATGACGGATGACCCTCCCACCACTCACCCTCCAGAGCCCAAGAAATTCCTGGCCACAGTTCATCAGTTCAACAAAAGTGGCACACCTAACTGCTACGTACCCTATTCAACCACTCGCAAGAAGATCCACGAGTGGGTGCCACCAAACGCCGGGGAGAAATAATCCCCTCATCCTGTGTTTGTGTTCCCTTTACCACCTTTGACCAGTTCTGCCGTTTGGAGCATTCTGTACATTGTAGCTTTATAATCATCAATAAATTAAAACTAATGTCTTTATTCCTGAGTGACTTCAAAATTCATTTTTATAAAACACTTGGAAAAATGAGCATCACATATGCGATGGAGTCAGAGGTTTGATCACCTTGCAGCCTTGGTGAGCAATAAGAGCTCCTCTGCATTTATTGCAAATACAGTAAAACAGTTATATGAAATATAATACAAATTTTAAATAATTGTTTTCTTTTTTAGTATATTTTAAAATGTCGTTTGTCCCTGTGATGGCAAAGCTGAATTTTCAGTAGTCTTCAGTAGTCACATGGTCCTTCAGAAATCATTCTAATGTGTTGATTTGCTGATCACTGATCAGGAAACATTATTATTATGGAAAAAAATAAAATATATATATATAATTTTTATTAAGTTGAAAACAGTTGTGCTGCTTTATTAATGGAAACCATTATGCATTTTTTTCCCTTTTTATTTGATGATATAAACTTTTTTATTTGATGATAGAAACTTCAAAAGAACAGCATTTATTTAAAATGTAAATATTTTGTAACATTACTGACAAAACGTTTTGAATATAACTAAAACACAAAGTTGTTAAAGATACAGACTTTTATTTTTAAAATAAATTTAGAAAAACATGCACTATCGGTAATAAACAATAAGACCAAACACGTGCACGAGAAAGTGAAGTGAAAAAAAAGTGTTTTTTTTTTTTTGTTTTTGTTTTTGTTTTTGTTTTTTTAGGAATTGTTTATGTACGAATGTTTAAGTGTAACCTTTCAAAACAAGTAAACCGCAGCTGGACGCGGTTCAGTATGGGATCATACCTAAGTTGCTTTATTTCTTGTGTGGATCAATGATGAAGGATCAGTTTTTAAAGCACTTTTAGTACAAACTTCTCACCAGGCGAACAGTCTCTTTATTCAATAAATGGCAAATACCAATAACAGTCGAACTCAGGTAAAGCAATGTTCACGAAAACATGCAGGGTTTCTTTTTCATAATAATTAGATACAGTAGGTGGTGAAATCTCACGTCAAGTCTCTTTCTAGGGGCCTGCAGTCCAATGAGAAGATTATGTTTCGGGGCCATATTATTTTCCAAACGAAGGAGTGAAGTGAGTTCAGTCAGATAACGTTAGAGGAGTCAGAGGTTGACCAGCAGAGGGCGTTGGTTTTATGTTTTTCGGATTTTGCTCAAGTTTGTGAGGGAACGATCAACTAAAAGCAAACCCCACTGAAAACTATAACAGTTTCC
This sequence comes from Spinibarbus caldwelli, assembly GCA_039654775.1. Classification (NCBI taxonomy): domain Eukaryota; kingdom Metazoa; phylum Chordata; class Actinopteri; order Cypriniformes; family Cyprinidae; genus Spinibarbus; species Spinibarbus caldwelli. Next base: position 19,076,508 of record CM077228.1, on the reverse strand, counting down.
TATTAAGAAACACAGGGCCTCCAACGGGGTCGATTGAAAATGTTATTGCTTCTCTACCCATCACCACTAACAAAATGTATCATGCTACTATAATGGTTTTAAAATGTTTTTTATTTATTTTTTAAACATGTTCCATGGTAATAGTTTTGTATTGTTTGGAGTACCTTGGAATATTGTTTAAATACCATGGTGCATGAATATGGGAATCAATATGTAGGTCTAAGTACCATGGTACTATCACCTGATACCATCACTATACCACGCTATAACCACAGTGCTTTTTTAATAAGGGCTGCAGCATTATCACCACAAGTTTGCAAGTGTAATGTGACAATGTAAATAGTGCCAGCCACAATTTGCAGTTTCAATTTCACACAAATAGTTTTAATACATCCGTGCTTGCAGATAAATGCCAAAAAAAAAAAAAAAAAATACACTGTGAACCCTTAATGTTCACATGAGAAAAACACGAGCAAATTGTGCTGTCAGTAGAGGACATCAATATGTGCATGACACCAGCAGCTTATGGTTAACACTAATAGGTCAGAGTTGTTTGTAGCTCATCTGTGTAAAACAGGCAGACTGTTCATTTACAATGTCTAGTTTTGTTATCCATTGCTCTCTCTCTCTCTCTCTCTCTCTCTCTCTCTCTCTCTCACACACACACACACACACAAGTTCACTGCAAAATGGATTGAGGTAATGAATTATGGATACGCACATTAGCATGGTGTCATTTCACACCGCCAAGTGGTTTAAATTTTCATATCCCCATGAATAAGCGGCTGTTAGAGTAGGTGTATAGGGTGTATTCGTATGTCAGATAAACGTCAGGTCTCTTGATTACAATGTGCCATGCTTTACATATGCATTTACCATTGTCGTTGGTAAATATTTAATTATTTCCATGCATAATTGTTTTTCTTTATTAGCAGTGTCTGCAATTAGTGGTTAGGTTTCACTGTTGCTATTGGATTATGCTGTGTCATACTGTGCAGTTTGCTGAGCTGGAGTGTTTCTGTTACTTTATTACCCTAGTAACTATGTGGAACACCCTAGCAACTCCCCAACAAAAGCATAACAACTTGACAGCCACAAATAACACCCTAACAACTGCATAGTAACACCCTTGAAACCCAACTGTATATTACCCTGACAACACATAGCAACACCCTAGAAACAACAACAACACTAATACAACTGTATATTACCCTAGCAACACCCTGGCAAACACCCAGAACACCCTAGCAACACCCTGGTGACTACTCATGACACCCATCATAGTAACTCCTCATAACAAAACCTCATAGTAACTATCCAGAACACAAAAACACTGCAACCCCAACTTATTATACCCTAGTAGCTGCATAGCAACACCCTAGAAACCACCCAGAATGCCCAGGTAACCATATACACATAGCAACACCCTAGAAACGACCAGAACACTTGGGCAACTGTATATTACCCTGTATATCACCAATGCCAACTCCAGAACACCCTAGCAACACCCTGACAACCACCCAGAACACCCTAGCAACAGCCTGTCATCCACCCAGAACACACTAACATCACCTACATCAACTTCTCCTAACACCTGAACGACGGCATAGTAACACAATAGAAACCACCCAGAACACTTGGGCTATATATTACCCCAACAACCACCACCACCAACAACAACAACAACAAACACCCAGAACCTTATATTTCCCTGGCATCTATCAGAACACCCTAACAACACCCTGGCAACTACTCATGACACCCATCACAGTAACTCCTCATAACACAACCTCATAGCAACTATCCAGAACACAAAAACACTGCAACCCCAATTTATTACACACTAGTAACTGCATAGCAACACCCTAGAAACCACCCAGAACACCCAGGTAACTTTATACACATAAGGGCTTTTCACACTGCGCTTAACCCCGGGTTATCGTCGTTCTAAACACCGCTTTTAACCCTGGGTAAAGACTCGTTTCACACCTGTAATTTGAAAGCGGTGTTAGCACCGCTTTTAACCCGGGGTTATGAAACCCTGCTCCGGAGCAGGGTTAGCACCGCATTTGTGGTGTTAACCCCGCATTGCGGTGCTAAGTTTGTTCAGTGTGAAACGGAGTGGTGTTTGCTTGTTGCTGCTGGACACTTGGCAACAGACAGCCAATCAGAACTTGAGCAGCAAGGCTCGTGTCACGTCAGTAACAGGAAACACACATCGTGTAAACAGCAGCCGGTGAGAGAAAAGTAAAAGAAATGTCAAAAGACGGAAAGCGTGTGAACTGAAGTGATGAGGAGACGGTATTATTCTTAAAATGGCTAAAGACCTACGCGGTGACATTTTTTTTAATAACTGGCACGCGGGACAAGCCGTGTAAACCATAGATATGTATGTATACATATCTATGGTGTAAACAGGTTGCCTGCTGTTCGTCCAATCAGTGACAGTGACACTGCAAATATGCAAATAAAAAGGTTAACCCGGGGTTTAGGAATGTACAGTGTGAAACCCAGGATTAACAGTTAACCCCAGGTTTAGTATGAGCAGTGTGAAACGCGATTACAGATAACCCAGAATTCCGTTTATCCGGGGTTTAGGTTGACCCAGGGTTAACAATTTCAAATGTGAAAAGCCCTATAGAAACACCCTAGAAACAACCAGAACAACTGTATATTATCCTGTATATCACCAATACCAACACCAGAACAACCTAGCAGTACCCTGGCAACCACCCAGAACACCCTAACAACACCCTGAAAACTACTCATGACACCCATCACAGTAACTCCTCATAACACAACCTCTTAGCAGCTATTCAGAACACAAAAACACTGCAACCCCAATTCATTACACCCTAGTAACTGCATAGCAACACCATATAAACCACCCAGGTAACTGTATACACATAAAAACACCCTAGAAACAACCAGAAAAACTGTATATTATCCTGTATATCACCAATACCAACACCAGAACTCCCTAGCAGCACCCTGGCAACCACCCAGAACACCCTAACAACACCCTGACAACTACTCATGATACCCATCATAGTAAATACTCATAACACAACCTCATAGCAACAATCCAGAACACACAACCACACTTTGGTAGCCACCCAGAACATCCAAGCATCATTGTGGCCACTCATATTTACTTCATAAATGTAAAACTCTACCATTTTTAAAATGTGGTGGGTCTGGTCAAGTTTTCCAGCAATGTTCGGTCAGAATGGTATCAGTTTTACAGAACAGTAGTAATTATGCTATGTATTTTGAATCTCACTGTAATGCTGGATCATGTTATGAGAGTTTCCATATGTCCTTATTTTTAGGCACCTAATGTGATAAATTTAGCGCTGGCCCAGATAGTCGTTAAAAGCACATCTCTATTTTTTTTTTTTCTGCACTGAAGGGCGTAAAGAGAGGAAGACAAAGCCTGTAGGATAGGGTTGAGGTTTTATCAACAGGAAGAGGTACAAAACAAATAGCTTTTCCAATCCGGCCACTCCCCGAATGAAATAGACTGATGGAGTTTTACACTGTTGTCAGGGTAGTTGTTAGTGTGACACAAAGACTGGTTTTAGATGCAAACTGTACACTGTACGTCATACAGTTGCTTTCCAGAGCCTACACTGCCTCGCACAGTCACAAGAAGTGAAAGGAACACAGTGTCAAGTCTGTTTACGATCTGTTTAGATTGCATGCTGTTTTGTGTTGTTGGTACGTAATGTACCAAAATTCACATTTCAGGTAAAGTTCTATCAACAGTATCTATGTTGTCACAGAAAATAATTATGACTCGTTCGTTACAACAACAAACTACATTGTGTTTTCAGTAATACACTTAAAATGTAAATCTATGGGGCAAGGTTTTGTATTCGAGATAAATATAATAAAATACAGAGTTTTGCAAGTATAGTCACAGGAATTGAATATAATATATGCTAACACAAGACAAGTATAGAATCACGTGATAACCTATTACCTATGCAAAGTTATTTATTCGTTAGAAAAATACAAAACCAGGTAACTTTCACACAATACACATTAGCATGCTAGAAAATGGCAGTGAAGTGATAGTTCATACAAAAATTAAATTAAATTTTGTTCCAAACCTGTATGACTCAGTGTTATTACAAAAGTGTTTTGACAAAACAATAATTAATTTATTAATTTTATACATGTAAAATGAATGTCAGTGTTAATTGTTTTGGACCTCAGTGGCTTACATATGGATTTTTTTTTTATATATATAAATAAATTTCAAAATCAATCTGTTTGTGTTCTGCAAAAGAAAGAATGTCAGGTTTGGCATAACATGAGGGTCAGAAACCAAATATATAAGCTTTATATTTCTGCTCTTAAACTGTCCAGAATGCCTTTCCCATAGACTTCCTGTCAGACTTGTGTCCCTGTGTCCTGTATTTTTCCTCCCTCTTGTTTCCTCATGCCCATATTTGGTTTTTCCTGTTTCCTGTCCTCATTTAGTTTGATTATCTGTTCATTAGTTTCCAGGTGTGTCTTGTCTTCCCCTGATTTAGTTCAGTATTTATAGTGTGTTCTGCCCCGTGTTTCCTGTTTTGATCTCCTACGTCTCCCGCGCTCCTTCATCTCCTCGTTCCCTTCACCGTAGGCAAACCCCTGACAGAATACCGGACCAGAAACTAAAAGCAAGCGGCGCCCCTTTCCCCCCGTGTTTTTTGTTTCGTTTTTGAAAAGATTTTAGTTTTCCTGGTTTTTCCCCTCCGCGGCATGGAAGCCGCTGCTCGCTTCCTTGCCCTAGCTCAGGATCTCCCCTTCTACGAGTACGCCAGAGAATTCTGCGGACTCGCCGCGGCAACGGCGCTGGACGCCGCCTCCATTAATCATCTGTTCTGGCTCGGGCTCCAACTACCATCGCCCCGTGGACCTCCCCGACACAACGGGACTTAGTTGGAGGGCAGGAGTCTTCCGGTGTCTGGGGAGTGTCCGGGCCCGAGCCAGAACCAGCTCACCGTCCAGTCCGTCCGCCGTTCCCCACTCAAACCTGCCGTCCACGGCAAAGTCAAGCCCGCCGTCCGCGGCTCTCTCAAGCCCGCCGTCCACGGGGAAATCAAACACCCCAGTGCCAGCTCCTCGTAAGCGCTTCCCTGTTCCTGAGTTAAGCCCAGGATGGGCTCCTGTTCCCGAGTTAACGGGCGCCGCCCTGGAGGCCGTCTGTCCTGTCTCCGTGTCCCTGTTCCTGAAGGCTTGCAGAGCGCCCACACCCTCTCCACATTGGATGGTATATGGCGCGAGGACGCGCCTTCCGGAGGGGGGCGTGATGTCAGACTTGTGTCCCTGTGTCCTGTGTTTTTCCTCCCTCTTGTTTCCTCATGGCCATATTTGGTTTTTCCTTTTTCTTGTCCTCGTTTTGTTTGATTATCTGTTCATTAGCTTCCAGGTGTGTCTTGTCTTCACCTGATTTAGTTCAGTATGTATAGTGTGTTCTGCCCCATGTTTCCTGTTCGGTGTTAAATGTCATCTCCCTGCTCTACGTGTGTGTTCCTGCCTGTTGTGTGAAATAAAGTCCATTTAATTTGATCTCCTACGTCTCCCGCGCTCCTTTGTCTCCTTGTTCCCTTCACCGTAGGCGACACCCTGACACTTCCATTGTAAGTGGATTTCTATGAATTCAATTTTTGCTTGTTTTGTACAAACTGAGAAAGGACAGCATGTCACGGAAATAGCATAGATGAAAAGAGGAGACAGATTCACGCTGTGATTTTTATGGGAATTCTCCAGGACAACATAGGTGGAAACTTCCTGTTGTGTTTTTTTTTCTGCTGTAAAGATTATGTAAACTGAGACTAGACCCAATGTCAGCACTAAAATGACAACAAATCAATCAAGTGTTGTCCGTCTATATTCAAAGAATCACAATGTCACTGACTTGTGAAAGTTAATTTCATCAATTAAAGAGGAGCTATATTTAGACTCAAGTCTTTGGCCATTTCACACAGACTGTATTCATCAATAATTCACTTCTGAACCGTAGTCAGGAAGATGAATCATTAATGTGACAGCAAGACTTCCAATGAAAGCTCCTCTAGTGTGTGATGTTTATGTGTGTGTATTAGAGTTATTGAGCGAAAGGTTGTGTGACATGTCAGATCGTCAGTTTTATTCGAGTTCTCTTGATCTTAAAGACTATAGAGCGTGACAGTAGGGTTCCAGAACTAAAAAAAAAAAAAAAAAAATGTTTTTTTTTTTTTTTTAAATAACAAATAAGCCTTTCAAGGCATTCAGTGAGCCCTGAGTTAATTCTTTCGTAGAAGACATAAATTCACTACCTATTACATAATGGTGAAGATAGATCTGATACAACAGAGGCATCACTGTTAACATGGAAACTGAAATCACTGAAATTAAGCAGATCTGTACTCATAAGCAACTTAAAAATATAAATAGTTTACATTAAATTTGTAGCCAGTAAATTTGATAATATCATCTGCAGTGCTTTATGGGATGAGTAGTTGATTCCTTCAAAATAGGCAATGCATTCGCAAAACAGAGCAGAATGTGGACAATCGAAGTATACTTGATAAAGTATAAATAAAAGATATTTCAATGCTTTTGCATTCTCTTGAAAAAGCATTGTGGTAACCCTGAGAAACTTTGCACTCATTTGTGTTCTCTTGTAAAAGTATTGCGTTCCCCCAAGAACCTTTGCTCTCATTTGCGTTTTCTCGCAAAACTATGGTGTTCTCCCAAGAAACTTAGCATTTGCTTGCAATAGCACTGAAATATATTTTCTCCCACATCATATAATTTCCATCACAAAAGTTTTGCAAGCAAACACAAAAATAAATGCAAATGTTTCGCTCCCAAAAGTACCGAAATAAACTCAAAAAAAAAAAAAAAAAAAGAAACTTCCACATTCAACTTCTTTTATTTCCAACAAATTTCTTAACATGATTGAAGTGCAGACTTTAAGCTTTAATTTAAGGGGTTAAACAAAAATATAACATAAAATGCTTAGGAATAACAAATTTTTGTATACACAGTCCCCCCATTTTCAGGGGCTCAAATGTAATTGGACAAATGAATATAATCGTAAATAAAATGTTAATTTTTAATATTATGTTGAGAATCCTTTGCAGGCAATGACTGCCTTAAGTCTGGAACTCATGGACATCACCAGAGACTGGGTTTCCTCCTTTCTGATGCTTTGCCAGGCCTTTACTGCAGCTGACTTCAGTTGTTGTTTGTTTGTGGGTCTTTCTGCTTTTAGTTTTGTCTTCAGCAAGTGAAATGCATTCTCAATCGAGTTGAGATCAGGAGATTGACTTGGCCATTGCAGAATATTCCACTTATTTACCTTCAAAAACTCCTGGGTTGCCATCCAAAGAATGCTTTTCCAGAGGTGGTCTGGCTTTTTTTTTAGATGTTTTTTGGCAAAGTCTAATCTGGTCTTGTTTGCACCCTCTGTATACCCTCTGTATTTGCTCTCATGAAGTCTTCTCTTGATTGTAGACTTTGACAGTGACACGTTTACCTCCTGGAGCATGTTCTTCTCTTGGCTGGATGTTGTGAAAGGGTTTTTCTTTACCATGAAGAGAATTCTCCGATCATCCACCACTGTTGTCCTCTGTGGACGTCCAGGCCTTTTTATGTTGCTGAGCCACACGTGCGTTCTTTTTTCTCAGAATGCACCAAACTGTTGATTTGGTCACTCCTAATGTTCCTGTTATCGCTCTGATGCATTTGTTTTGTTTTTTTAAGCCTAACAATGGTCTGTTTCACTTGTATGGAGTGATCCTTTGACCACATGATGTGGGTTCACAGCAACAGCTTCCAAATGCAAATGGCACACTTAGAATCAACTTCAGACCTTAGTTACTGTTGCTATGTCCGACAAGATATGCCGCTCTCACACTACACATCATGTTCTCACGTACTGAAAAATACATTGCGGAGAAAAGAGGAAACTGATAACACGCCGAAAGAAAAGACAGAGCAGGTTTCTTCTAGTATGAAACTAATTCTCAGCTTTCAAATTGTGTCATTTTTTTTTAAAGAAATTCAAACAATAAATACCATTTTATGGCTCTTTAATGAGTCATAAAAGATCAGCGTATCTCCTCAGTTCAAGCGGCACGTGAACCGATCGTCTTTCATATGTACTTAAACCACAAAATAAACATGAATGAACATCAGAACATATTTTATTTCAACCGCGGAAAGACGTCAATACACACCATTTTTCAAGTTTAAGTCCACCGAAGTTAATACTCTCCTGTCTGATTTGTTTGTCAGACAAAATGGCGGATTCAGCGTTATAATTGGTCAGATCACCTGTCAATCAAGCTCTTTGCGAAGGGTCTATTGCCTGCCGCCTATAAACTGTTAAACTCTTCCACAGGTGCATGTGAAATAATTTTTTATGGTTCATTGAAATAGCATGAAGAACATTGTTTAAACACTTTCCAATAACGCTTATTTGAATTTTACTAAATTATCTTTGTAATACAGTATCCTGATAAAGGAACATTTCTTACTTTGCCGAGTCATTTTTTCTTCTTCTTCCACCTCATTATTTTCTAACACAAAAGTTTAGAGAGTAAACGCAAAGTTTCTCAGGGGAACGCAAAAGCATTGAAATATGTCCATCGTCATGTGCCTTTAGGGGCTCTGTAACATTAGGGCTTTAGATCTCCCCAAAATTAACATTTTGAAATGAAAAATCATTTATTCACCTTCTTGCTGTTCTAAACCCATATTATTCCAAAACAAAATTATTGTTTCACAGCTGCAGTCATATGGAAATGATCTTTGTGAAGATTCTTCAAATTCCTCCTTGTGTTCCATCAGAGAAGGTAAATGGTGGCAGAATTTTCATTTTTAAGTGTACTATCCCTTTAAAGCGGATGCTTGTTGCTGTGTCTATTCTTTATAAATAAATAAGGGAGGATTTAATGATAGCTGTCGGTGGAAAGTAAAACCGTTTCTCTGCATCTTGGTCATAAGGGATAAGTTTTTTGACGGTAACTCTGGCATGTGTCATGAAAGAAAAAGCAGTTATTGCCTGAGATGAAAGGATGACCAACTGATGCATTCCCATGTGTGTGCGTATACCAGCTCTTTTCATCTCACCCTCAGAGGATCAAAACTACACCGTAGTGATGTCATGTCCTGCAGGGGGGCTGAGTGCACTGAAAGGGCAAAGGCCATTTTTTTTTTATTTTATCTTTCAGTTCTCAGTCTCTTTGTCTTTCTGTTTTTTTTTTTTTTTTGCAGTTCACAGCACTAATTCACTGACAAGAACAAGGGAAAGGACAAAAGAGACCTAAGTGGGTGTGTTAGAGAGACTAATGAACAGTACTAGCGCATGAACTAAGGACAATAAAAGAGGGATAGAGATAGAAGGGGAGAGAAAGGGAGTGGTATGATAAAAAGTAATGTAAGCTAGCTTGACCTATTTTAGCAGTAACTAAGGGAATATTTCACCCAAACCCACTTAATTTTTTAAGTTCTGAAGAATGTTCATGCTGCTCCTTTCCATTTAATGAAAGTGAATGGGGACTAGGGCTGTTTGGGTGTTTTTAAAGCTTTGCCATTTTTGAGTGAAGACGAGATATGGGAAATAGGGTCAGAGAGAGGAACAGAATATAAAGGGACTTCAGGATGTCCACAAGGCTATGGCTCCTATGTAGGTTTTAAATCTAATTTACACAAACTTGGCGAAATGGTCGAAAGGTTAACATTTAGCTATAGCCTCATGTCGTCTAAACCCATTTAATTTTATTTCCTCTGTGGAACACAAAAGAAAACATTTGGAAGAATGTTCATCCTTCTCTTTCAGTAAATGAAAGTGAATGGAGACTAGGGCTATTTGGGAGCTAAAAAGCCCCATTCCCCATTTACTGTCATTTCAAAGGACAAAAAAAGCACCATATAAGTAGCCCACACTATATTTCAAGTCATCTAAAGCTCTATAATGGATTGCATTCAAGGCATTATTCCCTTCTTCAAGTTTCTAATCTAATTTGCGCTTATACATGTTGAAACTTGGCATGCTGAGATCAGAAAACGTTTAGAACGAAATTAGGGTGAGTAAACGATGACAGATTTCTTTTATTTTTGGGTGAACTGTCCCTTTAAGAAAGTAGAATGCTAATGTGATTCTGGACTATTTGCATAGCATGACATGGAAATAGATGGAAGTGTTTATTCCAGAACAATGAACCCCACTTTTTCCCCCTTTTTCCATTTTATCTTGTTACCAAGCCTGATTTTATTGTGTTCATTTAATGTGGTTTCTGAATGATCAGTGCCAACCAATCTGTTAGACTCTGTTTTGGCTTGTTTTTAGTAGAAAATCTTTCAGCTAGACAGAAACAGCCTGTGGCCATTCTCATGGATTAGGTTTTCCACTGATTGTTAAAAATAGAAGTCATGGCCTTTACAACACCTATTGTCACACTTTGACATCTCTGTGTGTGACGGGGGCGGGTGGGGACACGTAATTTAGGAACAGAAACAAAAGTGTCTTCGGAAGTAGAAGGGAACAAACCAGACTTGTTGCATAAACACTGAGCTAGTCATGAATGTGTACATGGGCTTACTTTTAGCAATACTCTGGGGACAAAAGTGAAGTCACTTGTCTAAACTTCCCTTTGGGAACATCATCAAAGGTAAAAACTGATTCATAAATATCATTCATAAATATTTCTACTCTAAAAGCTTACTTTTAGCGTTGGGGTTAGAGTAATTGCATATTTGTATAGTGATTATAAATGTCTCACAGGAGAATTTGAATATATTTAGTGATTTTTTTTTTTTTTATTGTTTGCTAAAGATAGAAATTACACCACAAAAAAGTTGACGTCTAAAATTGTTAATACAAATCAACCTCTTGGACATAAAAGTGTCTGTAGTTGACTTAAAATATATGCTAATTATATAAAACATATTCTATATATTTATGCTTTAAATGCATGCTTTCTTTTAGTTCTGTTCTACATCCAGTTATTTAAAACTGATGCGGTGGGCGTTGTGAAATGAATGCATTTCAGAAACATCCACAGACTCAGAAGCAGTTATGAGTTTATGGAAGGGCAGATGCGATGATTCATTCATTTAATTATGTTTGGCAGATACAGTCTGTAGGTCACTAAAACAGCTTCATTTCCATCTGTCTGTATGAGTGATTTAGGTCATGATATTAAAATGCAGCTCTGCTCTAGCAGAGGCTGGGCGAGAAACACAGCTGCTTCAGAACTCCCATATATGCATCTTATGCTGGAATGAAGAAAAATAGTTCGATCTTAAAGATGATTCACAAAAATTATGACATTATATCACTAACAACCACTCAGAACACTTTAGCAAGCACATAATAACAATCTAACAACCACAGAATATATTAATAATAGCAAGGTTATAACGACACAAAGGTAATTATAACACAAAGAATGTAAAACATCTAGTATTAATAATAACACAACAGCATAGGTATGTTACAAATTGATTTTTTTTTTAGACATAGGGCCAGATTTACTAAACAGGACAAATTAACGTTAGAGCGCAATTCCATAAAAGCGCCGGTAAAATTCTGAGAGTGATTTACTAACAATGCGCACATTAAAGAACACAGATGCAGTCAGATCATTTCCATAATGACCAGCGCAATCTACCAAGAGCAGCGCAAATTACTGCCAGTTTTAAGACATGCTTTTTTGGGCATTAAATAATTGTGCAAATACCAGTAATTTGATGAGCGCAAATGTTAGTAAATCGTGTTGCGTGATTCGTTTTGATACTCTCCTCCCATAAATTTTGCATCTGAAAGGAAACTCCTACAAATGCATATTTAATAATGTCAGGCACAAAAATAACTGTGTGCCTTTTCAGCGCTAATTCATCACTGTGCGTCTTTAGTAAATCCTGACAGTACTATTTTAATGCCAAAAGACGGTTAACGCTGGCGCAAGCTGTTAGTAAATCTGGCCCTAAATATTGACCCTTTATGTGCTTACTGTTTTTGAACTTACTACCCTTAAAAATCACTAATTGCTGTCGCATTGACCAACGTGTTTTGAGGGTCAGCGGTTGGGGGGTCACTGCTGTTCATTGGGTTGATGTCACATGTTAATGGCCTTCTTACTGGGTCTAAATGCTAATGTTACGTCACGGTAAAACATCTGAATAATCTGTCTGCATTTTTGTACATACACACAATCGTTCATTTTAAATAGGAAGGTTGAACTCCAGACACACAGTTCGCTCTGGTATGAATGTATGTACAAGCTCTCACAAGTAGCATAAGTGTCGGTGTGATTGTGTAAGGTGCTTGTGCATGGAGAGTAAGCAGGAGTGTGTGTCTCGAACTCTGTGTGTGTGTGAAGATCTTGTTACATTGTCTGTTCAGTTCGATGAACATCTAGTGAAAAGGTATCAGCCTGAGTGTCTGTGTGTGAGTGTGTGTGTGTGTGTAGCTGGTGTTACCGGCAGGGCTATATCACACACTTGAAATAAAGTAGGCCCTTGAGAGCAGTATATTTTCTGCTAGTGAATATTTTATGCTTTCTATTTGTTTTGAAAACAGCCAGAGATTAGATGTCCTAGACCTGGTCATAGTCCAGCAAGGTGTATAACTATTTTCATTCTGAAAGTCTTTTGCTGTAGATTTGCTGCAGAACAACAGACTAAATCAAAAACTAAAAGGGTTTAAAGAGGTTGTGTTCACATGTGAAAAAAACATGATGTAAGTGTAAGAACAGAATAGCATAATATGTTTATGACTTAAATATATGACATACAAAACATAACCAAAAGGTTAGAAAAGATATAAATTAATTATAGTTCATAGTTTTTTTGTACATGCAAATTATATTATTTTTGTTATGACAACTCTCTGAGAGTTTAGCATGGTAGTATACATGTCATATAAATCGCAAAATGTCACGTAAATATGTTACATAAATAATATACATGAAATTAACCTGTAGCTGATCTATACAGGTGGAGCTGGGGAAGGTGGAGGGTTTCTGAAGCGCACTGCAACTGCTACAGCAAGCACGAGCTGAATATTTGAATGTTGAGCAGCAAGCCCATTGGCTGCTGATACAAAAAGAGCCAATCAGCTGCACCACGTGAATAATGCCAGTGTCTTATTATTTACCAACATGTCCCTTTTTCTGCATAATATCCTTAATAAGGCAAAATGCTTCAAATTACAACATCGTCTTTGTATTACAATGCTGTTGTTTTGGTAGTACTGTAGATGGCTCTCCCTAACTGTTTACAACATTAAGTGTTTTGGAATGTTTTCACATTTTAGAATGTCCAATTACCAACACAAAAACATAATGCAAGCATTAGTGTTTTTCCATAACCACATATTACTTTAGCAATAGCTGCATCATTCTACCCACATAAGTAATGAATCAAACATTTTAATGTTGTATTCATGCCCTAAAACTATGTTAAAACAATTCTGGATCTAGCACTCCCAAACAAAACCATTTCAGGGCCTGCTGACCCCCCGTGACCCTCAACCATCAGAACTCTGCGCTTAAATGCGATTAGATGAGTGACAATTCACAGTCAGGGATTTGTGCATATAAAAATGAGATTATTTAGCATCACAGCAGGGCAGATGAGAATAATTGTAACAGTTCCTCTGGGAAACACATTACTAAACCCATTAAATTAATGACAGTCTCATACAGTAAATTAGCTTTGGTGCATTATTTCATTATAATTTGTGCAGTTTGCTAAGCAAAACTATTATTATTAAACATTAAAATTATATGGGTACTGATATTTTAATGTTCCTTCTTTGTTAACTCATGTAGTAAACAATAGGTTAACAGTTAAATGTGGGTATATTCAGTAAGCAATAGCTCTGACCTTGTGGTATTGACTCTTCACCTTGACAAAATAGCTATGTGTGTGTTTCTATGAGAGACAGAGATAGATAGTTGACACACCCTGAATGAGTTTGACGTAACTCTTTCAAACCAGAAGATGTTTAAATATTCAGCACTCATTTGAAAAGGTTTCTCCTCTGAAACATTAATGCTGTAAGATATGATGGTTATTTATGGTTCGGGAGTCGGGACTATCGGGTGATGTGTTGTGAATTGCAGCTACTGTCCAGGTCAGATAAATAATTACTTGACTAAGAGATGCTGTACCTATTGTATGATCACTCATTCTTATTTATCATTGTAATCCTCAAGTTTTACTAGTTTTACACAAACCACGGGCATCAAACAAAGGTCTTCGGCCTTGTCCCTTACACACAGAGATTTATACAGTTTCTCTGAATCTTCTGATGATGTTATGCAGTGTAGATGATGAGATTTGCAAAGCCTTTCCAATTTGACATTGAGGAACGTTGTTTTTAAAGTATCCCACAATCTTTTTACACACTCTTTCACAGATTGGAGAACCTCTGCCCGTCTTTACTTCTAAGAGACTCTGCCTCTCTAAGACATCCCTTTTATAGCTAATCATGATACAGGCCTGATGTCAATTAACTTAATTAGTTGCTAGATGTTCTCCCAGCTGAATCTTTTAAAAAATTCTTGCTTTTTCAGCCCTTTGTTGCCCCGTGCCAACTTTTTTGAGACCTGTAGCAGGCATCAAATTTGAAATGAGCTCATTTAGTGGATGAAAGTGTAAAATTTCTCCGTTTAAACATTTGTTATGTTCTCTATGTGCTATTGTGAATAGAATATTGGCTCATGTGACTTGAAAGTCTTTTAGTTTTCATTTTATTCGAATTAAAAAAAACAAAACAAAAAAAACATCCCAACATTTCCGGAATTCGGGTTGTAGCTGGTAAGGCAACATTTCTAATTTTGGGTTAAGTTTTTTAAGTTTTCATCTTTATATTTTATTTCAGCTTCATTTCAAGTTTTTGTTTACAATAACAACACTGCACAGAATCAAAATCTAAAAGTAAACTAAATTTAAACCTAAAAATTTACCATCATTTACTTGATTGTTCCAGATCTGTATCATTTATTAAACATATATTAAAAAAAAAAAAAAACATATATAAACATGAAGAAAAATAAAAAAAAATAGGGTCAGATAATTACCAGCCACTGCGTTTTTGATCAGAGTAATACGAAAATCTTAGTCTATAATTTTATATATATATATATATATATGCAAATATTGCATATTTAGTAAGGTGTCTCATCTACATATTTGTGTGTGAAATCATAATTTACTTTAAATATAATTATACTTTTTTTAAAAAAAATTATACTTTAAAATGACATTTTTATTTTGATAATGGAAAGAAAATATTTGACCACCTGTAGTGCCTCCCCTAAATGGCTGTGACGTAATGATGTGCTCGCGTCCCGCTCCTCCCTCCATCTCTCTTCTCTCTTCTCTCTCTCTCTCTCTCTCTCTCTCTCTCTCTCTCTCTCTCTCTCTCTCTCTCCCCAGATAAATGTGCTCGAGGGTTGAGTGACTGAGTGAGTGAATGAGTGTGTCGCGCAGATTACAAAGAGGAATCCACGGACCGAGAGCGCGCGGCGGCGCCCCGCAACACGCGACACAATGTAGCAGACCGAGCCGCCGTAATCGCACATGAGAGTCCAGTTTGACCGGACCGAACCGAACCGAACCGAACTATGCCCGGCGCCGAGAGAACTTTACCTGAACTCGAGAGGAACTCTTTCTTGCACTGCGAAATGGTAGTTATGCTTGAGTCTTTTTAATCCATCCATGCAGCGTGTTATCTAACCCTGATAACTGCATGATTTGTGTGGATATCGAAATGTGTTTCTGCTGTTCCTGAGAAGATGTTGATTTTCCTGTTTAGCAGTCTCGTGCTTCCCCGAAACATCTATAATTTTACTATAGCAATATTACAGTAACCAGTATTGTTTCGATGTAAACAATGGTTTTGTTACAATGGTTTTTGTTCACGTACCGCGATTTTACTATCTTTTACATAACTACATGATATGGTACTGCTGCCGTGTTGTTTTATTTGCATAGTTATCATTACTGTGCTTTTACAAGGTTTAAGTGTCTTTTATTAATGTTCATTGCATCTACAACTTATATAGCGCGGTGTAGACTATATATACACCTACAGTAATATAATATATCAGTTAAACCCTTAAAAATGGCAACATATACCTCAAAAAATAAATAAAATTTTAATAAATAAATAATAATAATAATAATAATTTACTGCTATTTTAGTTGGTTTCCTAAATGTTTTCAAAATAGTGCTTTAATTCAAATATTATAATTTGTATATTTCATAAAAATTACATTTACCTCAAGGTTAGTTGACATCCCATGCTGGCACAGTACATTACCATTCGAAATTTGGGGGTCAGTAAGATTTTAAAAAAGGAAAAGAAATTAATACATTGATTTTAAAAAAGTGACTGTAAAGACATTTACATTGCTACAAAAGGCTTTTCTTATGAACTTTCTGTTCATCCGTGAATCCAGAAAAAAGTATCACGGTTTACACAAAAATATTGATGATAATAATAAGAAATGCTCATTGAATGTCAATTAAGCAAATTAGAATGATTTCTGAAGGATCATGGAGTAAAGGCTGCTGAAAATTCAGCTTTGTCATTACAGGAATAAATTACTTTTTAAAACATATCAAAACAGAAAACAATTATTTTAAATTTGTTATAATATTTCACAATATTTTTACTGTATTTTTCATCAAATAAATGCAGCCTTGGAGAGCACAAGAGAGTTTTCAAAGTCTCTTACCGACCCCAAATCTTTGAACAGTAGTGTTCGTGCCTGAGACATTTCAGTTATTTGCATGATCTATGCATATTGCTGGAGCAAAAAAAAAAAAAAAAAAAAATAAATAAATAAATTAAAAAAATCCAAAAGGAATGCCAGTGGAATTTCTATTATAAATTGGAACCAGTCATATTTGTTCAAAATTCCTTGTTTATTATCTCTTCAAAATTGGTTTTCAAATTTTAACT
This sequence comes from Spinibarbus caldwelli, assembly GCA_039654775.1. Classification (NCBI taxonomy): domain Eukaryota; kingdom Metazoa; phylum Chordata; class Actinopteri; order Cypriniformes; family Cyprinidae; genus Spinibarbus; species Spinibarbus caldwelli. Next base: position 19,059,544 of record CM077228.1, on the reverse strand, counting down.
GAAGGTTTTTTTTTTTTTGTAACTAGGTCTGGTATAAACATCTTAAAAATATGCTGGGTAGTAAAGTACTTCAGTAATGCTGAAACTGTACTATTGAAACGGTATCTCTCTCCAGTGAGTGTGTTCAGAGGTCATTGGATCAAATGAAACTTAACCCCAGTTAGACCGGTTACGCTGGTGTTTGCCGTAACGCAATGAGTTAATGGCGATGCTTCAGCATTCATGAAAATCTAAATTCCATGTATCTGTTGCACACACGCTTGAACCACATTGAAATGCATTTCAAACACTGGGATGATGGTGGCGTGCTGGGGCATGTGCTTGGGTCTTGAGTCAGGCTGTTGTAAGCAGAACAAGTGCTTCTGTGTCCACCGCACGTGTGTGTGTGTGTGTAGACCCCCGACCCCTGGCACTAAGACAATGTGTGTGCCAGACTGATGCTGTTGCCACTTTTTTAAAAGAACGTGTTGGTTTGTCATGCTAAACCTAAAGAGTGTTTGTGTACTTTTAAGTGAAGAAAATGAGTGTATTAGCAGCACTGCATCAGTCTGTGTGTTTAAATGAGGTTCTTGGAGGAAACACATTTACATGCTGTTAGCACAGATGTGTGATTTAGAGAATGGAGGGGTCTCTGATAGACTTAATTGATTGTTTTGAATGTGTCTGCCAGTGCATTATTAACCCTGGCATTAATGGAGAGAAAGAACGTAAACACATTCGATTAGCCTTTCGTAATTGAATTGCTTTACGTGTATGCTTTGATGTATCATAAACGTGTTGCATTAGTGAAGCTGCCTTTATGGATCTACCCATTGGATGAAGTGATGGAGTATTGATTTAATGACAGATCAAATGGAAACATATGTTGAGTTCATATGACTAAAAACACAAACATAAACACATTTACAGATCTATCATCAACCTGTATTGTTTTTACATGCATTTACTTGCATTTCAGAATGATTTGATTCTTTGAACATTTGTTTGGTTGATTTCTGCTTGTCAAGCTTTTAAGGATCTAACTGGCTGACACATGTTTTGTGGAAATTGCAAGAATGACTTGATAGGTATGTCAGTAAGAATGGGTTGAAAATGTCAGTATTTTTCTGGGAAAAAAATACCATTATTTTCTAGCAAAATATATATATATATATATTGTCTTTGGTCTTGGTCACGTAAAGCTGGTAGATATGTACATTTGTATTTTATACATTGTGATATGAGGGTAACAAAGTGATGTAACCAGCCATAAAATATTAAATAGGCTAATAATGTAACACTTTAGTATAGAGACCAATTCTCACTATTAACTAGTTGCTTATTAGCATGCATATTATTAACATATTAGCTGTTTATTAGTACTCATAAAGTACATATTCTGCATGACCATATTCTACGTCCCTCATCCTACCCAATACCTAAACTTAACAACTACCTTACTAACTATTAATAAGCAGCAAATTAGGAGTTTATTGAGGCAAAAGCCATAGTTAATGGTTTGTTAATAGCAAGAATTAAAATAAAATGTGACCAATAATAAATGTAAACACGTTTTAAAATAAGAAATATAATATTTTTGGTGTGTAGACCAGTGAAAATGTTGGCCGACATGTAGGAATTTGGCCTACTAACCTGAATCAGTAAGCAGAGAAAATCCTAGTTGTGTTCTGCTAAAGTCTACAAAAAAAATAAATCAATCATTTTTTATCTTTGAGAATTTCTCCAAAAGGAGATTTTGTCATAACTTCTGGGGAAAATTTTGTCCCCAAAATATTGCTACTACATGCACGCAAACACTTGAGAATGTAGTTGTTGTTCTGAGGATGCTGTGGTGGTCATGGGTGTTCTACATTCCTGTTGCTTCCAGGGTAACCCGTAGAATCCCCCCGCAACCTCCTCACCAGCATGTGAAGCATGTCTGGATATTGCACTGATGCAATGCCAAAAAGTACTGCAGTACTTTACTTTACTGCAGATATTGCAGTACTGACACACTCTCTCAGTCTCACCCAGAGTTATTAGTGTATCTGTCCCTGTTGTGACACTGTCCGATGTGGCCATAACTTACTGCTGTAGTATTGTGTGTGTGTGTCACAAATAAGATTGTGGAACTGGCTATGCTCTCTGCGAAGACAGAGATTTGTGGATGAGAGTGGATCTGGTATTTTATCTTCCTACTATATTGGAAGAGATATACGATGTGTGTACTGGTGGAAAACAAATTAAAGGAATGTTCCGGGTTTAATAAAATTGAAGTCCTGTGGACAGCATCTGACGTTGTTGATTAGCACAGAAAGCAATTGTGACGCATCACAGACTTTGTAAAAGCAAACAAAAGGGGGCTTTACAATAATGAACTTACAATGGAAGCATACAGGGCAAAACATTCCTTTGGAATGCTAAAATATTTATTTTGTGAATTGATTTCTGAGTGTAAAATTGCCTATTAATCTTGTACGTGCACTGTCATTTAACTGTGGCCATGTAAACCACAAAAATTTGCACAATATGGTTAGTTCAGGATTAAAATGTCTTGTGGGCGGCACTCCAAATAATTTTATGATATATGAATATATGAAATTTAGCATTAAATTTGTTAAAAATACTTGAAAAATAGATTTAAAGTGTGCATTCCCAAATGTGTGAGGAAAATGTTAATGCTTTTTTATACTTGGTTACAACACATGACGTAGTCAGCATTTAGAAACCTGGCATTTAGAAACCTTTCTTGACAATGATGGAAGTTTATATTTATTTATTTATTTAATTATTCCAAAGTAATGCAAAACCAACCTGAATACATCTCTAAGAACTTGGCAAGTATGTTTTAAAAAGGTCATGAACTGAGAAATCAAAATTACCTTGATATTTTGACATGTAAGAGGTCACTGTACTATAAAAACATCCTGTTTCAGAACTCAAAACTTTGTCGTTAGTCTAAAAACAGCTTATATTGAAGCCAGTCTGCCAAAATGACAGCTTGTGGAATATACCACTTTATGATGTAATAGGCCACATACACACTGCAGATAAATTCGGTTGTCAGTTCACCTTTTACTCCTTAATCGCGTTCTGTACACACATAATTCACTAAAATATGGGAGTGACAACCACATTCGAAAACCGCGTTAACTCTTGAAGAATACAGGTAGTGACAACCGCATTTACAGAAATTCTACGCAGTGCGTACAGAACTGAACAACTAGTTGTTCATGACATATTTAAACATGCATCAGAAATGCCTCTTTGTCTGTATGTGAGATGCAAGAAAACAACAGTGAAAGAAGTCTTACAGCACATTTTGACCCGGGGCTAGCTACGCTCACGAGCCCTGCGGTAAAGTGTCAGTGTTGCCAGATCTTCATAGAAAAAAAAAAACAACAAACAAGGACAAGCACAAAAAACACTAAAACACCCAAATGCTTTGTTTTATATAACACCAAAAAAAAAAAAAAAAACCCATCGTATATCTCATATCCGCAACAGACCACTTTATTAACTCCATAAAGTGCTTAGCTTTACGAGCTAAGACCAAACAAGATGCCTAAAACGCTTGTAAATATGAGGACATGGCAACACTGCAAGACAGCGCTCTCAGCAGCCTCCTGAGCATAAACAAAACGGTCTATCAGCGGTAGTTTAATTTAAATCGACGGACAAAAAAAGTCTTTAGCCAAAAAATGGCAGATACCAAACGGCTAAATTATTCACTCGCAAGATGCAAAAATGTTGCTATGGTTACAAATGCGGGAGTGACTGCTGTTCTGTACACACATGGAACGATAATTTACGGGACTCACTCCCGCATTTAAATGCGGTTGTCACTCCTGAAACTTGCAGTGTGTACGTGGCCATAGTGTGGCAAACACCGCCTCCGCAGAAGATGATCAATGCCTGCCTCTACATCGTTGCCTGTTTAGCCCCGCCCACTGATTCGCACATGCAATGTTTATGAGAGAGCGAACACTCCGAAGACAACAAGACACTGTGCAGTGCCAAGTTGTCGCAAAAACAGTCTTTGCATTACCTTCCTTCTGATCCCAACGTTAGTAAAGAGTGGATGAACTTTATTTTTAATGAAGATCCAGACCACGTAAGAACTTGGTCCTTTGTTCACTTAATTTTACTGCAGATTCATTTACAAACAAGGCATAATTCAACGCAGGATTTTCAGAAAGATTGAAACTAAAAGACGATGCTGTGCTGACTATATTGGATTTGACAGCAACTATTTTTATTACGTGATCACTATTGCATTGTCTGTTAAACAGATCATTTGATATGAGCATTTATTCGTTTTTAACCTAAATCACAGCAGCGTCCATCTGTGAAGGATGTAGTCTGTTGAATATACACAATTATTAGCCAATCATAGCAGTGGATGTTTACTTCCGAGTCTACAATCCGCCACGCCTATTCAAACAGAGCGTTTTGATGAGGGGGGTCAAAAACAGGACAGAAAATAGCCTATTACTTCTGAATTATGTTTTTTTTTATGTAAAAATCTTGATAACATTATAAGTGGACCTCAGAGAACAGTACAAAATAAAAAACAGAGGCAGTTCATGACCCCTTTAAACTGGTTTTGGTCACACTTTATTTTAAGGTGCAATTCTCGCTATTAAACCATTAACTATGACTTTTGCCTCACTTAACTCCTAATTGGCTGCTTATTAATAGTTAGTAAGGTAGTTGTTAAGCTTAGGTATTGGGTAGGATTAGGGATGTAGAATATAGTCATGCAGAATATGTGCTTTATAAGTACTAATAAACAGCCAATATGTTAATAATAGGCATGCTAATAAGCAACTAGCTAATAGTGAGAATTGGTGTTACCCTAGTTTTGAATGTTTTTTTCCCCTTTTCTTTATTTTTTTGTCACCAACCTATAAATGCTATAAATGTAATTGCAAGTGTATTAAGCACAATTTATGAATACTTTTACAAACTGAGGAGCAAGTTAGAATTATTACAGTTGTGTTGAGTCCAGAATATTTATTTTGATTTCACTTGGTTTAATTATGCCATGTAAGCAAGGTTTATTTTCTTTGTAAATGTGCATGTATGAAGAGTTTCAGTTATTGAGTGAGTACAGATAAGGTACAGGAAGTTGATCATGACATCATGTTATTGTATCTTTGATGTCTCTGTGTATGTGCTTAAATGGCCATTGTGTGTAATACATTTGCATCTGTGGTTTAGAGAAATCTGAGCATAGTCAAACTGATCTACAGTTAGTTTTGAAGGCAAACATGTCTTTGCCCTCTGGCCCTTGAGTTTCTATGTAGTTAGTCACATGACAAGCAGACAGAGCAAGTTTCTGCAGGGCCCATATGCTGGACACACCCGAGTATTTATGTGTGTCTTCACGCAGATATGTGTTAGCAGACAACAGTATGATAGCGAACAGCATGTTGCCATGTCCTCATTTAAGTTGACAGTTATTTCTTGTGTCCCAGAGTGCTTTACTTTTTTGTATTTACAGTTAATTTAGAGTGCCACATGGCTCTGTTTTTACTTTGATACTGCAGTTGTACAGTTGAAGGCTTTAATGATCTCTTTAGTTTATGAGCAGTTCTCTGTAGTTTGAAGAAACCTTGTGGGTTTCAGTGTCTGATCCTGATCAGCCTGATGAACTGACCTTATTAACTAGTGTGATAGTTTATTGCACTGCATGTGGGAGGGCTTCATACTACTATGTCTTTTCTCTACTTTTAACTGTGCAAGAACTGGTACATGTAATGGTGTTTTAAAGGTATTATATTTTGAAAAATCTAAATTTATTTGATATTTGAAGAAAAACAAACTAGATCATGCCCATTTAAACTGAAGGGGCACAATTTTGAGTAGTGAGTGACTTCAATGCAGCTTCCAATTTGTAATGTAAAAATAATTTTCTTTTTCTAAAAAGCAAAAATCATGCTGTTATGTGCATATATATATATATATATATATATATATATATATACACACACACACACACACACAAAATATATATATATATATATATATATATATATATATATAAAGAAATGATACATTGTTTAAAGTAATCAAATGTATAAAAATACTGCATATTCTGAGTAGATTAAATGCACAAAAGTATCCGTGTGGTGCGGCTGACACAGAACAGCTAACGCTGTTTGCGTCCAGCGGATACTCTGACGCATTGGAGACAAATTGTTGAATAAAGTCGTCATTTTTGTTTTCTTTGCGTACAAAAAGTATTCTCGTAGCTTCGTGAAATTACGGTTGACTATTTTGACGATGTCTTTCTTACTTTTCTGGGCCTTGACAGTGTTCATTGTTTGGCAGTCAATGGGACAGTCACAAGCCTCCCGGTTTTCACCCAAAATATCTTAAATTGTGTTCCGAAGACAAACAAAGCTTTTACAGGTTTGGAACGACATGGGGGTAAGTGATTAATGACAAAATTTTCATTTTGGGGTGGAGTAACCCTTTAATGACAGACAACAGGAATATTAGACTGGTGTCACTTTAAGAGCTGCCCAGATCCAATAGGCTATACTGTGACACGTGTTTGCTTTCTCAGATATTTGCTTTCACTTAAGACCTAAATTACTGTGATTACAAGCATACTTGCAAAGATGCAGACTTGCATTTTAACACATACAAGTGTGTGTATTTAACTGTTCAAGGCCTATAAAGCGGCAAAAATAACTCCGTTCAATACTCCGTGGTCTATGAACAGTCTCTCAGACAGCACGTGCATATATTGAAATTAATCCTTTAATTCACCATTTATGTGTATGCCAGAAATTTCAGCGATTATATACACTCAACTCAAGTGTACAAATAAAACTTGAAAATACAGGAGAACATCTCAATGGAATACTGTAATTAAATGAAATGACATTATTAATCTTAATTATTTGTTCAATTCATTGAGCCTTAACACTACAGAGAAAAACATCCAGTTGACGAATGATGTAGTACAAAACTGATTTTACTGTAACTGTAAGACATCTAGTCCATCAGTAATGTTTCTTCCTGTTACACTAGAGTGAACTTTTTGTGACTTCCTTATTACAGCATAACTGTTTCCTGCAGCACATTCCACAGTTGGAGAAGAAAGCCCGGAGAAACCAAGACATGCAGTTGGTCACACAAATAAACATTTCAACTAGGAACTTTTTTGAATTTTACACTCTTCTAGTACGTAATGCAAGCAGATATAAAACCAGGTTGATGCTTGGTGCCCTTTGCTTGGAAAAAGGATTTGGCTGTTTATATGTGTGCAGTTTTGCTATTGGGTTTTATCACATTACCTCTAAAGTAGGGCTCTTTTGACTGGATTAGTGGTTAGCCAACACACACACACTAAAACACAGCTGCACAACTCCCTCCCGCCTGGTGTATGCCTCATTTCTAATGAAGTTAAAGAGAATAAATCTACTCAGGGGATTTGGAAAAGAAGTCAGAAGAAAGCAAGTGAACATCTTTTTGGGCTTTTTGTTTGCGGGAATTATATTATGAACTTTGTGCCTAGCTACTATATGAATACAGTCCTTGTTTGCCGCCATACTGCACTTGTGAATAAGTGCAACGACAACTCGCAACTGGGTAATGCTAAATACTAATAATGACTTATGACAATAAATATACAACATATCTTTGTTGAGTTATCTTCACTGATGCAAAAATAGAGGCTGCATCCGAATTTGCCTACTTCCCTACTATACATAGGCAAAAAACAGAAAGAGTAGTATGTCTGAATTCACAGTATTCTTAAAATACTACTACTTAAGACCTATTACTTCCAGCGAGATATTTAAGTATGCATTCAATAGACACTTTACTATACCTCGAGGCCATAGTAGATGAGTTGGAAATGGCGGTGAAGCAACGCAACTGACAATGTAGGTCATGTGATAATGACAACATGAGGTCCATTTGTACTATAGACATTCACACTACATAAAACATACTTTTTAACAGTTGCAAAGTAAGTAATTATTCAAAAGTACCTTCTAAATAGAGTATATGATTTCAGTTGCATTTCTATTTCTGTTTTCTATTTCTGGGGGCAGTCGTGGCCTAATGGATAGAGAGTCGGACTTGTAACCCGAAGGTCATGGGTTCGAGTCACGGCAGTCGGTGGGGGGAGTGAATAACCAGCGCTCTCTCCACCTTCAATACCACGACGGCTGCCCACTGCTCTGTGTGTGTGTGTGTGTGTGTGTGTGTGTGTTCACTACTGTGTGTGTGCACTTGGATGGGTTAAATGCAGAGCACAAATTCTGAGTATGGGTCGCCACACTTCACTTCACTTTTTTTTTTTTTTGTTATAATAAGCTATTTTTATTACAATTAAAATGAACTGTATTTTAATAAAACATTAAGATACAAACAGTATTGTTTTGTTCAGTATGTAGGATGATGCAAATGCAGATTTATGTAGGAAACCCTGTAAAGTATGCTTAGTCACACGGCCTGTGTATGCAGTTTAACCAGTTCAGTCTTATCGTTTATCTTTAGGGGATTTCCAATAGAAAAACTTGTTCCACTACAACAGTCCCAGCCTTTGAACGTTTGATTTCAGATTACATTTGAGTTTACAAAACACTGGCTTTCCTATGAGGGCTGCAAACTGACACTCTCACTCTTTGTGTTGTGTGTGTAATAAGAGAAGTGTGTATGCAGCTGCATTTGGGATGTAGTTTAAGCATTGTGTTAGATACTGCCATCTCAGCCCTTTATAGTCTGTTTTTTTTACTCTGCTGTCTTCTTTCATTTCCTCATTTTCTCCATTTGGCACTCAAACTATGTTAAATACAAATGATGAATGCTTTTCGTGGTCTGCTTGTTTGAGTGTGTCGTAAAGGAATTTCCAATGGAGTTTTGATTTCAATTTCATGTAGTTTCATTTCAACAGTGTTCTTTCTGTAGACATCAGCATTATGTAAAGCATGTGAACAAGCATCTCATGCACACACACACACACACACACACAAGGGTTTTTATAAGTCTTCCGTGTACAGAGCTGTTCTGTACTCCAAGGCTGAGAGCTCTTCACATGATAGGCCGCTGTGAAGTCACTTCCACTGGCCACATGCTAACTCTAATCTTTTTATCTTAACCCTCTCTCTCACTTTCTCTCTCTCTCTCTCTCTCTCGAGTAATAATCCAGGGTTGGATTATACAATCTCAGTACACACATTCCTTGTTCAATTTGTAAGGTTGTAAACCAGGCGTTAATTGTACAGAGAAAACATGATGTTCTTTTAATATGTACACTAACAGGTTTGGTTGTTGAGAGCAGAGAGAAATTCTGTTAGTTTCAGTTATGTGCATGTGTCATTATTATTATGTGTTATTATTAAGTTAAAAATAATTGGGGGAAAGAAATATGATGCTGACGTGTGCTAGAAAGGCTTATGTTTTAAGGTTAGTTTAAAGGATTAGTTCACTTAGAGAATAAAAGTTTCTTGATAATTTACTCACCTCCATGTCATCCAAGATGTTCATATCTTTCTTTCTTCAGTCGTAAAGAAACTGTTTTTGATGAAAACATTCCAGGATTTTTCTCCATATAGTGGACTTCAATGGTGACCAATGGGTTGAAGGTCCAAATTGCAGTTTCAATGCAGCTTCAAAAGGCTCTACACAATCCCAGCCAAGAAATAAGGCTCTTATCTAGCGAAAACTAAAAATTTATATACTTTTTAACCAAAAATGCTCATCTTGCACTAACTCTGCGATGTGCATCCACGCATTACGTAGTCATGTTGGAAAGGTCACGTGTGACGTAGGCAGAAGTAGTACCGAACTCCATCTGATTTTTTTTTTGGAAAGGTCTTTGCACGTTCACTTTGTAAACACTGGGTCGGTACTTCCACCTACATCAAGCGTGACCTTTCCAATGTGACTACATAATGCGTGAGGTCGAGCTAGTGCAAGACGAAAAAAAAAAAAGTATATAAATTCTTATTTTTTTTTAAAGAAAATGACCGATCGTTTCGCTAGATAAAACCCTTATTCCTCGGCTGGGATTGTGTACAGCCATTTGAAGCTGCATTGAAACTGCAGTTTGGACCTTCAACCCATTGGTCCCTATTGAAGTCCACTATATGGAGAAAAATCCTGGAATGTTTTCCTCAAAATCCTTAATTTCTTTTGGACTGAAGAAAGACTTGAACATCTTGAATGACATGGGGGCGAGTAATTAAGGCAATTTTTATTCTGGAAGTGAACTAATCCTTTTAGTATTTAATATTATCCAAGAAAAAGTTAAATGCCGATATTATTAAATAAATCTGCATGTTTAAAAAGAAAAAACTTTTTTTCAGACAAATTTCAGATTGCAGAGAAAACTGATGACGCGAATCAGACGCCAAGTGTGTATACGTATGTCACAGGAAGGAGAAAGTAAGGAAGGTTAGAGGAGCAGACGGCCTGTTTTACACATTTGATCTGACTGTCCTAGTTCTCCAGAGCACCGTTTCTGCCCTGAAGACACTGATACAGTCTGCTCAAAGTTAGAAGAGGTTCAGAGTTGCTTCAGGGACACATGCGCAAACATGATTAGAGCTCTTTTACAAGCATTAATCATTAAACGCCATTTGACAGGAAAAGCCTTGTTCTTTTCACTTGTGATGAAGCAATACAGGCCAATTAAGTGGATGATATTGAGCTGTTTTGATATTAACAGCATCATAATTGTGCTCGCTTGGCAGATTAAGTGCACATATTCTGTTTGAAAAATGTTTTGATTGATGTACGTATTGAGTAAAATAATGAATGTATCTTGTGCTAATTATATTAAATCAAATGATGTTGGCATATATCAACACCAAAAGATATATTAAGATTTTCTTTACAAAAAAGTTAACTTCATGCAGCTATTAATACATATTTTTAGATTTACCAATCTACCTTGCGCTTCCTTATATATAGTTATAATGTTACCGTGGTGACGTAAATTAGGAACATAAAAAAAAATATGTTTGAGGCATTAAAAACAACACTAAGATTCAGTGACAAACATTGGTTAAGCTACACTTCAATCAACTGTTTCGAAACTCTCACACTGTCTTCAGACCAAAGAAATAGTGAAATGAAACTGATGAATGGCATTGGTTGAGTTTGCAGAAGTCCTTTTTCATCATCACAACAGATTAAAGAGCTTTTAGGGTTTTGAATGTGAAAATGTCGTTAAAGTAGTGTTCTCATATACTTCAACCCAAATTATGATTCACTGGATGTATTTTATAGGATGGTTTCTATTCAGATTCATGAACTTTGCCAGTAATGCTTGAGTTGACATGGATTTGCTCGCTGTGGTCTGCATCTGCTTGTCTTATCTTCCCTCTCCTCCACTGCAGTCGAGTCATAAAAGCCTGTGTCCCTGATCTCTGTCAGCCTGTTACCGCTTGATGGCTAGCTGCCATGGTAACAGACAAATTTAATTTCATTGCAAATATCTGACATTTGGACATCTGAATAAAGTTTTATATAAGCATACAGAGATAATTCACCCCTAAGAGCTGATAATAATAAGTATTCTACTCTGAAAAGAGCTTTTCTAAAGCCATAGTGATGGCTCATAAGTTTGAAAATTGCAGCCTCCATCTGTCTCTTGTTAGTGTTGTTTGTACGTGTTGAGATGCTGAATGTAGCTCTTAGTAAGGCTTGAGAATGGCCTGACGAAAACTAACCATCTTCACAATCTTGTAGAAGAGATGATTCATCCCGGGTAATTTAAAGGGATAATTCAACCAAAACTGAATTTAGTGTCATCATTTAGTCATCCTCTTGTCATTCCTGTATTTTTTTTCTCTTGTTAGCTATTAATTCATTTCCACGTTAGCTCAAAAATCTAATTTCTGCTTCAAATCATTCAAAGCACCATTTCTGATTGGAAAAGAATTGCCGGGAAGATATTTAGACCCACGGCAGAAGTGAAGATTTTCAGAACTGAAAATGAATTAATCATTTAAATTCTAAAACTATCAAACATCTTTAAAAGTTATGAGATCTTTATGCACTACTTTTATAGTCTTTTTGGAGCTTGACAGTTTAAATCTGCATCCATTTTTAGCACCTGGGACATTCTTACAGTAAATATCTAATTTTGTGTTGCATGGAAGATTAATGTGGGTTTGACATGATTGAGTAAAGGTCAGTCCATCTCAAGTGGCCAAAAAATCATAAACTTGGGTCCTTGAACATTTTGAATTTTACTATAATGATTTAGGAGCCGTTCACACAGAATGCGTTTTTCCATTCCAGTGCGCTTTTTTGCACATTGTTTTTCAGTGTAAATAAGATAGACAGATGTGTATTGCGTCTTGCATATGAATGCCGCATTAAGATGCCGTGACAAGTAAAAAAAAAAAAAAACAATTTTTAGATGAAGCGCCGCTCATCAATGCCAGTTCCAAAACAGTGGATCAATCAGAAGACCCTGGAGGCGGGGCAAGCTTTGCGAGCTTTTGTTTACTGTAGCAAGTTGGCATTTCAACTCTTTTTATTTCTGTTATTGCATCACGTCTCAAAGTGGAATGCTGCACTTTAAAAAAAAAAAAATAAATAAATAAAAACATTCCTGAGCACTGTCTTCGCATTTTTAGACGCAAAAACGCGCTTTGTGTTAACGGCCCCTTATACTGGGATCGCTGACTTCGTTTGTTCGCTTCCATGGCTGCAGTACACTGTGTTTTACACCAACCTGTGTCAAAATACTATTGGGCAAATTGGCAGTGGATGGAATCACACAGACAAAAAACAACAAAAAAAAAAAAAAACACGACATTCCGACACGGAACACACATTTCAGAAGAAGAATAACTGGCAGTACCATTGTTTTTCAGAGAAACAAGTATATGAATTTAGCATGTTTCCTAATTATCTGTTAATGTATTTTTATGCTTTAGTACAGTCAAAAAATTACATATAGCACCTATACATTATTATTATTATTTTTTAATAGGGTACCAAAGTACGCAGTGTGCATGCAGAACATGGCAGGTCCACTGGACCACTTTAAAATGGATTGACTTGTATATTATGATTTTTTTGGACAACCTACCCTTTTAATTTGCCTGAATGAATTTATGTTCTTCAGGACCCTGGGGATGGCTTATTATTGTCAGCCCATTGCACAGGTTCATAAAGTGACCTTATGAAGGGCTTCATTCATTTCCTTATTCTGAGAGGAATTCCTTCCACTCCATTTGATCCACGGCTTATTTCAGTCTAAAAATTATCGACCCAAATCGTTATTTACTATTTGGGTACAAAAGAACCATTTTCTTCATCCATAGCCATTATACTGCATGGCTCAGCATTAACCCTTTGTCCAGGACAAGTGGATTTTTTTTTTGAAGGGGAGGTGAAAGAGAATTTTACTTGCTGGACAAGTAGGCAGCTTAAAACATTAAGTGCTTCTCTAGTAGCAAAAAATATCTAGAGAAGCACTAAAACTTTGGCAAGAATGTCTCTGATTTTATTACATTCAGTGTAAATGGAGATTAATAATGTATCCATTAATGTAATAAATGTAATAAACACTGAATGTAATAAAATCAGAGACATTCTTGCCAAAGTTTTAATGTTGTGTTGACAGTAACAAGTCAGTAACAAGTCTCTGTGTGAGAGAGAGACTCTCATGAAAAATCAAAACAAGTGAGCCAACGAAAATCATTTTTAATGGTAACAGCCCTAGAGTGTCTTATTGTTCTAATATTATTAAAAAAAAACAAAAAACTTTTTATTACTTGTACTTGTGAATGACCGATTTACCTGTCCAAAGGATAAGCACATGACAGGGCTTGTCGAGCCCTGCATTAGAGAAATCCTGAATCATTATGTCGCTTATGACGTCTTTTTCAAGTTTTCAGTTCTGGATAGTGCCATCATATGACCGTGTGACTGAAAAAAAAAAAAAGTCTACTTGGCTTATTTCCTGTTCCAATAAAGTATGCCTTCTTTTGTCCAGTTGTTGCTAAGGCAGTTTAATGGTTGTGTTTTCTGTATCTAACTTTATACCTGTTATATCTATTTTAGAAGTCGTATAAATATGCATATACAGATTATATATTTATTTTAATATTGGAGGAACACTTAGAGCAAGAAATAAAACTAAATAATGGAGCAGAAAAATGCAGTTAGTAATCAAGGACTGATTTATTTTTATGAACCTGTATTATGGTACTTTCAAAAACAATTAAAACTAATTTTTAATTGCTGATGGAATTGATTTTCTCAATAAGCCTTTTGAAATGATTCACTGAAATGTGCAGTTCAAAAGAACTACTGTACTTTGTGAAAATCAAATTACCAATATTATCTGCAACTTTGTTGAGGTTTAATTTAGAGATGGCATTAAAAATCATGTCTTTTTTTTTCTTTAGTTGCAAATTTTGACTCTTTCATACAGACTAAAACAAGATGTAGGCACTGCTAATAGAATGGTGCTAAAAGAAAAGGATATTCACTCATTCACATTTTTTTTTTTCAGTAACTAAAACTATTACAAATAATTTTTGTTAATTTAGATGAAGCTGAAATAAAATAATTAAAAATTAAAACTTAAACGCTTCAAATTAAATGAGAATGGTTGCCTTGGCATCTAACTAAAATAAAAGTACTAATTTTTTTTTTTTTTTTAAATATAAAAATGAAAGAAAAAAATAATATATATATATATATATATATATATACACACATACATACATACATACACACACACACACCCCCACATATACAGGTGCATCTCAATAAATTTGAACGTCATGGAAAAGTTCATTTATTTCAGTAATTCAACTCAAATTGTGAAACTCATGTATTAAATAAATTCAATGCACACAGACTGAAGTAGTTTAAGTCTTTGGTTCTTTTAATTGTGATGATTTTGGCTCTCATTTAACAAAAACCCACCAATTCACTATCTCAACAAATTAGAATACTTCATAAAACCAATAAAAAAAAACATTTTTAGTGAATTGTTGGCCTTCTGGAAAGTATGTTCTCTTACTGTATATGTACTCAATACTTGGTAGGGGCTCCTTTTGCTTTAATTACTGCCTCAATTCGGCGTGGCATGGAGGTGATCAGTTTGTGGCACTGCTGAGGTGGTATGGAAGCCCAGGTTTCTTTGACAGTGGCCTTCAGCTCATCTGCATTTTTTGGTCTCTTGTTTCTCATTTTCCTCTTGACAATACCCCATAGATTCTCTATGGGGTTCAGGTCTGGTGAGTTTGCTGGCCAGTCAAGCACACCAACACCATGGTCATTTAACCAACTTCTGGTGCTTTTGGCAGAGTGGGCAGGTGCCAAATCCTGCTGGAAAATGAAATCAGCATCTTTAAAAAGCTGGTCAGCAGAAGGAAGCATGAAGTGCTCCAAAATTTCTTGGTAAACGGATGCAGTGACTTTGGTTTTCAAAAAACACAATGGACCAACACCAGCAGATGACATTGCACCCCAAATCATCACAGACTGTGGAAACTTAACACTGGACTTCAAGCAACTTGGGCTATGAGCTTCTCCACCCTTCCTCCAGACTCTAGGACCTTGGTTTCCAAATGAAATACAAAACTTGCTCTCATCTGAAAAGAGGACTTTGGACCACTGGGCAACAGTCCAGTTCTTCTTCTCCTTAGCCCAGGTAAGACGCCTCTGACATTGTCTGTGGTTCAGGAGTGGCTTAACAAGAGGAATACGACAACTGTAGCCAAATTCCTTGACACGTCTGTGTGTGGTGGCTCTTGATGCCTTGACCCCAGCCTCAGTCCATTCCTTGTGAATTCACCCAAATTCTTGAATTGATTTGCTTGACAATCCTCATAAGGCTGCGGTTCTCTTGGTTGGTTGTGCATCTTTTTCTTCCACACTTTTTCCTTCCACTCAACTTTCTGTTAACATGCTTGGATACAGCACTCTGTGAACAGCCAGCTTCTTTGGCAATGAATGTTTGTGGCTTACCCTCCTTGTGAAGGGTGTCAATGATTGTCTTCTGGACAACTGTCAGATCAGCAGTCTTTCCCATGATTGTGTAGCCTAGTGAACCAAACTGAGAGACCATTTTGAAGGCTCAGGAAACCTTTGCAGGTGTTTTGAGTTGATTAGCTGATTGGCATGTCACCATATTCTAATTTGTTGAGATTTTTGTTAAATGTGAGCCAAAATCATCACAATTAAAAGAACCAAAGGCTTAAACTACTTCAGTCTGTGTGCACTGAATTTATTTAATACACGAGTTTCACAATTTGAGTTGAATTACTGAAATAAATGAACTTTTTCACAACATTCTAATTTACACACACATATATATATATATATATATATAAAATAAAAAACAATAAAAATGTCAAAAACACATAAAAATAGATAATACAATAACAATACTAAAACTAATTTGTATGGCCAACAATACAATATCTAATGTATTGGTTATATTTTGTCCAGTACTAAATGCAAGCTCTTCATGAACACATTTTTTGTATCCATCCTAAAGTTATTCATTTTAGTCTCTCTCTGTTTCTTTTCAGGCGGAGAGAGGTTGTGATGTGAACACCCTCAGTGTGCCAGTGGTCATGCGTAGAGGAGGCTCAGAGACGTGTTTAGATCTGGATTCTGATCTGGTGGTACGGGACACCCCACGATCGCGTACTGGTCTGGACACCCTTCAGCAGAAAGTGCTAAAAGTGAAAGAGCAGCTGAGAATTGAGCAAAATTTACAGGATGAGAACGTGGCTGAGTATCTCAAACTCATTAACAGTGCCGACAAGCAGCAGAGCAGCCGCATCAAACAGGTGTTTGAGAAAAAGAACCAGAAAACGGCACACAATATCGCTCAGCTTCAGAAAAAGCTAGAGCAGTATCAACGCAAGATGAAGGAGTGTGACATCTCAAATGGGACCAAACATACGCCACCACACTCCAAAGAAAATGAGATGCTCAAAGACAACCTCAAGGAAAGTGTGGTCACAGGAAGTGGGCGGCACCCACATTTGGACAAAGTCAAAACTATCGGTCCGGGAGTTTCACTGTCACCACCGTTCTTCTTCAGCAAATCCAGAGAGATTGCAAACCTCATTCGCAATAAATTTGGTAGCGCGGACAACATTGCACACCTGAAGAGCACCATGGAGACGGGAGGTGGGCTGCAGGCGGAGGGGGGAGCCCGAAATCTGAGCGGCAGCGCCACAATAACCCCTAAACCCAAATATCCAAGTGATGACGAGTGCTCCACAGAGACGTCAGTGTCAATTGAGAGTAATGGTCATGTGACTGGATCAGGTGTGATGGGGCAGCACAGCGGGTCTGGGAGAGAAGGAGGCCAAGGGGAAAACAGCAGCCGGCTGGTGGAAGCTTGGGAGGAGATCAGGGAGTTGAGGGAAGCTCAGAATCTACTGTCAGAAGACATCGACACTCTGAAGACCCAGTTTAGATGTGAATTTGAGAGTATTATGCAAACACTACAAGAGGAGCGGTTCAGGTAAATAGTTCAGGATAATTACATTTTGGTAACACATTAGTGTTCTAGATAATGATCAATCAATGGATCGATAATGGTCGACATTGGATTAGTTATGCAAGCTCATTTATCTTTTTTTTCCCCACTTTAGATTACCTTTACCATCATCTAATGTTCATTAAAAAAAAAAAAAAAAACACTATTTAAGAATTAAATTATACACATTACATTATAATATAATTCTGTCATGACAACTCTCTGAGAGTTTAGCATGGTAATATACATGGCAATGTTAATATGTTTTGTCTTGGCGGAATAGATCTGCTACGCTCCTGCTGCGGCAGAGCAAGTACCGAGACTTGCTACTGCCAATACAACCACAGACATGCTGCTGTGAGCATGTAAGAAATATAATTCCCACATATAACATATGAAATAACCCCCATATAGAACATACATGAATCACCCTGTAGCAGATCTATACAGGTGGAGCTGGGGAAGGTGGAGGGTTTCTGAAGCGCGCTTCAACTGCTACAGCAAACACTAGTTTAATATTTGAATGTTGAGCAGCAAGCTCATTGACTGCTGATACGAAAAGAAACCAATCGGCTGCGCCATGTGAATAATGATGTCATTATGTCAGATTGAGTTGGACTCTATTGTCCTGCGCCATCTAGAGTTTAATGATAGAACTTTGGATTTATAATGTTATTATACACTATAATTTTGTTTCTAAAATTCACTTGTAGCACTTTTAGTGTTCTATTTATTTATTTAGACAAAAAAAGAAATAGTTTGTATTTTATAATATCAACCATTTATTTTTCATTACCGGCCATATCATGTAAGTAATTATCAGCTTGAATATCAAATATCATAGGCTCCCATTTGTCTTGTGACCATTTGTGGCATGTTGGGACATCAGCATCTCATGCTAGAGACCAACATATAAAACTCGACATAAGCTGGTCTCTTCAATTCTTCATTTCTGCTCTATATTTCTCACAAACACTCATTAATTGTTGTTCTTCTGTATAAGGTGTGAGCGCTTGGAAGAACAGCTGAACGACCTCACAGAACTCCATCAAAATGAGACCGGAAACCTTAAACTAGAGCTAGCCAGTATTGAAGAGAAGATGGCCTATCAAGCTAATGAACGAGCACGAGATATACAGGTACAGACCTACACAAAAACACTCACATACATGACAAACATAAAAGGATTTATCCTAAACTTATGTAAAGCGCTCAATAAAAGGAACACCAGCCTAATGTTACTCTGTGTTCTAACCAGATGCAAAGTGATAAAGCAATGAAGTTATCTTTTCCATGTTAATTTGAGCTTTAGTCTTAACCAGCCACAACCACAACAACCCACAGTAAAATCTCACTCCACTTAACTGTATTTTAGACACCAAATATTCTGATTTTGATAATGACGGAACTTGGAACATAGTTGGCTAACGATACTCTTGGGAAATGAACCCTAAGTTGAGATGCTCACAATTGTGAGTGTAATTATTGCTTTTAGTTAAATAAACAATAAGTTAATATCGAGCACTTACCTTTTTAGACATTATTTGGTCATTTAGTTTGTCAAGTTTTCAAGGACAAACAGCAAGGATATTACCACGATCAATGTAAAAAAACGTAGCAAGGACATCGATAAAATAGTCCATGGGACAACAGGGATTCAACCGTAATTTTACGAAGCTACAAGAATACTTTTTTTGCGTAAAGAAAACAATAATAACATAATTTATTCAGCAATTCTTCTCCCCGAGTTACCATCTTCCGTTATCAGCATTGTTTACGTTCAGCATGCGCGCTCTGTCTACTGAATGTAAACAATGCTATTTACATTACGCTGATTACGTTGATTGGGACTCTCCAAAATGGCAGAAGATGGTAACTCGGGGAGAAGAATTGCTGATAAATTGTTATTATTGTTTTCTTTGCACAAAAAAAGTATTCTCATAGCTTTGTAAAATCACCTGAACCCCTGTTGTCCCATGGACTATTTTATCGATGTCCTTGCTACGTTTTTTTACATTGATCGTGGTAATATCCTTGCTGTCTATGGAGAGCCAAAGAGCTCTCAGATTTAATCAAAAATATCTTAATTTGTGTTCTGAAGATGTCTTACGGGTTTGGAATGACATGAGGGTGAATAATTAATGACAGAATTTTCATTTTTGGGTGAACTATCCCTTTAAATATAATCAGCATTTTTTGAAATGCTGCTTGGCCAATCAGATTTGAAAACTGGAATTGTATCTCTTTCTCTTCCTCTCCGCAGGATGCTTTAGAAGTTTGTCAGACGCGAGTGAGTAAGTTGGAGCTACAGCAACAGCAGCAGCAGGTCTTGCAGTTGGAAAGCGCCGACGCCAAAGTGCTGCTGGGAAAATGCATCAACATCATGCTGGCCATCGTCACCGTGATCTTGGTGTGCGTCTCCACTGCTGCTAAGTTTTCCGCTCCACTGATGCGGAGTCGTCTACACATGTTTGGGACTTTCGTATGCATGTGTCTACTGGTGTATAGCTGGAGCAACTGGGAGCATTTGCAGTGTGCAATAGAACGAATGCTGCTGCTGCCCAGATGAGGGACATGAAACATGAAACATGTTCAGTTCTCGTCAGATAAAGTGCTCCTCCTGGGATTTTCCCTTCATAATGTGACTGTCCCAAGATGATGGCTTTAACACTTTCTCTCTTTTCTGCTTTTTTTTTGTCTCTTGTGTTTTTGTGTGTATGTGAAAGAGTATTCATGATGTACTGTAGCAGAAACGGGTCCATCTCTGTGACTATATTGTGTTATTTCAAATAACTTTTGTTAGCTGTGTCTTAAAAGTAAAGGTTAACCACCTTTTTACACGTTTTATGTGCTTTTTTTGGGTGGCGATGGTGTGTATAGTCTCACAAAAACACATTTGGGTAATATTCCATCCCACATGCATAAGAAAAAATAGTTTGCATAAAGAACATGAAGACTAATTAGAGACCATAGTTTTATCAGTATTATTTTATTTTATTTTACTTTTTTTTGATCATTATTACAATTTTTTTTTGTACTGTGACATTATTGTCATGATACATTTTCTCATGGGTGTTTTACATTAGAGTAATTCTCATTATTATTTTTCTCAATATTCATTATTCTCATTAGATTCTTATTACTGTGATTATATTTGATTCTATCTGAAAACAACAGTTGAAGAACATTTTAGTAACTTTTTTTTCTCATTTTAATAATATTTTTTTATTGCAGTAATGAGAATGTTTGGGAAATGTGTTTAATTATAATGTTAGAATGCAAAAAAAGGTAATGGTCTTAAAAAATGCTTGATTTTCTTTATGCAGTAAAATGTATGCTTATTTTTTTATTTTAAATTTTGGGTGAAATACAAACAAATACGCACATTTTAGACATGCTTTGTGAGTTTCATCCATTTACTGTTTTCCAGCATTATTTGTACTATTGAAATGGCCTGAAGTTCTTTTCACTGGCACTTTAAACACAGCGCCCAGTTTTACGAGATTCTGTGTGTTTTTATTTTTTAGTCAGAGCAGTGATGCTCTGTACTGACCACAAAATATGGAAACACTGTCTTTTTGTTTGTTGTGTAATAGAAATGCCTTGGAGGGTTATAGAAACTAGAACATGAGAAGGCAACAAATGTCTCTGTCAGGTTTATGTAACACGTTCTGAACTGTTCCTCATGGAAGTTAGAATTACTATTTTTATATACATTTTTAATTTGCTTTGTTTAATGTATGCTTTAATGATACCCACAATGCAAACTGATTTCAGCATTATAACCAGTGTCCCTTTGAGTGTGTGCCTACCTGTGGTTTTGACTGAAGATTGTATAAGCCACAAAATCTGAATTTACCCATCAACCTAAACTAAAATGTGGTGTATAACTAGTTTTAGAGGCCTTTTACCTTTAAGCATGGGGAAAGTGATTTTATTTTATACATGCTTCAGTGTCAGTGTGGTAGGAGACTGGTCTGGTCTTAAATGTGGTCTAAACCTAAAAATAAACGGCCTCATTTTTACTGAAATCTGCCAAATGGTTGATTCTTTATTTAACCACCACATGCATTTCTCAGTGGATGGAACCATTTTGTTCTTTCTTCTAACTATTTCTTGTGTAGTTTCAGTTCATTTTTATATTACACTGCCTGCGCTGTTTGACATTAGTTACCTGAAAGATAATCCTTTGCGAGACCTTAAGCGTTCAATGTCTTTCATCGTTTTCAAAGGTCACTAATAACACTTTTGCTTCAGTGATTTTCAGATGGTTGTCGAGAAGGAAAAAAACTTCAATTAACATGTTGTCTTAGTGGAATAATAAACTTAAAAGCATGACAGTATCACTGCACTATATTTAACAAAACTCCGGGCTAGAAATACAAACCGAGCTTTTAAATCCGAAAAGACTGTTAAACATCAAATTTCACCGAAACGATTCAGTAACGTTAGCCCACTTGAGTGAACTGATTCAGACCGATCCCAGCAGGCACCAGACGTCTATGTAACGTCAGGTTGACGTTGGACATGACGTTGGACAGACGTTGCATTTCGGTTGAAAATGAAAATCGGGTTGACGTCAATATTTGACGTTGACTTAACGTTGAATTTTGGTTGCACAACCTAAAAACAACAAAATCTGAACGTCAGCTGACGTCGGTATTGGACATCAATTTAACATTGACATTAGACGTTGAATTTACGTTGAAATTTGGTCACCCGACGTCGCAACCGAAATTTAACCAAATATCAACGTCTTATGACGTTGTGTGCCTGTTTTGTGCCTGCTGGGATATGTATCGATAGTTTACCATTTTTGAGAAGAATCGACTCAAAAGAGTGAACACTGCTAAAACATACTGACGACTAAGAAATACTGATGTTGTAAAATGGTTGAATTAATGTGAAAATAAATAATTTGTAATAATTTGCAGCCTACCAAGCTAACAGCGTCGCTACTTCTAGTTCGCTACTCCGCAACACTAGTTGAAGTTTTTCAGTCAAGACTGTTTCCTTTTGTAGAATTAGCAATTTGCAAACCTGTTTTCCTGAATTTTGAGTTAGTCTCTCATTTGTCGTTTTACCGGCTTTTTTTGTCTCCAATTTCAGCAAAATCATAGCATATATGACAGCAACATCACCATTGAAATCGATCAAATGAAACCGACCGCTAGAGAAGATTGCTTCACGATGTAATTTATTCATTCATGACCGTTCGCAGAGAGCTTGATTGACAGGCGATCTGACCAATCGGAACGCGGATAAAATGTGTCGCCGCTGTCTGACTCCATAGAAATACATGTTTAAAAAAACGGGGTAAAAGAGATCGACTGAATTGAAACTTTTTCAATATAACTAAATATAAAAACGTACGGAGGGTTAAGCTGCACTGTTGCTGGCTGCCATGGTAACGGCAATAAGCTAAGGTATTCCTTTAAAGTACTTGTTTTGCGTACCAGAAAACCTGTCATGTCCAGCGCTGTATGTATGGCTTGCAGCGCTTAAGTTAAATACTGAGTGTTAAATAATAAAATAATATGTTAAAACGTGTGCTCTTATCAGTGAACTTCGCCCTGAATGGGATATTTATATGCACATGTGCGCTTCAGTGCAGGTTAACCGCGACGCTTCATCTTCCCACGCACTATGGCAAGCCGTTTTAACATTTAATCTATTAACCGCACTAGTATCTATTTCCATGTTACTAGTACTTATTTTTTAGATACTAGTATCTTTTTCATTAAGTACTTATTAATTAACTACTAGTGCTTATTCTTTAAGTACTAGTGCTTATTCTTTAGGTGCTAGTGTCTTTTGTAAAAGGTACTAGTACTTAATCATTAGATACTAGTACTTATTCAATAGATACTAGTACTTATTGCAAAAGTGACTAGTACTTAATTATACTTAAGAAAAATTAGAACTAGTAGTTATTTTTAGTTACTAGTAACTTTTTAGATCAGAGATATCCTGAACTAAATAGATATTAGTACTTTTTAAATGTGCATTTCTGCTCAGTATGCTAATAGTATGTTGAATATTAATGAACCAGCAACATATAAGAGAGAGATTAGACAGGAAATGGAAATAAGGAGACAGAAAGAAGACGATGAGAAGGGAGAAAAAATAGAAGGTGCAACATGGCAGAAGTACTTATACAAATATGTAGAAAATGCAAGTTTGCTGAAAGATCACTAAGCCAGGGAAACCTTAGAAACGCACAGTTGATGGCCGTTGAGTCTTCATTGTTAAATTTGAGAAGAATTGAAGGACTGTTATCTTCTGAAACGATGGAAGAACGTGTCAGTAGCATATCAGATCTCAGAGTTTTCGTCAGACAGTCACTCAGCAAGCGCAGAGAAGAACTTTCACAGTCCCTCGAATTCGCTCAGGTAGGCTATCAATACAGATATTATGAAGTCACGGCATCTTTCAGCTACGAGTGAAATGCGAGGCAGCGGTCTAAGGTTAATAGTTCCCCCGCCGAACAGCAGCCCATAACCAGTGTTCCGGAGAATTCAGTTCCCCTGTTTCCCCCACACAGCGCATGCGCAACTTCAGCAGTGTTGCCAAGTCCGCGATCCACGTAGAGAGACGACTCTACGTTTTGAGTAGCAACTGGGCAGGCTTTGTTGTGAAAACCTGGCAACCCTGAAATTCAGTATGAAAATCATGACGTCATGATTTCGCTCCGGCAAAGCGAGTGGTTTTGCTGTCTTTTCGCAAGTACAAGGTTCATTTCACCATGTTCATTATATAATTTGTAATTAAATACATGTATTAATGCACATAACGTCATGTTCAAAGCACTACATAGAGTCAGATTTCCCTGCTAAATCTAGCTTTTGCCTGTTTTATGAAGTGTAATGCCATACATTACGATTAGACAGTTAAATTCCTTCGTCAGGGGCATTCTTTTGTTTGGACACCCATTTCCATTTTATTGTTATTGTTGTTGTTAGTGTGTGTGTGTGTGTGTGTGTGTGTGTGTGTTTCTGTCAAACAACTTAAACCTTGTCGAAATAATAACAAATAAACTATATTGTCCAATGGGTAGTCTCTTTTATTATTTTAGGTAACTCAGAGTGATGCTCCTGATGTTTTTTTACGTCTAACCACTTTTATCTGCAGAACAGTGTCTTTACACTGAAAACACACCTGATAGCACACATACATCTCGGAGATGTCTATTTGACGTCTGCATTTTCATCTGCAAGACGTATTTTTTAGAGTGTTTGCTCATCTGCAATACGTCTATAGGACGTTTCCTTTTAGATGTCAAATAGATGTCTATTAGATGTCTTTAAGATGTTTATGACGTCGTCATGATTTTCGTACTGAAGTTGTACATGCGCTGTGAGGGGGAAACGGGAACTGAATTCTCCGGAACACCGGCTCAGATTTCGGCGACACACCGGCATGAGAATTAGCGTTATTTCGGTGAAAAGTGATTACAGAGAATGGTTGAATACACTTAAATCAAAATGCTACTTTTAAATGTTACATTTTTATTTCTAAAATGTTTGTTAAGTGAGTTTAAATATATGTAATATTACAATTTGTCTTATATTTTGGTCTTGTTGCTTAATAATAAATGTTTATCTTTTGATTATTGCTGTTACCTCTAGTAATTCTGTGTTACTTTTCCAGCCCATTTAAAGCCATAAATATAATTTTCACACAGTAAAATGCTTAACGCATAACTAAACGCATTGCGTACTTATTATGAGCTCATCTATGTAACTATTTGTTAGCTTATGATTTACTAATAATGTGTAGGCCTATACTGAGTTTGGTCTTTCAAAAACACTCTCAAATAATGCGCCACGTTAAGCATTTTAGAATGTCCCTGATGCTGAAAATTCAGCTGTACATCACAGGAATAAATAATTATTTAAAATGTATTTGCATTAAAAACATTTAAATTGAAAATATATTTCACAATATACTTTTATCACGCGCTGTTCTCTAATTCGATGTGAATAAGCTGTTAAACTAAAGACTTAAAGACTGCCGCTGATCCAAATAGAGCAGCTGCCAGCTTCACAAAGTCTGTTCAACCACATATTATCGTTATTTCCGTGTTATAAACATTTAAATAACAGAAGTACTGGGATAAAATTGTATAGTTAGAGTATAAACAGTGCTAGCGATCCAAACAAAGTAGCTATTGAAAATATTTTGGCATTAATGTATTGTATCGATTATTAGCTATAGGCCTACGCCAGCTTAAAAAAAAGTTTTTGCCATTGAATCATTCATTTAAATGTATAAACGTTCCCTTACGAAAATTAACTAACTTACTTCAAATAAAACCAAAAAACGTGTTTTTTTTTTTTTTTTTAAACATTGTAACCACAAATTAACCATATGGTTTTGCTACAGTAACCAGTTTAAACATGGTAGGCTATTTGTAGCAAAACTGTGGTTATACCAATGGTAATCAGTCTGCCAAAAAACACACTTTTACTGTAATAAAATGGTTAATTTTCGTAAGGGCTGATTCTTCCAATAATGAAACAAGTATTTACAATTACAATAATAAGAGAGAGAGAGAAAAAAATGAATTATACACTGATTCTTTAATCCATTAATTAATTTTCAGTATTTCGTTGAAAAAAAAAAAAAAACTGATGCAATGAACATTTTACCTCTCATAAATGTGGACTTTATTTTGTTTAGTTGCCTCATATTTTTTTCTTCAGAATCGTGTCAGTCGCGATTTCTATTTTAAAATATTCAAAATGTATCCAGATTCGTGCAACTTTAATAAATAATTGTGCTGCTTCTCAAGTAAATGTAATTTGTCCAATATACTTTTACACAATCAAACAAGACTTAACAAGGCGAACCTTTTATTTTGATTTAAATTTCTGTTTATAATTGTTGCTAGTGAATTTTGCTTAACAGCACTTGTATAATGGTTCTGTGTATATTAATAGGTCGGCGAGGGAGACCCAAAATCGCAGTGACAAGGCAGCAGTTGGAATTCTTTATTGCACAGGGTTACACCATCAAGCGCATGTTCTGCATCATTTCTATATAAGAGGACAAAAGCGTTGGGGATGTCAATCAGGCAGTCAAGTTCATTGACTGACGACGAGTTGGAAAGACACGTTAGACGACTTCATAGAATCTATCCTAGATCTGGAAATGAGGTAACTTTTTTTCCCTTTTCTTTAAAAAAAATAAATAAAAATAAAAATAAAATTAGCATCAACATCATAATTCTATTTTAAAAGTTAATTTATTTTAATTTAATTTAGTTTAATTGTCATTGTACTTCATTTAGCCTATTAATTTCATGTTGTGTTCCACAACATTAAATTACTGTAAATATGAACTTTGTAACCAATGATTTTTTTTTTAAACTGTGTTAACAGTATACTTTATTTATATCTTATAAAACCAAGTGAGAATTATGAACATGCAAATACATATCCAAACAGTCTGTGGCACATGGATGGTAATATGCGCCTTATCAGGTATTTAAAATTTTGTTAAACCCCATGTTCTGGTGTGACTGCCTTTTTTGTTAATTAATCAATTAAAGCAAGCAAATAAATAAATAAATAAATGGAAACTCTAGGTCTAATTCTAGTTGGGAAGTGATCATTTTAACTGACTTGCAAATAATAATTTAAAATATGCACACATGCACTTTTATTTGTATGCCAAATATGTTGAAAATGCAGAGCAGTTTATTCTGCATGTATTAACTCCTATACCTAATTAAACTCACCTGAACCAGCTAATCAAGGTCTTAGTAGGCATGCTAACAACTTCCAAGAGGTGTTATAATGTTCTTATAATAATTCTAGTCCAGATATGTAGATATA
Source organism: Spinibarbus caldwelli (assembly GCA_039654775.1). Classification (NCBI taxonomy): domain Eukaryota; kingdom Metazoa; phylum Chordata; class Actinopteri; order Cypriniformes; family Cyprinidae; genus Spinibarbus; species Spinibarbus caldwelli. The sequence continues at coordinate 19,032,226 of CM077228.1, read as the reverse complement.
ACTAACTCCTCCTTGCCGTTTTTCTTCTAATTTTTCTAACCCCCGTCCTTGCCTGCCCCCTAGTGTTCTTTAACACAGTATTATAATTAAACATTACAACACTAACACAACATTAGACATTATAGGTGTGTTGAGGCAAGCTGGACCTAAACTCAAAATATAACAATTACAAATAGTTTTGAGTTGTTTATTGAATGTTTTGTAAATTTCAGCATTATTATAGACTTGCAAAATAACTTTCTGGTGCATGTTTTTTTTTTTTTTTTTTTCATATGGGGATTAGTCATTCACGGAGCAATAGATGGATATTCTCACCTGATACAGACAACAGAGCTGCCACAGTGCTCACACAGTTCTTAAAAGCCACATGTGTTTACGGACTTCCATCCAGAGTACGGTCAGATCATGGTGGAGAAAATACACAAGTGGCATTGTTCATGAATCTTGTTCATGGTGTAGAGCACAGAAGCCACATCACAGGGGAATCTGTGCACAATCAGAGGATCGAGCATCTTTGGAGGGATGTTTTCCTGCATGTTTTGCACAGTTTCTACAATTAATTCTACAGCCTTGAAGACAGTGGTACCCTAGATCCTGAAAATGACATTCACAAGGTTTCTTTTCAGCTTGTGTACTTACCTGAAATACAAAGTAGACTGAGCAGGTTTCGTGAAGCATGGAATATCCAGGCTTGAAATATCCAGGGTTGCTGCAGGATTTTTAAGCTCAAATTTAAGACTTTGTAAGACTTTTTTTAAGACTTGCACAAATAAAATTAATACCATATGAGTGGGTAGGGCAATGTCTATGGTAAACTATTAAAATGTAAAATGACTGTAAAAAGCATGATTTGCAGTTCAGATACAAGCTTTCACAAAAACAAAAGGTTTTATAAAATGATACACTTCACATTTCAGACTTTAAACTATTTTTAAGAAAATGGATGAATCAAAAGTATTAATTATATTAATTTAAACAATTAATATCAATAAATTATTATATTCATTAAATAACATACAAACACATTTCACTGGTTAGATTTTTATAATGAATTATCTTCTTATCGATTCACCAGTTCACATTTACAGCTCTGCATGTTTGCAGGGTAAAAATATGGGTGAATTTTCGCATTGGTCTGAACAAAAACAATCCAGTGTTCCTGCAATACTGGAGGCTGCAGTTCTAGGGCTGCATTTCTAGGACCCTATATTTTGGGTCAGTGCCATCTACCCAATTCTATTCCAACAGAGTACACCTGACTCAAACATCAAACAAACAGATGCAAAGACTAGATCCATGGAAACTATTAATTTTTTATCTTTCCGTCTTATTTTTTATGTAAGAGCTAGCGTGAACTTGAGTGTTCGAGTGTTTAGCCTATTTAGCTGTGCAAAACAAGTTCATTGTGCTGCTGGATGTTGTAAATCAGGGGTCACCGCACTCGGTCCTGGAGGGCCGGTATCCTGCAGAGTTTAGCTCCAACTTGCCTCAACACACCTGCCTTGAAGTTTCAAGTATACACTGTAAATTCCAATAGCTTTCCTGACTCACATATAATTAGTAGACTTTACTCAGTAATGAAAAAATATACTTCTTACAAAGTTTTTTTGAGTTGCAGTTAATTGCAGGGTGAGTAAAACAATTAACTTAATAGTTTGAGTGATGTTTGCTTGAAACATGTAAGTAGCTACAAAGAAAGCAATGACGTTACTACACCAGTGAGGGGCAGCAGTGCAGTCAAGAGTATTGTATTGTGCAGAAGAAAAGAAGTAGTAGAAGAAGCAGGACTCGTCAGAGCATGCGTAATTTGTGCGCTCTTAGCTCGTGACTGAGGTGAATTGGCGCCAGTTTATCAGAATTTGTGGAAAGAAGCAGTGGACGGATTTTACCAGCTGAAGCTTCCTAACGTTTTAGAAGAATAATAAGGTAAGTAATCACGCAAGCAACTTTTATGTGAATGTTTTTTTCCCCCGTTTGTCGCTATATTGCAGATATAGTAAATGTGTAACGTTACCAAATAATTTTTATATTATACAGTGCTGGAAGAACATGGTCTGAACACTTAAAAATAGTACTGTAGGTACCACAAATAGTCTCTAGACAGCCTAAAAAGCCATTTTAACTGTTAGATATGTTTTATAGTTTTCTGTTTTACCCCAAGTTGACACAGCAAGATGTGAAGTGAAGGCCAAGATTATCTTTCATCAGTGGCTTTAAAATACATGCTTGCCTTTAATAGAGTTAATGATTAATGTAATCTTTTTCAGTGTTTCCTTTATGATTTTATAACACCGTGTTAGTATTCTTTGTGTCCGTTATTAAAATTGGCTATTGTAATGTTTTAACATATAAATCACAGTATAACTATATCATTACACCGTTTTTAGATTTTTTTTTAAGATAAATTATAGTGGTGAGACCCTTTGCTTAATCTAATTTCACAACAGCATTACAGTACTATTTTGAAATGCAGTATAAGAATATTTACTATATAATTTATAGAAATGCGTACATAAAGTATTTTCTGTAATGCTTCTAAAACATGCACATATTAAGAAATGAATGTGTCTCTAGTTTGTAAAGCAGAACTTCCTCTTAACTAAACCTTTTTTTTGTCCTTTTTAGAAGAAGTGCCACTGACAACTGCCTCCTGAGTGGTCTTCATTTCACAGATCTTGATACAGTGGAGGTAAGGACATTCTATTCTGAAGAAATCATAGTAGTAGATTAATTTGTGACAGTGTTGACTACCCTTTTAGTATTATGTTGAGAGGGGTCAACAATTATAACAGTAAATAATTTCTTGCAGATGCAGTGGAGCTGTAAGCATTGTATTTTTTCTGCAGACAAAAGGGGACAGTTGTTAAAACATTATCGCCTAAAACATGGAGGCTTCACTCGGCAACAGCCAATACCATGTCTTCATAAGGATTGCTTGTGCACTTTCAAATCTTTTAATGCACTAAAAGTACACTTATCTGTTTGGCACTCTCAATCAGACGGACAAGCAAGTAAACCCAAAGTTGCGTTTCACTGCCAGTTATGCGAGTACATTGAGCCCTGCACTGAAGCTGAGTTTTTTAGACACTTACGCAGCCATTTGAAACTTAAACAAAGTGTTTTATGTCCATACGAAGACTCAATTTCAGAGTAATGTGTATTCAACATTTAATGCACACAAAAGCAGAGAACACAGTGGGAGTGCTACAACTCAATTCAAAAGTCAAATAATCTCAAACATTGAACAATCAGATCAGCTGATTAATGTGGAAGATGAGCTTTCTTTACAGGATGACACTGAGTTTGAAGAGTCTGTAGATGACCTACAGGACTTGGAAATTCAGCACTAAGTGTAGTGTACTAAGACCGGCGGAAAATGAAAAGTTGTGATTTTCTAGGCCGATATTAGGAACTATACTCTCATTCCGGCGTAATAATCCAGGAAGTTTTTAGCCGTAACATGAGCGCAGCAGGCGCAGTGATATCACGCAGCGCCTGAAAACAGCCAGACCCTCTTGCTTGCACAGGGAGCGTGTTTTGCAAGCTGGGGACTATTTGCACACACGCTGCGTGATATCACTGCGCCTGCTGCGCTCATGTTACGGCAGCACAGTTCCTGGATTATTACGCCAGGATGAGAGTATAGTTCCTAATCGTATCGGCCTAGAAAATCACAACTTTTCATTTTCCGCCGGTCTTAGTACACGATGTAACTACTGAAGAGGCAAGTTTTAAATAGGAAAAATATTGAAACTCTTTGGTCATTTTTGAATGCGATGCTAACGGTCTAATTGGATTCAATGATCTATGCTAAGCTATGCTAAAAGGGCTATCCCCAGACCCGGAGATCGGCTGAATGGATTCAAAAATGGTAAAACTCAATTTATTAACTCTGGGGGAGTTGGAGAATGAGCCTATTTCTAAAAAAAGTGGAGTGTTCCTTTAACAAACTGATTGGCACTGTAACTTTAGAATGCTGCATGATCTTGAATTTCATTTTTTTCATTATCTACTTCTAGAATCCAGATGTGACAGCAATGCGCACATTTGTGCTACGAGGCCTACCTATCATGCTTGGTGATGTCAGTAACTTCTACAACGCCTGCTTCGTAAGTTCTCAGTTATATTTTAAAGGGTTAGTTCATCCAAAAAGTAAAAGTGGTCATCAATTGCACATCTGTGTGCTCTATTGAAAGTGTGTATTAGGGATGCTCATTTCGGTTAATTTTCCTGACCGACAACCGCGACTCGTTAACCGAACATTAACCGATCAAATTTGAATAATAAATTAGTATTAAATAAAAATAGAATGGACAAGTATCTGTGATGATACATAAACAAATACAAACAAATATTTTATTTTAACCTGCAAACAGCAACATACTGAGCAAGAACAAAAACTGATTCACATATCTTCAAATTATCACGCAGCAGCAGCGCTTCTAAAACACATGCTGAATCCTTCTATGCGCTTTGAAGAACGTTACCGGTCTTGTTCTTCCTGTCGGACATAAAACTATAGCAGGCCTACCTCAGTGTACAACCTATCTAGTTTGCTTATTTGTTTTTTGAAGTAATGTGTACATATGGATAGACTGGAGCGCTGCCTGTTAACTGTTAGACCCGCGGCAAAAACACCATCACAAAAAATTCCGTCAGTTTCCGGTTCGGAGCTTTTCATCCACTGTCATATGTTTCTATTCACAGCACGTGTTTGCAGCATTGAGCAATAGCCAATCACGGACATATCTGTTGATTTCACTCAAGCTGTGGCCAATCAGAGGAGATTAAGTTAAAATCCTTTCCCATCCAAAATGCCGGTGTTCAGTTCTGCTGACACGTTTGCGAATTCTCTCATTAAAACAAAGAAAGTGTAGACGATGTAAATAAGAGATTAACTGCGCAGTGTAAAGGCTCTTTTATTACTTTTTATTAACTTTGTGAGATCGTGATGAACTACAGTAAGAGTGACAGCTCCAGTGATTATAAGGGAGTCGAGTGTCCATTGCGCACTTTCTAGGATATAACAAGATTCATAATTTGAAAACATTCATTCATAACCATTTATCCTATATTGCCACTTGCCATTGTGTTGCATATACTAGAGTTAACTAAGTGAAGGTGAAGCAGGTTTGCTCAGCGAAATATGTCTGTATAGCCTCGGCACGCTCGAATGAGTAAATGAATAACTTTTATATAGCATTTTCTTTCACCATGCAGAAAATGTAAAAAAAATAAAATAAAAAAAAGTCCTTTTAAACCATTTAACTGATAGTATTAATCGGTTTAATTTAGGGGTGCATGATAAATATCGGCCGATAATTAATGCACATCTTGTCAGTAAAGCCGGTTCTCTAATCAGCGGTAAATTCCAACACGTGGGTGATTTCACATTGAGCAGCATTTACTACACAGAGCCGTTGTTCACTGACAAGCTGCGCAAAACCACACTGATAATGAACATGGATTTGCGCAGCTTGTCAGTGAACAACGGCTCTGTGTAGTAAATGCTGCTCAGTGTGAAATCACGCACGTGTTGGAATTTACCGCTGATTAGAAAACTTGCTTTACTGACAAGATGCGCATTAATTATCGGCCGATATTTATCATGCACCCCTAGTTAAATTGGCTTGCTCTCGGTTAACGGTTAAAATGAACATCCCTAGTGTGTATACCAAAAAATTAACTCATTAAACAACGTGAGTCCTGTGTACTCTCTGATGTCTGAATCAACCTAAACCTAGGACTTTTCATATTCTCTTGAAGTATTAAAATCATATTGCAAGTCATATCTGATATGTACAATACCAGTCAAAAGTTTGGAAACAGTAAGGTTTTTATTGTTATTAAAGACGTTTCTCATACAATTTAAGTACTATACCTTGAATATTTATGAGTTGTGATAAAATAAATAAAGAAACAAAGAACAATGCATGTAAATACCTAATGGGTAATGGCCAATAGGCAATGTTGGCAGGGCAGATAACTGACAATTAATTATGCCTTTCAAAGTTTCCCTGTTGTAATATTGTTATTGTTTTGTTTTCATACAGGCGTCAGATGTTGATGAGGCCTGGGCACAAGTACCTTTTGGGGTGCTGACTGTCATTGATGAACACATACCTCTCTTACCAAATCAACTGTACCTTGACCCAGTGTCTACTGCCATCATTGTTGAGGGAGGTATTGTCATGGACAATCTGCAGAATCTACCTCAGGCAATTTGCCTCTTGTTTGGCCTGTCATATGCTTTAAATTTGGATTACCCAAAAAGCATGAAAAACACTTTCAACTTCTTTCAGAAAGTAATATGCTTGGGTTGGGAAAGAACAAACTCCCACCAAAACTGCAGTCACTCAAATCTCCTGTTAAGTTAAAACATTAACAATTGGGTAAGAATGGTAATGATTGGTTATACATTTCAGTTGTTCATGACAGTGAATATTAATTGAATTGTTAAATCTTTTGGTTCAGGATGTGTTTGTCAGGTCAGGGTCTTTTTTTGTCCACAATTTATTTTTACATAGATTTTACATACATTTATTTAGATTGTTGTACTGTTTGTGTTTTATCTAAAAAGATTTTAAAAATGGTAAAAATGGATATTTGAATTAATTTTATACCCCAATGCAAACTTGTGTGGACCAGCCCTGTGCCCGTCAGTTGTTATGAAAAAAATACAATAAATTTACCTTTTAAGTGTGTCGCTGCCTTAGATTTATTTGTCCAGCTGTAAGTGTAATCTTTGTTAAACTGCAAACCTCTTCTCAATGATTTATAATAGTCTATTGATGCACTTACTTTATTGGAGTAATGCTTACTTGGTTTTTTTAAGGCAATCGGTTTGCATGGTTTTAACAAGTAAATTGAATTGCTGTTGAAGTAAAGTCAACTTAGAAATTTCAAGCTGCATGCAGGAAATTTTAGTTGCCTAAAATAGTTATTCTGAGTAGCCTGTACTAAAGATGAGTACATCCAATGTAAACAATCAAGTATACTCTACAATTTTGTTTTAAGTTACTGGAACTCTCTTGTAAGTGTACAATACTTGATAGCTGTTTGTTAGTACTACATACTATTCTCATTTCACTTTACTTGGTTTTTTCAAGGCAATCGGTTTGCATGCTTTTTTTAAGTAAGGTTTACTAATTGGATTTTACAGTGTACCAAGCAAGACACTGATTAGCTGGTTCAGGTGTGTTTGATTAGGGTTGGAGATAAACTCTGCAGGATACCGGCCCTCCAGGAACAAGTTTGGTGACCCATGCTGTAAATTGTGACCTTGGTCCACAAAACCAGTCATAAGGGTCAATTTTTGTAAATTGAGATGTATACATCATCTGAAAGCTGAATAAATAAGCTTTCCATTGATGTATGGTTTGTTAGAATAGGACAATATTTGGTCGAGATACAACTATTTGAAAGTCTGGATTCTGAGGGTGCAAAAAAATCTAAATATAGAGAAAATCGCCTTTAAAGTTGTCCAAAAGAAGTTCTTAGCAATGCATATTACTAATCAAAAATGAAGTTTTGATATATTTACGGTAGGAAATTTACAAAATATCTTCATGGAACATAATCTTTACTTAATATCCTAATGATTTTTGGCATAAAAGAAAAATCGATTATTTTTACCTATACAAATGAATTTTTGGCTATTGCTACAAATATACCTGTGCTACTTTAGACTGGTTTTGTGCTCCAGGGTCACAATTAGTATTTGTATTCAAATTATTTTACATTTATTAAAGTACTAATAATCACACTAATTTGTACTGCAATTGTTTTACCATTTTCTGCACTTTAAGTGGGTCACACATCAGACGTGAAGCGCTGTGGCTAATGAACTGAAGTCTCGCACAGACAAGTCTTTCTTTCCAAGAAAACTGAATTTAAAACCAGAATATATATAGAATATGTTGAAATAAATTAGGTTAAATATTTCAAGAAGGTTACCAACGGGTATGTTTAGGGTTAGGAGTTGGTTAGGACAATAATTAAGTGTATACAATTAAACAACTACATAATTCCTTACAAATAATACTATACAGAATTTAATAGCAAGTGCTGTAAAATAGTATGAGCCGCTATACATACATACATACAAAAATAAATAAATAAATACATAAATAAATAAATAAATAAATAAATAACAATAAAATAATAATTTAAAAAAAAAAAAAAAAAAAAAAAAAACTATAGGGTCCTAGAAATGCGGTCCTGAAACTGCAGCCTCCGGTATTGCAGGAATACCCTGCTCACAACAACAGCCTTATTGAATATGCGCATTCATTCTCTGCCAGCAGGAGGCGCTTTTGGAACTGTTTTCCCGGTAAAGACAGAATGCAAAGCAGCGCAGCACCGGACTTTGAACTTGCAGCGCTCATGTTTTTTTTTTAATAAAATCATAGCCTTTTAAAGTTTAATGGTCACCTTAAGCTGTAACGCAATTCTGGTCTTTACCCAAATTAAAGACCTCTTGAAATCATAATTAAGGCTTTCTTGTACAATTTAAGACTTTTTATGACCTTAAATTTGAAACAAGTAAATTTCAGACTTTTTAAGGACCCGCGGGAACCCTGATATCAAATGTGCTGCAATGAAATTTCCCAACGACTGTCACTGACTGAATGAAAACAGATTTGAAAACCTGCTTGCTCATTTTTTTTCTGTAGTGTTTTAATCTTTTTATTACTGTACAACCAGTTTGTTAATTGTCTGCTGAGACATTGTCAGGTTTTTCAACTTCCATTCTGTTAAACAAACATTCACAAAAAGCATGAACAAAATATTTTTTTCATGATTTAGTGCCCTTAATGTAGTTTTGTATAGTATATGTATATCATACTACAAAAAAAAAAAAAAAAAAAAAAAAAAAAAAAAAAAAAATCAACACTGTTTCAAAACTCTTTGCATGTCTTTATTTTTCAGTTATGTCCATTAAAATTGACGCAAAACAAAATCTGATGCAAAACTCTCAGACCCTTTTGAAACCCTTATTTTTTTCAAAATCACTATTAAGAACAGTTTCTTAAACTCTTTCAGCATAAAACTTATCAAATTTACTGGGATTTAATATTTAAGGTTTTTCATGAACTTGTTGAATTGTCACCAACTAACTTTTTCTAAAGGCCTTAACCATTTTTTTACTTTGCAGAATGAAAATTGAGATCTCACTGTTTGAAACCCAAAACAACAAACTTATCAACAAAGTAGTTTAAATTTTTTCTCATCCTACTCTTGACCAAACCCTTGCGTGTTGCAAATGGCAAAGTCCATATTAGACTTAAACATGTCATAGCTCTTGTGCAAAGGGAGACACAAGCAGTTAATGCACGTGTTTGCAGTTGAAAACTTCTCTCTCGGTGAAGCATACCAAGGTGAAGAATCGACAGGGTGTAAGAACTCAATGGATGGCTGTGGATTTAATCCAGCTGCAGGCAGAACACTGCATCAAGTTGCAAATTTAAGAATTTTGTCTAGTGAGCAGCTAGAGTTGCCCTCTGTGAAAATAATAAATAAGCATGAAAAGGCTGAATAATTAGATCAGTGGTGTCCAATGCTGGTCCTGGAGGGTCAGTGTCCTGCAGATTTTAGGCATGTTCGACTTCATGCAGCACTTGCACAGACCAGTTGGCGAGAGTTGCCTCTTGTAGTCGGGGGCAGAATTGAAAGCGGAGATGTCAATTCGGATACTTTCTGCTCACGGTAGTGATACTTGCGTGGTGTTTGCATACTCTTATTACGCTAACACAGATGAAGTAAATTAAATGCAATATTTGTCAAATACATAGACGTTTCAGAAACATTTTTATGAGCAACAGAAACACTTTTTATATACTGCTTATAACAGCACCATCTGTTCAAGAGTAAAATTCAATATAAACATGTACTGTTTAAATACCAATAAAGTGGGGGTATATATGCTTTTATCAGTGTTTTATGATGATTATGACTATAACATTGCGACTACAAGTAAAAAAGAATTGTGAGCATTAAGTCAAGTCAAGTCACCTTTATTTATATAGCGCTTTTAACAATACAGATTGTGTCAAAGCACTTAACAGTATCAAATTGGAGGATAGAGTGTCAGTAATGTATAATAATAGGATTAAACACTCAATTTTCAGTTAAAGGCATTTTGAATTATTATTAATTATTATCATTATTGCAATTGAAGATGTTAGAATAAACCCGAAACGCGTCATCATTGTCATGTGGTGAATTTGGCGAATCGTAAAACAGCTATCATCATCAGAGCCCCTTCAGTTGCTCTGGAGAAACTGCGCTGACTGACTTAGCCCTCTGCTCTCGAAACACTCTTAGCACACACACACTTTGATGCTATACGTCACAGCCTAATCAAACACACCTGAACAAGTTAATTAATGTCTTTAGGACTGCTAGAAAGTTACAGGCAGGTGATTTTGATCCAGGTTGGACCTAAACTCTGCAGGAAAGTGGATCTCGAGGGCCAGAGTTGAGAACCTCTGTGTTAGAAACTTCCAGGCATGTGTGTTGGGGCAAGCTGGAGCTAAACTCTGCAAGACAGTGGCCCTCCAGGACCAAGTTTGGACATCCCTGCTTTAGCACACAATATATATATATATACATATACACAAGTTCAAGTTCAAGTTGAGCTTTATTATCATCCCGTTACATGTGGGGACATTCAGTGGAATGAACTGTCGTGTCTCACAGGACCACGATGCTACATAAATACACACTTACAACAATGAAGTAAAACAGTATAAACCTATACACAACTAACCTACTGATAGATTTTGACTATAAATATACTATATATAAATGTTTACCTATACATAAACTAAAAAATACAAACTATATAAACTATACGAATGCTTCAGATAAATACTGTACATGTGCAAAGAGAGACAATGTGAGTCAAGCAGCTGGCTGGGGAGCAGGGCAGGATGATTTGTAGTGCATGAGCATGTAAACATACATATGTTACTGAGTCTTTTGTGGGATTGTGTACACACAGCAGTGTGTGTGAAAAGTGTCTAGTGCGCATAGAGGAGGAGAGTGTGTTACTACAGGTGGTTTGTACAGGCCCACTCACCTGTGTGTAGCACACTTCGAATTGCACAAAAAAGTTTTCATACGGTTTTTACTTTGATGTGGTAAGGTTGGGGGGTGTTTGGAGGGGGGTGAGATGGTCCATGTTTCAGGAGGTAGGGGGTTTGTATGGGGTTTCAGAGAGGGGTGGGATGATTTGAGTTCAGGGCTCTCGCAGCCTGGGGGAAAAAGCTGTTGAGCAGTCTGGCAGAGTGGGCTCTGATGCTCCGGTTCTGTCTTCCTGATGGTAGGAGCTGGAAGAGACTGTGGGAGGGATGGGTGGATTCCTTCACGATACTGTTGGCTTTGCTGGAGCATCATGTAAGGAAAATGTCCAGGATAGAGGGGAGAGGGGCACCGATGACCTTTGCAGCTGTGTTCACTGTTCGCTGGAGGGTCTTGCGGCCTGCTGCAGTACAGTTCCCGTACCAGACAGTGATACAGCTGGTCAGCACACTCTCAATGGTGCCCCTGTAGAAAGTGGTGAGGATGGGTGGAGGGAGACTTGCTCTTTTCAGCCGGCGGAGAAAGTATTGGTGGTCCAGGTGAGGTCCTCTGTGATGTGCACCCCCAGGAATTTAGTGCTGCTGACTCTCTCCACAGTCGTGCTGTCGATGGTCAGTGGGGGGTGGTCAACGGAGTTTCTCCTGAAGTCCATCACAACCTCCTTTGTCTTCCCCACATTGAGGGACAGGTTGTTAGTGCCACAACATTCAGCCAGCTGTGCCACTTCCTCTCTGTAGTGCGTTTCATCATTGTTGTTGATGAGACCTACCACTGTTGTGTCATCAGCGAACTTGATGATGTGGTTGGAGCTGGACTTGGCAGTGCAGTCGTGGGTCAGCAGCGTGAAGAGCAGCGGGCTGAGCACACAGCCTTGTGGGGCACCAGTGCTCAGTGTGGTACTGCTCGAGGTGTTGTGGCCGACACGGACTGACTGAGGTCTTCCGGTTAGAAAGTCCAGGATCCAATTAAAGAGGGAATTGTTAAGGCCCAGCAGGTTTAGTTTATTAATGAGCTGTTGTGGAAATCTTGTGTTGAATGCTGAGCTGAAGTCAATGAACAGCATTCTAACATAGGAGTCTTTATTTTCTACTGTAGGTGGGTAAGAGCCAGGTGGAGGGTGGAGGAAATTGCATCGTCTGTGGAGCGGTTTGGACGGTATGCAAACTGGAGCGGATCGAGGGTGTTGGGGAGGCTGGTTTTGATGTTGTGCATGACTAACCTCTCAAAGCACTTCATCATGACTGGAGTCAGTGCTATGGGACAGTAGTCATTTAGACAGGACACAGGTGATTTCTTTGGTACCGGTATGATTGTTGTGGATTTGAGACATGTGGGGACAACTGCCTGGCTCAGCGAGGTGTTGAAGATATCTGTTAGGACATCTGTCAGCTGTTCAGCACAGTCTTTCAGTACACGGCCAGGTATGTTGTCAGGACCCGCAGCCTTGCGTGGGTTAATCCTGGATAGGGTCTTCCTTACGTCGGCTGGAGACAGACAGAGCACCTGGTCGTTGGGAGGTGTGGGCAGTTCTTGTGCAGGTGCGTCATTCTGCATTTCAAACCGTGAATAAAAGTGGTTGAGTGCATCTGGGAGGGATGTGTCATCATCACAGGCCTGTGGCGGGGGCTTGTAGTCAGTGATGGTCTGAATGGCTTGCCACAGGCTCCGTGTGTCTCTGCTGTCTGTGAAGTAATTGTTGATTTTTTGAGCATATGACCATTTTGCATTTTTGATGCCACAAGACAGGATGGCTCTTGCTGTTTTGAGGGCTGCTTTATCTCCTGATCTGAATGCTTCATCTCTGGTCTTTAGCAGCCCACAAACCTCTGCTGTCATCCACGGCTTCTGGTTTGCATGTGTGGTGATGGTCTTGGTGACTGTCAGTAATTACAAGAGTAATTACTGTCCTGTTGGATGGCATGTTTTCAATTTTCAAGCTTATTTTAATGTCTAATTACTAAAGATACCAAGCCAAAGTAATTAAGTGAATCCTTTTTTTTTGGTGTAAACGGTGCATACAGTTTTAAGTGTTTACAGTTCCTATTACACAGGAAACCACCAACATACCAATGAGTCCAATTACTTGCCTTCTGCATCTAGAAGGTAGTCCCTCCAGAAGGTAACTGTAGTGTTTTCTTCTGCCCGCTTGTTACTTCCAGCAATGGAGTAGCGAATATCAAATAACCGATCAAGGGCGTCTGCAGTAAGTGGCTGATGTGGGCTGCAAAAAAGGGGTCTGAAGGCTTCTTTATGTTTAAAAACAGCCGCCAACAATCCTAGAGTCCTCAGGCCCTCCTTGAGTCTTCAAGAACAAAAAAAAAAATAAAACTTGAAATGCTACAATATTTGGTAGAAAAAGGGTTAAAAGTGTTTTTGACAAAAAAAGAAAAAAAAAGAAAAAAAAATATATATATAAACAGGATAAAGAATAATCTGCTAGTCATTATAAAAATCACAATTCTCAACACGATTGTACAAAATGACATATTATAAATATATATTTTTTTCCATGTATATTGTGATAAGAGAGACTTTAATTCAGGAGTCTTAATTCAACTTGTAATCTACTTGTTGCTGCAATAATGACACTCTGACTGTCAGGATCATGGACCTGTCTGTGTGTGTTTGCTCCCTGTGACCCAGTTTCTCCCTCATGTTGATTGTTAATTTGATTCCAGGTGCGTCTCCTTAGTTCCCTCATTATCCTGAGTTTAAAAGCCCCAGTCTATTCAGTTCATGTTTGTCGGTTCTAATGTCTTTCCTGCCTGTGCTCTGTGTTACCCTGTGGAATATTAAAGACTCTCGTTTTGTGAATTCCTTGTCTCCGTGCTTCCTTGAAGTGTGACACTGACACTGCATTACCCCACTCAGTTACAAGTCCAAAAAATATTTCAGGCTTATTTATCTATTAGCTTGTTAACCTTAACACTAACTAAAGACTGCAGTGACATGAGAGAACAAGAGCACATTTACAAAAAATAAAAGGAAGAACACAATAGCTACATAAAAATGAAATTACTTCCACTAAATTTGGAATGGCATACTGCCCATACCACTCTCACTCCTAAATAGTAAATAGTACAAGTAGTATGGATAGTATTAAGTAATAAAAAGTAGTAATAGTTATTTAGAGCTCTGCCTTACTGTTCAAATATGAATTCATCCAAAGAAAGAAACGCATACAGGTCTGGAGCAACTTAAGGGTGAGTAAATGACTGAATTTTCCTTTTTGGGTCAACTATCCCTTTAATGGTGCAACTGACCAATTAGAATGGACTATTCTTCATATATCATTCTTACCGTTCAAGTGGACCATGGAGTCTGTTCACGACTTGGAACAGTAGGCTGTCTTGTAAAAGCAGATCTTTGTGTTTTAGGCATTTTACAGCTCGAAGGCATCCTGCATTTGCCAGGTATTCACTCATACACTCTGTTGCCTCACATAACTCCTCCATGGTTGCAGCATGTGAAATCTGGGGAAAACTTCATACACGCACTTTTTTTAATCCATTACTATGGAAATAGTGAGATTTTAAATAAAATCTAAACATTTTTATAAAATAGTTTGCAGTTGAGTGGATAAATATTTTTATAAATATACAAAAATTACCTTTTTGATTTTAGCTTGCAAGTCCAAGTCATTCACATCTTCTTTGGTGGGTGAGACTTGTCCATTACTGATGCATTCAAATAAAGTGGACGAAAAGAATCCTGGAGATGGTCCCCCATGAACCATGCTGACAGCTATAGCTTTTCCAACAAGATAGTATCTGTCTTCTCTGACAGCTTAAGTGGAAAATTGACAATTATTATTACAATGTGAAAAGGGGATAAACCACAACAGGTTACTACCCTCTAAAAATATCTCCTTCAGCATATTGACATCTTTGTTCAAAATTAACTTAAAAAGATATGAATTGGTGTCTCTAAGTTAAAAGGGCGCACCAACTGAGTCAAGAGCAAGGTTTTTTTTCGTCCATCTGGGCCTGCAAGCATTGCAGATTTTTCAATTTCTTCCATGAGCAAACTAAGGAACTCCCTCCTTGGGCCTCTCAAATCCACAGCCTCTTCAAAGTTTCCAGATTCATCAGAAAAT
This sequence comes from Spinibarbus caldwelli, assembly GCA_039654775.1. Classification (NCBI taxonomy): domain Eukaryota; kingdom Metazoa; phylum Chordata; class Actinopteri; order Cypriniformes; family Cyprinidae; genus Spinibarbus; species Spinibarbus caldwelli. Next base: position 19,017,045 of record CM077228.1, on the reverse strand, counting down.
CGGACAGAAATTCTCCTGAAGGGAACATAGATTTTCGTCCAAATGCTCTGAATGCACCATCTAGTACATTTTTTCGATTAATGTTGAATCTGCAGCTTAAGTTGTAGTTTATTTCTTGCCCAAGCTCCAAAAGTATCTCCTCTGTAGAAGAGACAAGGTCCTCCAAAATATAATATCTACTTACATGCCTTCAGAACCATCTTGCTGTTCTTGGTCATCTGGCTCAGGTAAATCATTTTCTGGCATTATGCTAATGTAGTTGGTGTATATTTCTTGTCCAGGATCCATTATTTCTGAGGCAGTCTCACTGTGAATCGAGTACACTTCTTTTTGAGAACCAGAATCCATGATTTCTAAGTCAACCTCACTGTGAATTTCATCTGAAATCATAGATTCCATTATTTCAAGGTCATCTTGAACCTCACTAGACTCAAATTCTTCTGGACCTGGCAAAAGAACTGGATTTTGCTGGTGGAAGATGGCCTGAAAAAATAAATATAAAAGATTACATTAGCATTTATGGAAGATGAGTTTTTTTTTTTTTTCATTCTGTTGGAAAGACGTTACCTTATAATATATTATAATATATTATAAGATGTACCATTCTCTGAAAAGCCTTCATGCTTTCACTGAAAATATTATGGTAACTAATTTAAGACTAACTAATTTTAAACTGTAACTAACTAATTTTACTAATTGTAACTAACTAACTAATTTTAAATTTAATAACTTATTTTAAATTGTTAGTATTTCCTAAAGTCCTGAAAAAAGGTATGTCATCAAGTCTGAATAATCTAAATTATCATATAGGAATTTATTTACCTGTACATCCTCCATGTCCATCCATCGAACATGGATGTTCAATGGGGAAGTCAAGTAATGATCCAGAAGAGTCCCAGGAACTGTGCTGGATACTGATACTGCTGATGTAGCTTCCCTTATATAAAAATACTCTGTGGCTGATGAATGTGTTCCCACAAAGTCAAACAGGACCTAAAATACATAAAAACTACATTTTATGCAGCACACAATTTAAGTGTACTACATTTAAGGTCACCATATACACCATCATACTTTAAACCATTAACAACTTTCTGTAGATATGTGCATTTAAAAAATGAAAGCAGATTCTGTCTCTTGTGGGCATGAACCTCACAATGGACATAGTAAGATTTTGTTGTTGTTGTTGTTGTAAGATGTAACAATTTAGGGACAACATAGATATATTTTACATGCAGTGTTTTGCCATTTGAAACACTGATACATTGCAATCTTTTGTTTTGCTTGTTTTTCAATCATCTTAACCAGTGTTCGAATTGTGTCAAAACTCTTGAGGGATCCCCCCCTCGCCCCCTTCAAAAATAAATAAATAAATAAATAAATAAATAAAACCTTATATAAATATGATTCATATTTTTGTGTCTTGTCCTCATTATCATTGAGAAAACCTTATCCTAAAATAAAAGATTATTTTACAATGATCAGTGAATTAATGATAATAACGATAATCAGACGATATATTGCTGAGTGTGTTGCACTGCAGGACTGCTGTGGACAGCTGACTCTGTGTGCTGGTCAGTTCACAGCAGTGACAGGAATTAATCTTTTCCAACCAGTTTAAAATGATTTTTACTCTTTATGGGAATTTTTACCTTTGTAAAGCCATTTTTCTAGAAGTGTGTCAAATTCTTACATTTAATCAATAAGGTCAATTACAATAATAAGAAATTTGGAGCTGTTGCCAAACAAATAAAATCAGTATCAACAAAATTAATCTTTGCAATGCAGAGAAAACACAGAAGCTGATTTAGAAGGGGCATTTAGATGCATTTACACATTGTTTAATGCAGGACACGAATGCATTTAACCTTCAGTTACAAATGCATAAATAATGTTTTGATATCTTAATCCTAAAACGTTGAATACTGATATTTGAAATTATTTAAAAAAAAAATGAAAAGGTACTTTAAATGTGAAATCAAAACTGCCAATAGGTGGCAGCAAGTCACTGTTAACAAGTGAGTCATTGCGATTGAACCGAATCATTTAAATGGTTGATTCATTCAGGAACGAAAAACTGTCATGTTGTTAAGAGACGCAAAACAGTGCTGTGGCTGTGTTTGGAACCATTTTTGTCAGCGAAATAGAGCAAAAATAGGGAATATGGTGTCTAAAACATAAGTCTCGTAATATTAACTCCTTGTTTTTTTTAACTGTTGTATAAAATCAATATCACATTTGTGATTTTTATGAAAAAAATGGCACTTTTCGTGTGATATTAACTATATGAAATGATATAAATATATAGGCTACATTTTGTGCCCCCATATCTTGAATTTTGGAAGCATTCTAAATGGATTTTATTATACTGAATCACGCAGTGAAAGAACACGCTTTAAATGAGTAATGTTAGTCAGTCTAACTAGTGTTTAAGCACTCATAACTCCTCTTATAATCAATGAAGCTGTATGATAAATGAATCTCTTACTTAAATCGTACGTACATCTGCACATGATATGATGAGGGAATTCGCGAGTTTCAGTCTGAACAAAACTCTGGGGATTCAGCGATGACTAATCTGAACGCCTCTGATTGGCTACTGCATTTCTAAGCTCAACAGAATTGTGTGTGATTGATTATGAGCAACGCTGTAAACGCGCGTAAAAATAAAATATGATGCAACATGAGAAGGTCTAAATTTAATACAGCAATCGAAACTTCATTTTAACTATTATAGTTTCATTGACAAACCTGGGGAGCCCCAAAGTATATTTTTTTGGGTGTTATGGGAGGTCCCCTAATGCTTATGGGAGGTCTGGGACCCCCTAGCCCCCCCCCCTCAATTCGAACACTGATCTTAACTGGATTGTGTATATGTAAGGGATATTTCAGGTCTAGGTGTGGAGTCCAATAAAAAAAAAAAAAAAAAAGGCAATAATTTTTTTTTACATTATAACACTAAACACTAAACATTATAACACTAAAATGATATTGAGTTATTCAACAGCTTTACCTGAATTTGATCAAATACTTGAAAACGTCTAATTTTCATTGTGCCATCTGGGAAAGTAAATTTCAGTGGTATGCCATCAGCTGGTTCTTCATTTGTCCTCATAAGTATCTCCTTTATTATCTGTGAGACAGACAAATGTTGTTTGGGAAAAAATTTTTGGAATGTGCTCGAGACTTTAAAAAGAAGCACCTTCCTGAGTAGAGGCAAGTTGAAAAAATACAAAGCACCTTTAAGATGAGATATTTCTTCTGTCCTCCGATCCTGCCAACAGGTGAACAGGCATCTATCAATAATATTTTGGCTTACATTTTACACTTGGAAACACTTGTAAAGGATGTTAAAAGACGTATCTTTTCCTGATCAGCTCTCAGTGATTGTTTGTACTCTTGATCTTGCTGTTGTCTTATAGCTTATAGCTCTCCACTTCTGCGAAGACATTTTATACAGTATAAATCATAATATTTGTGCAGTAATGTCAATTAACTTTTTACAGAATTGCCATGCAACTATGAGAACAAGCTTTTCAGGCAATGCACAGCAAAATTGCCATAGCAATGTTACTAATTTTCATATTCATCTGAGTACATGAAATAACTATTGAAATGAAATACGTTTTACATCACCTCTAAATCACTTGTTGTTTCAGGTTCAGGTTCTGTGATTGGTTGACTCAGAGGCAAGTTGCTTGTCTGTAGAGACATGATAAAAACCTCAGTGAATATAAATACACCAATTTTGACACTCTTAAACTACAGTGAAACTACACATTAATTACATGATAAAAATTAAGAATGTTTATTTCTTGGAAGCATATCTAACGTATAAGAAACATCAATAAAGTGTTTTATTAAAGAACTGTAATAATTGGAACATGGCAACCACATGGTGTTGAAAATATGCATAATAAACAAGAATTATATAATTTAATGACTGTCAATAAGATAAGATCATTGGTCGTTTCAGTGAAAGACTAACAATAAAAAGGTCTGATATTAGGTCTAAATATGCCAAAATACAAATTCTAATGCAGTTAAAGTCTTTTTTTTTTCATTCTGTAAAAAGGAGCAACTGAAATAACCAAGTCTTAATCTACCTCTGTTGTTTCAGGTTCAGGTTCTGTTATTGGTTGAATCAGAGGCAAGTCGCTTGTCTGTAGAGACAATATCATGAAATTCTCACAGTGATTTTAAATACAACAGTTTTGACTCTTTAACTACAGTGAAATTATACATAAACATTTTAAATAAATGAATAATATATTATATTTCTTGGATGCATAACTAACATTTAAGAAACATCAATCAAGCATTTTTATTAAAGAATTGTAATAATTAGAACTAAACCATGGCAACCACATAGTGTTGAAAATATGCATAATAAAAGAATATGTAATGACTGTCAATAAGATAAGATCATTGGTCATTCAGTGTTTCAGTGAAAGACTAACAATGAAAAGGGCTGATAGTAAAAACTAAATATTACCAAAATGCCAAATTAAAATGCCGTTAAAGCATTTATTGTTTTTTATTTCATTCTGTAAGAACGAGCAACTGAAAACAACTACATTTCAAATTACACCTGTTGTTTCAGGGTTAGGTCCTGTGATTGGTTGACTCAGAGGCAAGTTGATTGGCTGTAGAGACAACATCATGAAAATCTCACAGTGATTTTAATTGCACCAATTTTGGCACTAAAACTATACTGTACCTGGCCCACTTCAGCACGAGGGACAACATAAAGTCTGCTTTTTCCCACAATCTTCTTCAGATCTCTCACAGGGCTTGCTTGTACCTTCTTGATTTTTTCCCCTTGTCTACTTTTGCCAACTCAAAACCCACCAGGTTCAAACTAACAGAAGGAGACAGAAATCGCGGTCCGGGTGCACCTAGTTAGACCGAACCGAAAGGGCATTTTAGCGTCGGCGATAAAGGGGCAGGTGCTACATAAGGTTACTTTAAAGATGGTTGTGAATACATGGGTATTATTAAAAGTGTATAAATGCATAAAAGTATAAATAAGTAGTGTAGGGCAATTGGGTATATGTATGCTATGCTAGTACATTAATCCCGTTTGTAACGAAGCCAAAATGTGATACAATCCATTCTCTGTACCTCTTATCCTCTGTTGGATTGTGGGATATAGAATATGTATATGTAGCCTATATATTCTATATCCTGCAGATGGTGTCTATATGGGTATAATTCTATAGAGGTACAGAGAATGGATCAGTTTTTATAGAGAAAGACTACCTACTTAAATGTTTAGCCATGTCACTACTGATTTTTGAACTAATCAATCATGTTAACAACTTTACAGCACTTATTGTGAATTTCACTAACATTGTAGTGGGGACGCTTTGTGAAAACACCTAGGCTAAATGGTTAATTATAGACATAGTAAGACAGAAACTCACCTGTTCTCCACTCATGTTGGTCTGCTGTATTCCCTGAAAAGGTAAAGAGGTGTTTTGGGTCTCGGGAGACTAGTGTAAATTGACCAACAGCGCCATCTGCTGTTTATGGATTGCATTTGCGAGAAAATCTGTTTGCACACATGTGAGAAAATCCACCTGCATGCATTTGTGAGAAAATCAAGTCACATTTCGTCATAAAAAGGCAAATGAGTCTCACAGTTGTAACACACAATACATATTTGTCCATACCTCTGCATTTTCTCTCAAATGGAGTTTTATATTTGCAAATCAGTTTACGTTTGTTTGAAAGTCGAGTTTTTCTTTGCAAAGCAGATTGTGTTTATTTGCAAAACACTGGATTTGTTTGATGAATATCGGCACAAAATTCGCTCCATATGAATTACATTCTTGCGCTACAGCGCCACACTGGTCAAACCACATTATTGCAGGCTCTTACATTAGAGCATATGAGATCAAACGACTACTCGACAACAAAAATATTTGTCAAGAAATTTTTATTGTCGCCGTTGTCGATAATGTCGACTAATCGTTTCAGCCCTACTAGTATCTATTGAATAAGTACTAGTATCTATTTAATAGGTACTAGTATCTAATGAATGAGTACTAGTTTCTAATAAATAAGCACTAGTTCCTAGTGAATAAGTACTAGTATCTAATAAATAAGTACTAGTATCTAAAAAATAAGTACTAGTATCTAATGGATAAGTATTAGCATCTAATAATAAGTACTAGTATCTAATGAATAAAGTACTAGTGTCTATTTAATAGGTACTAGTATCTAATGAATGAGTACTAGTATCTAAAAAAATATGTACTAGTACCTAATGAATAAATACTAGTACATAAAAATGAAGTACTAGTCACTAGTGGAATACATACTAGTCAAAACTTAATAGTTGATATCTCAATAAGGGATTACCATAGAAGTCAATGACAAAAAAATTTAAATTTGTTACTAGTAACAACATAATAATTACTAGTCACTATTGAAATAAGTACTAGTATCTAATGAATAAGTACTAGTATCTAATAATAAATACTAGTATCTAATAGATAAGCACTAGTATCTAATAAGTACTAGTATTTAATCAGTAAGTACAATCTAATGAATAAGTACTAGTACCTAATAAATAAGTACTAGTATCTAATGAATAAGTACTAGTACCTAATAAATAAGCACTAGTATCTAATGAAAACGTACTAGTATCTAATGATTAAGTACTAGTATCTAATGAATAAGTAGTAGTAACTTTACAAAAGACTCTAGTACCTAAGGAATAAGCACTAGTACCTAAAGAATAAGCACTAGTAGTTAATGAATACGTACTAGTACTTAATGGAAAAGATACTAGTATCTAAAAAATAAGTACTAGTAACGTTAAATTAGACACTAGTGCGGTTTATATATTAAATGTTAAAACGGCTTGCCATACGCGCATTAAACTATAAGCCCCTTTCACACAGTAATACCAATAAATTGCCATAAAATTTCCAGAACGACTTTACCGGTAAATTCAAAAATGCGCTGTTCACACAGGCAACGATTTTCCGTCTTTTTCCGGAAAAGCACCATTAACACATCCATTCCAAAACACTGGTAAATTCTGTGACATCATTAACCTCCAAACACCTCCTGCGCTTGTATTTGTAAACATGGAGGGGTATATGTGGTCAGTTTTTTTTTTGATGGTTTCATTTTTGTTTCAAACTTTCACATTCATGCAGCTGCTTTTGTCCCAGTGACATTATAATAGACGACTACAAACCAGTGCTTAATTTGTAAATTTCGAGGTCCCGGAACAAAACAGGGTGATGCATCCGGAATGTGATTAGAGGAGGGAGAGGTAACGGAGCATTCAGCCAATCACATTAGTGGGCCAGCTGAGTCCATCAACAGAGTCCATCAGTTTCTTTTATTAGGGTTCGTACATGAAAAACCTGAAAAAGCCATTACATTTTGAAACAGCAATTTCCAGGCCTGGGGAAAAAAAAAAATTACTAAAAAATAATGGAATTTTATTTCACAAATCTCTGTAATAGAGTTATAAGTAATCATGTCCAGAATTTCGTGGGGGATTGTGTAGCCTATATCACATAGTTTTACTCATCCCCGCAGTGTAACGGGGCTGACGAGACGAGAGACGTGCGGATCCATATGCAAGCTTTTATTTAAAGACATAGTCATAAATACAGGCAGGGTCGAAACAATGGCAAACAGGTATGGCAGGGACAAGACAAAGAGTAATCCTAGGGCAAGCGTGGGTCGACGATCGGCGAACAATATCCAACGGGGCAAGGCAGAGCAATAATCCAGGTACACGAGCAATAATCCAAACGAGGTGCAAACAGAGTCCGAACGGCAAGGCAAGGGTTAATCCAGGAAACACGGGCTACAATAAAACACGGGAAAACAGGCATGGCAAGACTAAGACAACTAAGAGGGCTTCGTAGGGTAGCTATCACTAGGATATTTGCGTACAATACTCGGCGATCTGTGAACAAAGTCCATGGTTTATATAAGGGGTGTAATGGGAATCAGCTGTGGGATCAGTCTCAGGTGTGAGCGTGAGATTAGTGAAATGGCTGCTGGGAAATGAAGTCCGGGGTAGTGTGTGGTGTGAGAGTCAATGCGATGGAAGGGTGACCTCTGGTGGCGAACAAATGGAGGTCCATGGACCAGATTCATGACACGCAGCTTTCAAGTTTATAATGAGGCAAATTCCTGCAAACATTTATTCAAGATAGCAAGTAGGTTATATGAGTAAATAAATACACACAAAATATCATATTAAATCAATCATTTGAAAACAGAGTTAGTGATTCAGCTGGACCGCGTCTTCTCTCTTTCACTCTCTCAAAGCGGCTTCACATCAGCGCATCTCGTCTGAAACGAGCTGCTGCTGCACACCGATCCAAGACTTTCGCTCGCATTTCGGGACAGTTGACAAAATTGTCACTTGCTTAATCATTGTTGCATCGTCACAAAAATGTATAATTTCCACATCTTTTTAAGCCAATCGGTACTCGCGCGCTCCAGAGGCGGTTTCAAGGCTGAGCGCTCACAGTCTCATCCAAAGCCGCCTATAGCCAGTATCATATTGAGTTATTTTTCGTAGTTTGTTGTTGAGCTTAAGTGGCCAAATACACACAAATTTAAGCAAAAATCGCCGTCCTGGCGAGTATCCAGGTTTTTTCTTAAGTAAATGTGAACAGCTGAGAAAGAAAACGCATGTGTATAGGCTACACAGAGGTCTGTGCGACGGACATGGGCAGATTATACATGGGAAAGTGTGGAGTGAATGTTATGATTGGCCCGGTGTAGACATCTTACGTCAGCGCATTCTGAACTCGTACGTGCTCAAACCGGTAATTTTCCTTCTGCGTTCTCACACAGCAGGATTCCGGCAATTTACTGGTAATGTTACAACTTCTCATACCGGTAAATTGCTGCAACGAATTTACCGGTATTTTTGGAAAGGTCCTGTTCACTCATGTTCTAATTTACGGCAATTTACCGGTAATTTTCCGGAAAAGTCTGTATGTGTGAAAGGGCGACGGGGGGGGGGGACTGAATGTGTACGTGATTACAATTTAATAAAAACATTAGAATTGATAATTAACGTTTCCTTTCCATGGTTATTCAAATAGCGAATAAATTATAGCTATATAGAAAGTGACATCACTAACTTTGATAAAAAAAAAATAATAATAATAAAAATAAAAACTAACTAATAATAATAATAATAATAATAATAAACTTATCACTGAAGCTGTATACGCTGTGAAATGAATCTCTTACATTGTACGTACATCTGCGCTTTGTTGTTTATGATGAGAGAATTCACAAGAGTCGGGAATTCAGTCAGAGAACGCACGCGCACTCAAAGTAGATGAGTTTCAGCGATGACTCATCTGAACGCCTCTGATTGGCCATTGCATTCCTAAACTACAATCGACACTGTCTATTCATTTTCACTTAGTTAGCATCAAACGTAATAGATTTAATTTGTTTGTGCAGTGGCATTTTCCCCCCCCAAGTCTCCATGTCCAGGGGAAGGCTTACACATGCTCCGCCTGTGGATTCAAGCTTTATTTGTCACAGTTTATGGGCTCACAGTCTCGTCCTCGCTCTGTGTGTGTATGTGTGTGTGGGTGTGTCTGATTGAGGCTGATTCGCTCCAGCTGCGGATCATTATCAGCGCTATATTAGACCCTTTCACGCTGTCTTTGTTGTCAGATCCTTGGATTGTCTACCGTTCTCTGGTCACTGGTTCCCGTCAGTTCCTGCCTCCGGACTCTTCAGCTCCGTTGTTCTCTGTCGTTCCCTGGTCTCCGGATTGGTTTGGCTGCCCATTTGCATCCCGGCGCTACCTGCCTATCTACGTGGTGCTCAACCCATTTTTCACCTTGTTGTGACATGGTTGTGATTTAATAAACTGCTCTTATTTTTCCGCATTTGAATCCTCCAGTCTTTATTTTGTGACAGAAGGATCTGACCACAAATGGATTCAGCGGAGGCTCGCGGTGTTCAGGAATCGTTAGTCAACTACAACGCACGTATGGATCGGCAGGAGGAGAATATGTTGACCACCGGACGAGCCGTACAGGCGTTGGTAGCGCAGGTGTCCGAGCTCACCACCCAGGTGCAACTGTTGCGATCACCCGCTGCGCCACCCCACCGCCTGTTCTCCCAGTTCCCATGAACAACAACCCTCAGCACGAACCCAGACTCCCTACACCGGAGGTGTATGCCGGAGACACTAACCTTCGTAGAGCCTTCCTGACTAAGTGTTCTCTGTTTTTTTCTCTCCAGCCACAGACTTTCGCCACGGAGGCGTCGAAGGTGGCCTTAGTTTTGATGTTGCTGTCAGGGAAGGCAGCATTGTGGGGAACAGCGGTGTGGGAGAATCGCCATCCTTCTTGTTCCTCGTTCCACTCACTTTCTCAGGAGATGAGAAGGGTTTTCGATCGCGGACTGGTTGGGCGCGAGGCGGCGAGCATGCTGGCCGATCTCCGCCAGGGAGAGCGGTCCGTTTCCGATTATTCCATTCAATTCCGGACCCTGGCGGCTGAGTGTAAGTGGAACGAGGAGGCGCAGTGGGATATGTTCCTGCATGGGCTGGCTGACCGTATCCAGCAGGAGATCTACACGGTGGAGCTACCCACCGGATTGGACGGGCTTGTGGATTTGGCCTTATGCGTGGATGCGCGTCTTCAGCAACGTGATCGGCAAGGTCGACGCAGGTTTACACCAGAATATCCTTCCCTCGACACGGGCTATATGGTCAGCCACTCGCCGGATGACGAGCCCATGCAGGTGGGTAGAGCTCAGCTCTCCCGGGAGAAGAGAGATGACAGAAGGAGGAGGGGCTTGTGTTTGTACTGCGGCGCGGCTGGCCATTTCCTGTCTAACTGTCCCGTAAAAGGTCAAGCCCGACAGTAGGTCTGAGGTTACTGTCGGGTGGAGTATCTTTTAATAAAGCCTCGTCTACCACCCTCCTCCCGGTGAGGTTGCAATGGGCGGCCAGAGGAGACGACTGCACGGCACTATTAGACTCCGGAGCCGAGGGCAACCTGTTGGACTTTCAACTGGCGCAACTTCTTCAGATCCCCACAGTTTCACTCCGTCATAAGATCTCCGTCAGCGCCCTTAATGGACAATCGCTTCCCGAAATCAACCTCTCCACGGTACCTATCACCCTCATCACTTCAGGCAATCACTCTGAGACTATCACATTTCTCGTCACCAACTCTCCTCTTGCTCCGGTTGTGTTAGGCCATCCTTGGCTCACTCAACACAACCCTCGGGTGGATTGGAGGCGCAGTACCGTCTCTGAGTGGAGTGAGACCTGCTATGCCTCTTGTCTTGTGTCTGCCTGTTTTTCTGTTTCTTGTTCTTCGTTGCAGGATGAGATGGTGAACCTGTCTAACGTGCCCGAGGAGTATCTTGACCTGAAGGAGGTGTTCAGTAAGTCCAGGGCTGCTTCTCTCCCTCCTCATCGTCCCTACGACTGTGCCATAAATTTAGTGTCAGGTATGTCTCCGTCTAAGGGCAGGTTATACTCTCTTTCTGTTCCAGAGAGGGAGGCCATGGAGAAATACATTTCTGATTCTCTGACAGCCGGGATCATCCGCCCTTCATCATCTCCAGCGGGGGCAGGATTTTTTTTCGTCGCGAAGAAGGATGGCTCCTTGTATTGACTACCGAGGCTTGAACAACATCACGGTAAAGAATACTTATCCTTTGCCGTTGATGTCTTCAGCGTTCGAGAGGCTGCAGGGAGCATCCGTCTTCACCAAATTAGATTTAAGAAACGCCTATCATTTGGTTCGCATAAGGGAGGGGGATGAGTGGAAGACCGCGTTTAATACCCCCAGAGGGCACTTTGAATATTTGGTTATGCCGTTCGGGCTTTCCAATGCCCCCGCGGTTTTTCAGGCACTCGTTAATGACGTGTTGAGAGATATGGTCGATCAGTTCATATATGTCTACCTGGATGACATACTGATTTTTTCTTCTTCTCTCCAGGAACACGTTCAGCACATCAGGCAAGTGCTCCAGAGGCTGTTAGAGAATGGGCTTTTTGTCAAGGCGGAGAAATGTGTATTCCATGCACAGTCGGTTCCTTTTTTGGGATTCATCGTGTCGCCTGAGGGGGTTCGCATGGATCCTGACAAGGTTAAGGCTGTGGTAGATTGGCCAACCCCTGATTCCCGCAAGGCCCTGCAGAGGTTTCTGGGGTTCGCTAATTTTTACCGGCGGTTTATTCGCAACTTCAGCCAACTAGCCGCTCCTCTGACTGCCTTGACCTCCACCAAGATGGCATTCAGGTGGTCGGATGCAGCTGAAGCTGCATTTACCAAACTAAGAAGCCGCTTCGTTTTCGGCTCCTATTCTCTGGGCCCCTGATCCCACACGCCAGTTTGTGGTGGAGGTCGACGCGTCTGAGGTGGGGGTAGGTGCGGTGTTATCCCAGCGTGCCACCTCGGACGACAAGATGCATTCCTGCGCGTTTTTTTCCCACCGTTTATCTCCTGCCGAATGTAATTACGACATCGGTAACAGAGAGTTGCTGGCCGTCAAGTTAGCATTGGAGGAATGGCGTCATTGGTTAGAGGGTTCGGGGGTTCCTTTCATTGTCTGGCCATAAGAATCTCGAATATATTCAGTCTGCTAAACGTCTTAACTCCAGGCAGGCTCGTTGGGCACTATTTTTCGGACGTTTTGATTTTTCCATCTCCTATCGGCCGGGTTCTAAGAACGTCAAACCCGACACATTGTCACGCATTTTTGATCATTCGGACCGCCCGGTGTCTCCCGAGTGCATCGTACCTGAGAGATTGGTTGTCTCTGCAGTCACTTGGGAGATTGAATCGAAGGTCCGCACGGCCTTAGAAGGGGTAACGCCTCCGCTCGGGTGTCCAGCGAGTCGGTTGTTTGTGCCGGAGAGGTTACGGTCCGACGTTATTCGATGGGGACATTGTTCCAACGTGGCTTGTCATCCAGGAATCGGTCGCACCATGTTTCTGGTTAAAGAGCGATTCTGGTGGCATGCCATGGCTCGCGATGTCCGAGAGTTTGTCTTGGCCTGCTCAGTCTGTGCTCGGGGTAAGACTTCCAATCGACCTCCAGAAGGGTTACTTCAGCCGCTGTCAGTCCCTTCGAGACCCTGGTCCCATATTGCACTAGATTTTGTCACAGCCCTCCCGCCCTCCCTGGGTAATACGGTGGTTTTAACCGTAGTGGACCGGTTCTCGAAGGCGGCTCATTTTATTCCCTTGCCCAAATTACCCTCAGCCAAGGAGACAGCGGCTACTGTAGTTAATCACATCTTTCGCATTCATGGCCTCCCGGTAGACGTGGTTTCCGACAGGGGTCCCCAATTTGTGTCCAAATTTTGGAGAGAGTTTTGTCGTTTACTGGGGGCGACTGTTAGTTTGTCTTCAGGGTTTCACCCTCAGACCAATGGCCAAACTGAGCGGGCCAACCAGGATCTTGAGAGGGTATTGCGATGTTTGGTCACTCAGAATCCCACTTCCTGGTGTCAGCAACTATCATGGGTTGAGTACGCACATAACTCGTTACCGGTGTCGTCCACGGGCCTCTCTCCTTTTGAATGTAGTTTAGGTTACCAGCCACCTCTTTTTCCTAGTATGGAGTCCGAAGTCGCGGTCCCCTCTGCTCACGCCTTCGTCCAGAGGTGTCACCGTACCTGGACGAGAGCCCGAGAGACTCTCCTCCGGGTGGGGGTGCGCACCAAGGCTAAGGCTGATCGCCACCGGTCAAAGCCTCCCGTCTACGTCGTTGGTCAAAAAGTGTGGCTTTCTACCAAGAACATTCCACTCCGATCCGTGTGTAATAAGTTGGCTCCTAAATTTATTGGCCCGTTTCCTGTCACTAAGAGGGTTAGTCCAGTGACAGTCCGCCTCAAACTCCCTCCTGCGTACAGGAGAATTCATCCCGTGTTTCATGTGTCTAAGATTAAACCCGTTTTTCATTCTCACCTTAATCCGCCTACTCCGGTTCCTCCCCCGCCGCGACTCGTAGATGGGGAACCCACCTATTCGGTCAATCGTATTCTGGACTCAAGGCGGAGGGGACGAGGATTCCAATACTTGGTGGACTGGGAGGGTTACGGTCCGGAGGAGAGAAGTTGGGTTCCGGCCAGGGACATATTGGATCACTCCCTTATTGATGATTACAATCAACAGGTAAGGTCGGCTGGGAGCGCCGAGAGGCGCTCCTAGGCGGAGGGGTACTGTCACGGTTTATGGGCTCACAGTCTCGTCCTCGCTCTGTGTGTGTATGTGTGTGTGGTTGTGTCTGATTGAGGCTGATTCAATCCAGCTGCGGATCATTATCAGCGCTATATTAGACCCTTTCACGCTGTCTTTGTTGTCAGATCCTTGGATTGTCTACCGTTCTCTGGTCACTGGTTCCCGTCAGTTCCTGCCTCCGGACTCTTCAGCTCAGTTGTTCTCTGTCGTTCCCTGGTCTCCGGATTGGTTTGGCTGCCCATTTGCATCCCGGCGCTACCTGCCTATCTACGTGGTGCTCAACCCATTTTTCACCTTGTTGTGACATGGTTGTGATTTAATAAACTGCTCTTATTTTTCCGCATTTGAATCCTCCAGTCTTTATTTTGTGACATTATTAAATGATTGTATTATCAATTAATGCGATCACTCCGCTGTGGCGACCCCTGATAAAAAAAAATGAATAAGCCGAGAGAGAGAGAGAGAGAGAGATTATCAGTTAATGCGTTTAAATATTTAATAAACATTGTACAATAGTTGTTCTAATCATTTTGCTGTTTCCACAGTTTTATGAAAGTAATGAAAACAATAAGTCATAGCGGTTTATAGCTTCATTATCACATCTGAATTTTTATTTTGTCATTTCATTTGTCACCATTAGTTTTATCAAGCAAATCCAAACTGATTTGCTGTTCACAATGGATGGGACTTCCTCTTATTCTGCCCAGAGGAATGTTTGTTGAGTATTATTACACACTGCAGTATTCTTCATACAGGACACAATAAACTGGATGAGCTTTTTCATAGTTTCATAGAAAAGGCAAAAATATCTATACATTGAAGTGTCTTACATTGCTTTTTCAACGTGATACCTTAAATAAATTGGATTCAGGCAACATAATTTGATATACAACTGATACATCTGATTATAATCTGAGTTTATAACATTATTTATTAGTTCTTGGTCATAGTAGTTAAGCGCAAGTGCTGTAGATGGTGATTTCCTGACTGAGTTCTTGCAGTACATCTCTGGCCTCATTCTCCAGCCCATCCAGCTCCTGAGCTTTCTCCACCAGAATGTGCTGATTTGCCACAAATGATCTCTCCAGCTCTGGAAGAGTTAAAGAGGAAGGAATGTGAGGAATCATAAGTAAATCTGTAATCTAATCTTCAAATCTGTAAGCAGTTTTACCTGTTAGACTCTGCAGTTTGTTTGTGGCTTCTAGTAATAGACAGAGGTGGGAAGAGTACCCAAAAACTGTACTCAAGTAAAAGTAAAAGTACTTGAAGAAATATTTACTCAAGTAAAAGTAAAAGTAATAGTCTGAATAATTACTTGAGTAAGAGTAAAAAAGTATCGGATAAAAAAACTACTCAAGTAGTTAGTTACTAGTTCCTTTGGATCATATACTGAATATAGTCTATTTTTATTTAGATGTATAGATAAAATTTATATATTTATATATATATATATATATATATATATATATATATATATATATATATATATATATATATGCATATATATATATATATATATATATATATAGATATACATACACATACATATATATATATATATATATATATATATATATATATATATACATACACATACATATATATATATATATATATATACACATACACATACATATATATATATATATATATATATATATATATATATATATATATATATATATATATATATACATATACACACACACACACTGCCCTCCAAAAGTTTGGAAACACCCCTGGCAAAGTGTGGTTTTGGATGATATCAGCATAAATCCTTACCATTTTTGGTGCAAATACAGTACATTAAAATAACTTGACATTATCATTGAAGACCAGCAATAATAATTTTCATTTTGATTACATAATAATGGCAATATATACATGTCAAAGTCAGACATGCCTCTTTGCCAGCTGTGATGCCTGGTTACTGGTTTAAACTTGGCCCAGGTTTTTAAAAGATTTTTGGGTAAGCACACCTTAATAGCTTCAACAATTAATTGCCAATTAAGTTTAGAATACAATGAACCTGTTTTATGAATGAGCTGTAATAGCTGCTAATGGTGAATATTTTGATGAATCAAAAATTTAAGTATTTTCTATGTATAAACTGTTTATGTAATAAAATATGTTTTCGTAGTTTGTTTTGTCCCTTATCAGTGCAAAATTATCACAAATTAAAACGTTTTCATGCCAATATTGTCCAACATTTCTAGGGCGTTTCCAAACTTTTGGAGGGCAGTGTACACACACACACACACACACACACACACACACAGCCGTTCAAAATACTTTTAATGTTTTTTTTTTGTTTGTTTGTTTGTTTTTATGTAATTTATTTCAGTGATCCAAATCAGAATTTTTATCAGCCTGATTTATTATCAATGCTGTTCTTTTTTAGCTTTCTATTCATAAAAGAATCCTGAACAAAATGTCACAGGTTCCAAAAAATATTAAGCAGCAAAACTGTTCCCTGTTGAAAAAAAACAGCATATGCTGGTAAAATATGTTTTGAAGCATGGGATGCATGCTATTTTAAGCTGATTTAAGCTGGTCCTTCGCTGGTTTACGCTGGTCATGTGCTGGTCTTAAGCTGGTCCGACCAGCTTAAGTCCAGCACATGACCAGCTAAGGACCATCTTAAACCAGCCAAGGACCAGCATAAACCAGCGAAGGACCAGCTTAAATCAGTTCAAAACAGCATCCCAGCTTCAAAACATACCTAACCAGCATATGCTGGTTTTTTCAACAACACTGGTAATAAATCAATATATTAGAATGATTTCTGAAGGATCATATGACTGTGAAAACTGGAGTAACAGCTGTTAAAAATTCTGATTTGCATCACTGAATAAAATTAAATTATATTTTAAAGTATATTAATTATGTATTATAAATGTATATGTATATAACCTCTGGAGAAGAGTGAAAACTCCTCACATGACCGCTACAGAACATCTGAACATAACGAAACAAATACACATTGGCGGATCTTCTTCCGTCTGTTCTGCAAAATGTAAACAAATGCAGCCTTTATTTCTGCAAGCGTAAATATTGTGAAAATATCAATATTAATTGTGTCTAGGCAAAGGCATTCCTCCTGGAACTAACGCGGGTTTGGCGGGTGTTCATTTCATACTCTGTGACAGGTTATTTAATGAATAAATTATACATTGTATTTAATGTATAAGGTACATGTACAACAAACTGGTAATGTCATAGTGGTATCGTGTACTGTAATCGAATCTATACCTGTAGAATCGACAGCACACGCGGTGTTCATCTAATAAAGATCTTCATAGCTAGCAAACCATAGCCTTTGCAGACTTGCTTTCAATTGACTGTAGATCCAAAGCCACGTCTTCAACGCTCTTGATGTTCTTAAACTTTCTGTTACAACTCTGAGTGAGAGCCGCTTCAGACGACTCGGCAGAACTGAACAAATCATTCAAACTGATTCGCGAACCGATTCAATGGTTTGCCAAATGGTTTGATCAAGCCTTCGAACAGAATTGACTCAAAAGAATGAATCATTCGCGAACGGGCATCGCTCATTACCCAGAGGAAAGTAGACGGCGCGTTTGGAATAAATTGAAGGATGTTTAACTTGTATTGCATTAAGATAAAGTAACGAGAGGAGCGTCGCCCACAGTAACGAAGTAAAAGTACCGTTTTTTCACTAAAAATGTACTTGAGTAAGAGTAAAAGTACCCATTTTTAAATATACTCTAAAAGTATTAGTTACCCAAAAAAAATTACTCAAGTAAATGTAACGAAGTAAATGTAACTCGTTACTACCCACCTCTGGTAATAGATCTTTTGCCTCCTGACGTATAGTTGCTCGGCCTTCTGACGTGCATCAACTATGCCTGCTGCCTTTTGATCTATCAGACCACTGGCCAGTTGGTACTTAGGTTGCATGAATGAGTCAATCTCCTAAAATACACAAATATACAAATGCAGCCTGTGAGGGTCAAAAGCGTATAAGAGAGTATAATCATATGTATTCAAGAAAAGTATCAATATAATGCCTGTGGTGTATGAATGTGGTGTATCCATCAAGTAAAAATTACTATTTTCCTTACACCTTAAATATATTTAAATCTATACATAGTATAGGTTTTTCAAGGTAAAAATATCATGCATTTTTGGGAGAGTTCCATCACATTTCTTACCTGAACTAACCTTGCTTTGATGCAATTTATATATAAATATATATAAGGAATAATAATAAAAGATTATGCTAAACTACTTGATAAAGTTTTATTTTCTAGATATTCCTTTATTCTTCATCATAATATCAGGACAGTTGTATCACTCCAACATTTTTAATTTTATGTCCCCCAAAACAATATCATAATGTATTTTAATAAATAAATTAAAAACATGTTCAGCATAGTATCATGTATTCAAGTATTTGTATGTGTAAACATTTGAATGGATTTTTGAATAAATTAACAGAACATCAAAAGCCAGTTACCCGTTCTGTGTGGTCTATTTCTGCTGTGATGTTCTCAGTTTGTCTCTGAGCTTCATCTGCACTGCTGGATGTTTCTAGAGTTTTCTGTTGGAGTTCGTCAACCTCTCTCTCAAGATCCAGAAACCTTCCTGTGCTGCTACTTAATTTGAACTCAGTCGCTTCAGTCATTTTTGATTGTACCTGTAGACACACACATTTAGTTAAAAAGAAGAAAAAAAAAAACACTGATTATGTTTAAAGGGCATTTTAAAGGTATAAATACTCACATCAGTGATTTGTTGTTTTGTTTGGTTCGTGTCTCTCTCAACCTCTTTCAGTTTTTCGCCGGCAGCAGTCTGAGCGCGCTCAGTGTCCTCTAGAGTTTCCTTCGCCTAATCAGTGGCCTGTTTCAGTGCTGTAGCTCTCTCACTGTGATACACACAAAACACACCATTATGTAATAAAGGATGTTTTTATAATGCAGTGGTTGATTTTATTACAGTACATGTAACAGATTTAGACTGTTTTTTTTTTGAAGGTCACATTAAAATATTATTTTTTAAAAAAAATTTTATTACCATGCTATCATGTTTTTTTGCTAGTTTTCAAATACTTTTCAAAGACTGTCTTGAAGTTTTCCCTTGTCCCATACCCAGCTATTGTTTTTTTAAACTATGATAATCTAAACAAAGCCTGAAATATAAATATATCTTTTCAATATTTACCGTGTGGAAATCATTTATATAAAAAACAAAAACATACATATACATATGCTGTGTGAAAACAAAGAAAAATCAAAGATCATTAAACATTTTTTATTAGTGTGTGTTACGAATCCTGTGCCTGCCCTTCCGTTCACTCTCCACCAGAGGTCACCCGTCCATCATACTGACTCTTGCACCACACTGTTGCACGTCACCCCCGGACTGCATTTCCCATCATCCACTGCACTGATCACAGCTGTCACCAATCACACATTGCACTGATTATACAGCTGATCCCATCAGACACGCTTTATAAGCCTTGGACTTCCTCTCTGTCAGGGCAGAGTATTGTACGCACATATCTCTCTCCTAGCGATAGCTAATCTACGGAGCCCACTTAGTTGTCATAGTCTTGCCTTGCCAGTTTTCTCGTGTTTTGATTTCTGCCCATGTTTCCTGGATTAACCCTTTGCCTTGCCGTTCGGACTCTGTTTGCACCTCGTTTGGATTATTGCTTGTGTACCTGGATTATCTCTCTGCCTTGCCCTGTTGGATATTGTTCGCCGATCGCAGACCTACGCTTGCCCTAGGATTACTCTTTGTCTTGCCTGTGATATACCTGTTTGCCATTGTCTGACCCTGCCTGTGTTTTGACCATGTTTCACAATAAAGCCTTGCATATGGATCCACACGCCTCTCGTCTCGTCAGCTCCATAACAGTGTGTCATTTCCAATCAAGCTGTGATAGTAGTCTTAAATTTATTTGAATTCAGTTATATTTGTTTAAATTATTTTATATATGATTAAAATGTTGCATAATATAGACACAAACAATTTTACTCATTGAAAGATTATTTGTGAAGGAATAATCAACTCATAATTTTACTGGAGTCATACACACATTACATATAGTTTGTCTGAGTTATTCATTAATGTGATGGTTTAGCTTATGTGTGTGTGGTTTTGTTGCTGCACAGGAGATACAGATCACTTATCAAATCTCAAAATGCTTTTATGATGCACAATTAATCTAAACACAGTCAGCTATGTCATAAAATTAATCTTATGGATTAAGAAACCTTAATTAATGCTGTCACATGTAAACTTCAAAATTAAATGAATTTCTAATCACAATATACTTTTGACACTGAAAAATGCAAATCCTGTACAAATAATAGAAATGGTGAAAAATAATTGGGAATAATTTAAAAAAATGGTTACACAATTTTATTAATCTATTAGATCTTTTCTGTAATTTTGCTCTGCTATTTCCTTGATTTTAATTATATGATGTCATTATGCTGCTGTCTTGCCGCTAGCCAATCGCTGAATTACTGATCATGGTTTAGAGAATCAACATATCTGCCCTTTCCAATGAAGAATGTAACACGCAGTAATCTCAGACAACTTAATCCAGATATTTCAATCAAATCTCTAAGAACGTCTCGGTTACATATGTAACCCTCATTCCCTGAAGGAGGGAACGGAGACGTCACGTCGGTGACCGACGAATGGGATCTCGCCAGAGAGACCAATCCACTTTGAGTGTAATTAAACAAGCCAATGGATATTGGCATGCGGTATTTCGCATCTGGCTGCCACACCCCGCAGCATGGGTATAAGAGGCAGCAGGTGCACCGGATTGATTCATGTTTTCGCTGAGGAGCCGAGCCGGTGACTCGGCAGCTCAGCTGTGGTACAGCGACTGTGGCGACAGGACGTGACGTCTCCGTTCCCTCCTTCAGGAAATGAGGGTTACATATGTAACCGAGCTGTTCCCCTTCAGTCGGTCACTACGAGTCACGTCGGTGACCAACGAATGGGATCCCTACCAAAGTGCCACAGGAGCTGCCTCCTCCAGTGCCCTGTGTAGGCCTCCAGGTCCCTCCTATAAGGCAGACGATAGGACCGGGCTCTACACAGAGAAGGTCGACTACTGCTGTTCCTCAAGCAACCCAACAGTAGGACTTGGATACCACTGGGAAAGCGTGCCCTTCCATTTGGATGAGGCACACTGCAGAATCACCTCCTCCCAGAAGGGGTTAAGTGACATTTATTCATGCGAAGTAACCCCGTAGAGCCCTATCGCATATGGAAGTCTCTGAGATGGCTCAGACTGCATCATTTAGAGACGGCAGAACGCGGTCTGCAGGGGGAAACACGGCTCTAGTAGCTGCACCGTGGAAATACACATATGGGAACCCAACAGGGTCACTCATATGGGCACTAGCCTCACACCAGATTTCAAAAATTCATTGGCTGAAAGGCCTGGCACCGGACGCTCTGCCATATCCGGCCGCCGGAGTGCTGGAGGACTCGACAGGGTTTGCCTGGTTAAGGAACTCTCTGGAGAATTAGGCGTTAAGGACGCCGCAAGCCGACTCTGAACTGGGACTCTCAGTGCCACTACCCGTTTGAGGTGAGAAAACAAGAGGAAACCGGTTCGACACGTAGGCTATAGAACCTAGTGAACGTGTTAGGAGTCGCCCAGCCCGCAGCTATACAAATGTCTGCTAGTGAGGCACCACGAGCCAGCGCCCAGGATGATGCAACACCCCTAGTGGAGTGAGCACGCAGCCTGAGTGGGCAGGGCACACCTTGTGCTTCATAGGCCAAGGTGATGGCATCCACTATCCAGTGGGCCATCCTCTGCTTGGAGACAGCCTTCCCCTTCTGCTGTCCTCCGTTACAGACAAAGAACTGTTCTGAGGTCCTAAAGCTCTGAGTTCTATCCACGTACAGTTGCAGTGCGCGTACAGGACAGAGCAAAGCTAGGGCTGGGTCTGCCTCCTCTAGGGGCAGCGCTTGCAGGTTCACCACCTGGTCCCTGAAGGGAGTGGTAGGAACCTTGGGCACATAGCCGGGCCGGGGTCTCAGTGTTGCACTGGAGACAAGCGACCCGAACTCAAGGCACGATTCGTTGACCGAAAATGCCTGCAGGTCCCCCACCCTCTTAATCGAGGCCAATGCAGTCAGGAGTAGGGTTTTCATAGAAAGAAACTTCAACTCAACTGACTGCAAAGGCTCGAAGGTGGCAGTTTGAAGGGCTGTTAGCACCAATGCCAAATCCCAAGAGGGTAGGGAGGGAGGCCTAGGAGGATTTAACCTCCTAGGCTCCCCTAAGGAACCTGACGACCAGATCACGCTTCCCCACCGACCTCCCCTCTACGGGGTCGTGGTGAGCGGCAACGTAAACCTTGAGGTGGAGGAGGACAGCCTATGCTCCAACCCTTGCTGCAGGAAGGAGAGCACGGCTCTGATCGAACATCTCCAGGGGTCCTCATGGTGAGAGGAACACCATTCGACGAACAGGTTCCACTTCAGAGCATAGGCCCGTCTAGTGGACGGTGCTCGAGCTGAATTGATAGTGAGCGCTACCTCCTGGGGTAGGTCACCTAGAACCTCTGCATCCCAACCAGGGACCACACCTGGAGTTTCCACAGGTCCGGACGCGAGTGCCAGAGGGTGCCCCCGTCTCTGAGAAAGCAGATCCTTCCTCAGAGGAATTGGCCAATGCAGCAAGGAACATGAGTTCTGGGAACCAGGTCCTGTTGGACCAATATGGAGCCACTAACAGGACATGTTCCTCATCCTCCCTGATCATTCACAGTGTCTGTGCTAGTAGGCTCACTGGGGGAAACACATATTTGCGCAGGCCCCGGGACCAGCTGTGTGCCAGTGCATCCGTGCCGAGCGTTGCCTCGGCTGGGGAGTAGAACCACTGGCAGTGGGTGGTCTCTGGAGATGCAAACAGTTCTACTCCAAACCAAACAGGAGCAACTCCGAACTGCCTCCAAATCAGCTGAACCGCCTGCTGCTTGAGATAGCTCGTCGGCTGCCCGATTGAGCACTCCTGGAATGTGGATGGCACGAAGGGACCTCAGATGCTTCTGACTCCAAAGGAGGAGGTGGCAGGTGAGTTGCGACGGGAGCATAAACCGCCTTGCTGGTTGATATACGCAATGGTCGCAGTGTTGTCCATATGGACCAGAAACTTCCTGCCCCAAAGGCGCCCTCTGAGGCGACTCAGGGCAAGGCATATCAGGGTTGGCATATCAATTGCCAGCAACTTACCCCTCCATACCCCTGAGACTGCGTGCCCGTTGTACGTGGCTCCCCAGCCGGTGGCCGAGGCATCCGTGAATACCACAGCATGCCTGGATACCTGCTCCAGGGGCACTCCTGCCTGAAGGAACGAGGGCTCTGTCCACAGGCTGAAGGTTCTGCGGCAGGCCGGTGTAATCTGAACCCGGTGAGTACCGCGTCGCCACGCCCACCTCGGGAATCGGCCATGAACCAGAGCTGAAGCGGTCTCATAGGAAGCAGACCGAGCGGAACTACCACCGCAGCTGCCGCCAAATGCCCCAGGAGCCTCTGAAAAAATTTGAGTGGGACCGCTGTCCTGCCTAATAAAGTCTTGAGGCAGTTCAGCACCGACTGAGCACGTTCCTGGTTGAGGCGTGCTGTCTGGCTGACCGAATCCAACTCCATGCCGAGAAAAGAGATCCTCTGCGTGGGCACGAGTTTGCTCTTTTCCCAGTTGACCCAAAGACCCAACTGGCTGAGGTGTCTGTGCACCAGGTCCCTGTGTGCGCACAACTGATCACGAGTATAAGCCAGTCGTCGAGATAGCTGAGGATGCGCACCTCCCGCTCTCTCAAGGGAACAAGGGCTGCCTCTACTACTTTGGTGAAGACACAAGGCGACAGGGACAGCCAGAAGGGCAGGACCTTGTACTGATATGCCCGACCCTTGAACGCGAATAAATGGCCTGTGTCGCGGGAGGATCAAGACATGAAAATACATGTCTTTCAGGTCGATCGCTGCAAACCAGTCTTGGGGATGAATGCATCCGAAAATGCGTTTCTGCGTCAACATCTTGAACGGCAGCTTGTGAAGTGCACGGTTCAAAACTCGCAGACATACCCGCAGCAGAGAGGAGGAGGGAAGCGATCCCGTGATGCACAGCTCGCAACTTGAGACCCAGAGACTCAGAGACCCAGAGACTTGAGACCCAGAGACAGAGGAAACCGCTCTTTTATGGAAGTTTTGGGTACCACTGGCTTCTGGGCCAGCGGCGGAACAAAAACAAAACAAAAGATTCTCCACCCGGCCCTCCTCCGGGGGAGGGAGTGGTGCGGTCACCATCTCCCGATGAGCAGTCTCCTCCATCTCTGGGTCGCCCATCTCAGGGCCTCTTGCACTTGTGTTTGCCACCAGATTTGGTGGGGGCCTGGACGGGCTGGGCGTCCTGTCTGCGACCGGCTCCACGACGCTGCCTGGTGGAAGGCTGCTGAGGCTGCGTGGGAGTGGGGGCGGCCGCAGGGGGCGCCCACGGCGACGAGCAGGCTGAGGGGCTGCAGCCGGGGTGGAAGCAGCAGGTTTCCTCCGGCGCATGATGTGCTTGATCGCCTCAGTCTGCTTCTGTGCGGCCGAGAACTGCTGGGCAAAGCTTTCGACCGCGTCGCCGAAGAGGCCAGTCTATGACACGGGAGCATTCAGGAACTGTACCTTCTCCTGCTCCTTCATGTCAGCTAGACACAGCCAGAGATGGCGCTCCTGGACCACTAGCATGGACACTGCACGACCCAGAGACTGTGCAGTCACCTTAGTCGCTCGAAGGGCGAGGTCTGTTGCAGCACGCAGTTCATGTAGAACCGCCAGGTCGTGGCCACCCTCGTGCAGGTCTTTCAGGGCTTTGGCCTGGTGGACCTGCAGTAACGCCATGGCGTGGAGGGCAGAAGCCACCTCCCCACAAGCTCTGTAAGCACTGCCAGTTAGGCCTGACAAATACTTACAGGCCCGTGAGGGGAGACATGGGTCACCCCACAGAGTGGCAGCAGCTGTTGGACACAGTTGGTCGACATCTGGTCGTCAGAGGGGGCACCGAAGGAAAACGAGTGGTTCCCTCTGTCTTGCAGAGGACCCAGCCCGCTCCAACGGCAGCTCCACCGGCTGCGGAGTGCTTGAGGGGTGAGAAACTCCACTTGGTGAAGCCCTCACCGTGATCCTCAAATCACCTCTGACTCCACCAGACGCAGCGCCGCCCCGGGTGCCGGGACGAATGCTGGATCACGGCAGAGGCAGAGGGACTCCGCCATGTTTGACATAGCGGAGTCTTTTATGCAACTCCGAGATGGTCATGTCCCCACAAGAAGAACATGAACCATCCACAAAAGCTTCCTCAGCGTGCTGAATGCCCAGACACGTGAGGCAGCGATCGTGACCGTCCTGAGGCATCAGGAAACGTCCACACCCAGAAACGCACGGGTAATAAGACATCTTTAAAAAGACGCAATCACCCGTGTTGCTCTTTTAGAGAAATTGCTCTTTTAGTGCTGAAGCACGCAGGGGAGCTGGCCACCGCACACTCCTGGTGTGGCTGTCTACATGAAGACGATCTTTTTTTCCCTCCCGTGAGACCGTGACCACTGCTGCTGCGCCTTAACGCCTGCACTCGTTCAGCAATCACTCGAGGAAGAGGAGAGCAGTAGTGATGGACCACCGCTCGGCTCCGAAGTGAAAAGATGAATTAATGTGGTGCACCTGCTGCCTCTTATACCCACGCTGCGGGGTGTGGCAGCCAGATGCGAAATACCACATGCCAATGTCTATTGGCTTGTTTAGTTACACTCGAAGTGGATTGGTCTCTCTGGCGAGATCCCATTCGTCGGTCACCGACGTGACTCGTAGTGATCAACTGAAGGGGAACCAAATTAACTTAAATTAGATCAGTTTTTAGGATTAAAAGATCTGGCATCTGTCAAGTCATTTCAGATCGATCAAGCGAGGTACGAAGAACTGACCCAGTTGATGCCCAATAACAGTCAGGAGCAGGAGCAGATTTTGACTTTCACATGAAGGATGATCAAATTATAATCAAGGATTAGTTTGTTGGAGCAACATTTGGATGAGAAGAATACAAATCCCCACTCATCAACAGCTGATCAGTCCTGTAGTTGTTCCACTAATGGCCCCAATGATTTTGACTACCGAGAGCGACTGTAAGCAATCATTTAAGCAGTCATTTCCTCATCAGTATGCCCATTCTTCACCAGGCCATGGACACATTAGTGATTGTGCTTTGGGCATTTCCATCTGCGACCTTTACACTTTTGACTGCCCGCACTCTTGACCAACAATACCTTGAGAGATCTGATACTGTGCACATTTTTGTCGACAAGCTCTGAATTTTGGGTAGGCCGAACAGTGGGTTCACTTTGCCAAAATTTTGTCATTTGACTTGTATTGTGAGCCACCAGTTCCAAAGATCTACATCTGCGGTTTCTTCTTTGCCAAACACTTAACCCTGCAGCTCTTCAGCATTATCCCCATTCTGTCTGAAACTGCAAGAAACCCCAAACAGTTGTTCAAATTCACAACATCACGTTCGCCGAGTGATTCTACCCAATGTGTGTTTAAATTGAGTGTTGCTGGAGAAGGAGAAAAAAAAAAGCCTTATCTAACAACCTGTGGCAAACAATAGAAAAAGTTGGTATGAAATTCCATGACCTTACACCTTGTGACTGGAAGGCGATAAGGGAATAACAATCTTCATAACAATCTTCTTCATACCACAAGACTTTATTTCCCTATTATTTGAAGCCATTGTTGTTACTTCCTTATTGTGACAAAATAACTTTAAATACTCTTTGCAATTTAAAACTTAATAAAAAAAAAAAAAAAAACATTATTGCATGTGTTTGTGTAAGCACTATTTATTCCTACACTACAATATTCAGGAAAAGGTGCAGTTATATTTCTTTTTTAAATTTTTTTATTTATTTTTTTATTTTTAAATTTTATTAAACTGTTGATTGAAAGAAAATAATTATTGGTAATATTGTTAAAAAAAATAGACAAATCACTGCCTAAACTGATGTTATACAGAATGTAGTTTCATTATTTTCCTCTGCAGAACAAAGTGAATAAAATATTTTAAATTGCAATGAGGGTCACAAAATGCACATTGGGTGTTACAAAATGGGCATCATGCACTGAGGGGGCTAGAATCTCCATTCAAGGTAGAAGCACCACTGCTTTGATGTCACAGAGATGCGCATGTGGGAAGTACTTTGTTCTGGTGATAGCTACAGTAGCTATACAGTAATTGTGGTAAATTCCCTTTTCTAGATTTCATTCACTCTGTGGGGGCCGAAAAACATAAACAAACAAACAAACAAACAAACAAACAAACAAACAAACAAACAAACATCTTATTTAAAGGGGAGATCCACACATAAATAAATAATTGACAAAAAGTAATAGGACTAGTCCTCTTCAAAAACAAAGAATTTCTTTGTTGCTGAACCCACTCCTAAAGTCAGATTCAAGTGAATTCTCAACATTTATTTCTTACATTAAGCTCCTGGCTCAGCTTTCTATCATTTTGATAATCATGCAGTTGTTTTTTATAGGCTGCCATTAATATGTGTTATTCTCAAAATGATACTTTGACGCTACAACAAATAATACAAATAATGCTACAAATTTATTTGTGAAATTTCTTCAGTAGTTGTGGAATACTGTATAAAATCACAGAAACACTTGTTTACAGTCATGCCATGCATTATGTGTGGTGGTTCTTTTATTGGGATATCTGGAGGT
Organism: Spinibarbus caldwelli; assembly: GCA_039654775.1. Lineage (NCBI taxonomy): Eukaryota > Metazoa > Chordata > Actinopteri > Cypriniformes > Cyprinidae > Spinibarbus > Spinibarbus caldwelli. The sequence continues at coordinate 18,989,050 of CM077228.1, read as the reverse complement.
ATCATCTGGAGGTGAGCGCGTGATTTTGGTCTTGCCATGCACTCACATGTCTGTGGAATGTGACCAGGGGTGTTTTGACAGCATGCCACCATATTCGTGGATTATGCATCAGTTGTGTTGCAACCTACCTACATTATTCCTTCTTCTCACCTTCCTTTTATTTATTTTTTTACCTCAGTCCTCAGTGCCTTTTTGTTGTCTGCACCTGATAGCTTTGGTGTGCCAAGTTATTTAATAGTCTGCAACAATATACAATTATGTATTATTTCACTGCAGCATTTTTTAATTCTAAACTTCGGTGTATGCCACATTTGACAATATTAAAACAAATAAACTGTGTGAACAACCTGATTTCCTTGAGGTAAGTCATTTGACTTGTATAATTTGCTATTGAACAACTTTTTGGTGCCATTAAGCCCACTCAATACTACCATACTTTAATCCATTTAATGCATGTTTATTGTTATTTGAGGGTTTTCCTTCAGGGCTTTTTTTTCTGGTTATTTTTTGGATCATGTTTGGTGAATTTTTGGATACGATCCAATCCCATAAGGACATTGCTATTACAAACATTAAACTGCATCCAAAGCATACATACCTGCATGTATTTATATATGTTTTGTATTATCCACAAATTGTAGCCCTAGTACCAACAACAAAAGTATTGGAAGTTTTTTTTATTATTTTATTTATTTATTTTTTTACTTAATTTTTGCATTGGTGTTTTCCAGTAGTGTAAAATACTTTAATTACTATACTTTTATTATTAAATTATTATTTTGGGCATTTGTATTTTACTCAAGTACAACTTAAACTCAATACTTAAAATTAACTGAACATTTTAAAATGTTAATTTTAACATCATGAAATAATTTACTGATGTTCTTAAAAGGGAGTGGATAAAGTGGTATTATAATTATGTTAAAGTAAATAAATATTGTACTGGGGATCACTGAATTTTCAAACATATTGTTACATTGTATGCTGATTAATCAGTAGAGTTGTTCCATAAGTCTTTTTAAGCTTTCTTGGCAGCAATGACATTGATTCTCTGTAAAGTTGTTTAATTTTTTCATACTTTTGCATGCTTATCTCTTGATTATCAGCAGATAATAAAACCACCTAGCAAGAAACTACATCAGGTTGGACTTGTTTGATAATGTTGTCTGCTCAAAAATGAGAGTCCTCAACATGATTTCTGATATAGGCCTCACGGATTTTATGTTTGCAATCTAATAAGTATTGCGATGTTGAGAGGGGTAGAGTAATGCAATTCAGTCTCTGATTGGCATATCTGTCTCAGACCATGGTTACAGGTTCCTGTGCTTGAATCTTGAAAACATTGCTTACAGCAGATTTAACATACAGGTGCATCTCAATAAATTAGAATGTCGTGAAAAAGTTCATTTATTTCAGTAATTCAACTGAAATTGTGAAACTCGTGTATTAAATACATTCAGTGCACACAGACTGAAGTAGTTTAAGTCTTTGGTTCTTTTAATTGTGATGATTTTGGCTCACATTTAACAAAAACTCACCAATTCACTATCTCAACAAATTATAATACTTCATAAGACCAATAAAAATAAATAAATAAATAAAAAAACATTTTTAGTGAATTGTTGGCCTTCTGGAAAGTATGTTCATTTACTGTATATGTACTCTTAGGAGGAACTCCTTTTGCTTTAATTACTGCCTCAATTCGGCGTGGCATGGAAGTGATCAGTTTGTGGCACTGCTGAGGTGGTATGGAAGCCCAGGTTTCTTTGACAGTGGCCTTCAGCTCATCTGCATTTTTTGGTCTCTTGTTTCTCATTTTCCTCTTGACAATACCTCATAGATTCTCTATGGGGTTCAGGTCTGCTGAATTTGCTGGCCAGTCAAGCACACCAACACCATGGTCATTTAACCAACTTTTGGTGCTTTTGGCAGTGTGGGCAGATGCCAAATCCTGCTGGAAAATGAAATCAGCATCTTTAAAAAGCTGGTCAGCAGAAGGAAGCATGAAGTGCTCCAAAATTTCTTGGTAAATGGGTGCAGTGACTTTGGTTTTCAAAAAACACAATGGACCAACACCAGCAGATGACATTGCACCCCAAATCATCACAGACTGTGGAAACTTAACACTGGACTTCAAGCAACTTGGGCTATGAGCTTCTCCACCCTTCCTCCAGACTCTAGGACCTTGGTTTCCAAATGAAATGCAAAACTTGCTCTCATCTGAAAAGAGGACTTTGGACCACTGGGCAACAGTTTCAGTTCTTCTTCTCCTTAGCCCAGGTAAGACGCCTCTGACGTTGTCTGTGGTTCAGGAGTGGCTTAACAAGAGGAATACGACAACTGTAGCCAAATTCCTTGACACGACTGTGTGGTGGCTCTTGATGCCTTGACCCCAGCCTCAGTCCATTCCTTGTGAAGTTCACCCAAATTCTTGAATCGATTTTGCTTGACAATCCTCATAAGGCTGCGGTTCTCTCGGTTGGTTGTGCATCTTTTTCTTCCACACTTTTTCCTTCCACTCAACTTTCTGTTAACATGCTTGGATACAGCACTCTGTGAACAGCTTCTTTGGCAATGAATGTTTGTGGCTTCCAAACTGAGAGACCAGTTTGAAGGCTCAGGAAACGTTTGCAGGTGTTTTGAGTTGATTAGCTGATTGGCATGTCACCATATTTTAATTTGTTGAGATAGTGAATTGGTGGGTTTTTGTTAAATCCGAGCCAAAATCATCACAATTAAAAGAACCAAAGACTTAAACTACTTCAATCTGTGTGCACTGAATTTATTTAATACACGAGTTTCACAATTTGAGTTGAATTACTGAAATAAATGAACTTTTCCACAACATTCTAATTTATTGAGATGCACCTGTAGTTTCACCCCCTATATAACCTTGAAATAGAGAATTCAAATGTGTTGGGCAGGTTATGTTGTTTGGTTTGCAGCTAATATTTTTTTCACAATAACAGATATTTGGACACTAGTATGTCTTTGGTCAAACATTCACATTTCTCATAAACACAATTGTTATTCTTTAAGGCAGGGGTCTCGAAACTCGGTCCCGGAGGGCTGGTGTCCTGCAGAGTTTAGCTCTAACTTGCCTCAAAACACCTGCCTGGAGGTTTCTAGTATGCATAGTAAGACCTTGATTAGATGGTTCAGGTGTGTTTAATTAGGGTTGGAGCTGCACTCTGCAGGACACCGGCCCTCCAGGACCGAGATTGGAGACCCCTGCTTTAACGTAAGCCAGAAGTAAATTTCAGATTAAATGAAAGGAAATGACTTGTGGACAAGTATGGTGACAAATACTTGGAAATTGTGCTTGCATTTCACCCATCCAAGTGCACCCACACAGAGCAGTGAGTAGCAAACACTCACACATACACAGGAGTGGGCAGCCATTTTTGCTGTGGCACCCAGGAAGCAGTTGGATGTTCCGTGCCTTGCTTAAGGGTCTCACTTCAGTCGTGGTATTGAAGGTGGTAGAGAGCTCAAAGAGACTCAAACCCTACTGAGACTCGAACCCACAACCTTTGGGTTATAAGTTCAACTCTCTAACCATTAGGGCACTACTGCCCCCTTAATATTATTTTAACATGTATTCTCTGGGTAGGTCGATGAGCACTCAGAAGAGGACAAGCCCTTTTCTCTTCGTTCAGCCCATTCGAGGACTGGTGGATGAGAAGTTTCAGATTGTCGTAACCAATTTACCGCCAAATCAAAAGGTGACCCTACACTCGCTACATCAGTCAGATGACAAGCACTTTTGGGAGGCATTTGGACACTACGTCAGTGATGAACATGGATCAGTGACAGGTGTGTAGTACAGTCTAATGCATGATTTGATTCTGGCAATTACAGGGAGCTAGTGAAGTGAGATCAGAAGAAATGTGACATGGGGTCTCTTTGGCTGATTTACTGTAAGAACAGATGGGCTGCCGGACTCTGGCTCATCTGTAGAAATGTACTGTAGTCATGCTGACTGGAAGGCTGGTCAGCAGAGCAATGCAGTAGTCTAGTACTTACATGACAAAAGCTTGGTTGAGGAACAATTGTCACAATTTGCATCAAGTTCATGATATACACATACCCTGTTATATATAATTTAGGGGTCAAAGATGAAAGTTTGGGAGGCACTTATGAAGGCACAGACCCAATGGGGTTGCTGTGGAGTATGAGGCCCATACCAGGAAGTCAACAAGGACTCAGGTAACTTAGACTAGAACAACGTGATGGTGTAAATTCAGGTTTCATTTTTATGTGAGGAGTTTGAAAGTCACTTTTGTCAGCTAACTATCTGGTCTTTTTGCCAGGTTACGTAAAAGGGACATTTTCACACCTATGGAAGTTCACATCTCAGTATACAGTGGGCATCTATCTCAAGGCTTCAGCCAGGAAACACCACTGGCATCCAGAGCCACTGAGCGCTGGTACACAGCACCAGGTGTGAAGAGGGTAAACATCAAGGAGAAAGAAGTACGAGGAACATTATTCCTGCCTCCAGGTACACACACCCTGTAAGGAAAGTCAGTTCAAATTATTCAAATAGGAATCGAATCCTAAGGACTCGGAATCAACTTGACTAATAATTGATTCAAAATTAATATTTTACACTTTATCAACTATTCGTCCACTGTACAGTTGACATTAGTATATTTAACCAGTTCTGGATTCATATTATTCCCGTGACCAAAGGTAATAAATAAGGGTGCTCCAATCAGGATCACCAATCGTCAATCACAGGAAGCAGTATCTGCCGATATGATCACCGCTACTGATCTTTTCGAAGCCTTCTTTTTATCATGTAAAATTATTTATAGTTCAATCATGACAACTCTCGGAAAAGTTTAGCATGGTGATGGATATGACAATGTTAATGTATTTGGTCTTGGCGGAATAGATCTGCTACACTGCTGCTGAATTGCTGCTGCTGTTGGTTATTGCTGTAGTTGTAGATTATTGCTGCTGCTGCTGCTGCAAGCAAGTACAGGAACTTGCTACTGCCAATGCATATGGCGATATGGTGCCATGAGTATTTAAGACATACTACTGCTGCACAAACAGCATGTAAAATAACCCGTAGCAGATCTATACAGGTGGAGCTGGGGAAGGTGGAGGGCTTCAGAGATACTCTGAAAGCGCGCTGCAGGAATCTCAAGTGAATACTACTAGCCAGACATATAAATGCAAGGCATTAAGCTCATTGGCTGCATGTCCAGCATGAACCAATCAGCTTGTGCCAAGTCGTTTAACTCTCTGAATATCATCAGTTAACAACCCGTCAGCTTGCGCCATCTAGAGTTTCATGACTGAACTATTTATTAATGCTCCAATCAGGATTTTTACAGACATTCATTCAGGGCCTGAATTTTATTTTTGAAAATGGGGGGAATTCTCATCTTAGGTGACTCTTGTGGGGCAGATTTTTTAATTTGAGGGGTGGATGGGGGCATTTTTTTGACAATTTTCAAAAAAATATAATTATCTCACCTAAATGTTTGATCATGCAGTGCATTTTTGGGCAATTGTTGCACAATATCTTACACACAGCACAAGCCTGATTTCGTGAGCTGAAGGCCTTATGCCAGGTTCACACATTCTCCGTTTGCAATGTGTATGCAGTCCATGTGCTTAAGCGGTGCAGAAGCAGCACGGACTCATTGTGCTTTCACACAGGAATCCGCTACTGATCCGTGGCTGTTTACCACAAACAACATTTATCCATTATTTAGATTTTTTAATAATGCTTTTTCAGAATTGTGATTCTCTTTTTACACAGCACAGTAATACAATCTTTCATAGACGTGTTTAAACACAATAAATATAAGCAACGTAGTAGATTTATATATGAAGTTGCTCAAGCAAGTGGCAAAACATTTAAACTGCTTTTCTTACGTTATCACAAACATTCTAAATTAAAACGTACCACTGTCAAAAATAGTCAGCACTGCCTTTTCATTGCATTTAAATCTTTATTACAAGGGAACTTGCAGTTCATAAAGAACCTTGCTTTCTTACCTCCATGAGTGCCATCTTATTGCCTTGTTTATCTAAAAGTGCTCTTTCCCTTTAAAACTTGCAAAACACTGGTTTAACATGGTTTAAACATGGGCAAGAAGTGCAAATTATAAACTTATTGACGATGCGACACTGCCTTAATTGTGCAAGAGACAATTCCTGAGGTGTCAACTGTGCAGCATGCAGCTCGCTTGTAGTGCAGACACGATGTGGTAATTCAAAGTCATTTGCGCTGTCTATGAAATTGCATCTCACAGAAAGTTTCCACCGAAATTACCTGGAACAATTTTTCCCAGGAACTTTTTCCCCCAGACCTGTTGATGTTTGCGTTTCCATTGCGGTCTAAAGTACCAAGAAGATTAGGCAAATTGTCTGGTGACGTAGGTCTGCGTGCGTTTCTCAATACAAAGAACGCAAATTTCGGACTTGCATCTTCGGTAGTTTGCCACTGTTTGTACATTGCTGGGTTACGCAAGGATGCACTGAGGAGTTCTTCAGAGTCTAAGTTTGCAGGGCACAAAGACTTTGAAGAGTTTGGCAGAATCAACGAAGGCTTTCGGAGGGTTCTGGATGGCAAGAACACTTGATGGTCGAGTGAGTGAGCAAGCAAGTGAGCACAAGTTATTGATCAATGAATTGCTCAGGTTATTGGGTTTTAAACCCATGGATGTTTGCTGCAGGGTGAGGCCATGCCCCGTACTACTCCTTTACTTGCATGAATTAACATAATATTCAGTCCATCATGTGAATGAATGATGCATTTATATACCTTTTTATTGTGTATTGCCGTACACCCAAAGTGCTTTACAATCATGTGGGGGTGGGGGGGTCTCTCCTCAACCACCACCAGTGCGCAGCATCCACCTGGATGATGCGACGGCAGCCACAGTACAATGGCGCCAGTGCGCTTACCACACACCAGCTACAGGTGAAGAGGAGAGAGAGATAGAGCCAATCAAGTGGATGGTGATTATTAGGAGGCCATGACTGATAATGATTGATGACCTCGGTTTAACGTCTCATCTGAAAGACTGTGCTTTTTGACAGTATAGTGTCCCCGTCACTACACTGGGGCATTAGGACCCACACAGACCACAGGGTGAGCACCCCCTGCTGGCCTCACTAACACCTCTTCCAACAGCAACCTAGTTTCCCCAGGAGGTCTCTCATCCAGGTACTGACCAGGCTCAACCCTACTTACCTTCAGTGGGCAACCAGCCCTGCAAAAAAGCCTGCTCTGGCTCTTTACAGGCCCACTTAGGGCTGCCAGCACAGGGCCCCTGAGAATTTGCTCACTGGCAAAACGTTGGCCCCTTAGCACTGGCCCTGCATGGGCAGCCCTCACTTAGCCTCCAGGAAGCCTAAGCACTGTTTTATTGAAAATAATAAAGTTTGAAGTCACCGTTATGTAGGTAAGCGCTTGCTTTAGTTGGGCTCTTGACCCTTGACTTCTTAACATTAATGTTTCTCTGGCTGTTATAACTGTGTGTTTCTGAAACACATTTATTATAGCAAAAGTTGTGAGAAGACAAACTGATCAGATGGTGATGGTTACTCATTGATGATTCAGTCATCATGTGGTGTCCTGATTCACTGATTTCATCCAAAGTCCGAGCTCTGAGAACATTATTTAAGTTTAATAATTTCATTTTATAGTAGTCCTAGAATACCACTGCAATTTTGTCCTGCTTTAATATTTTGAAAGATTTTAAGTCATTATGTAGAAATTATTTGGATGGTGTCATGTAGACTCACACAGATATCAAGATTCAGCGTATGAACCTCAACAATGGTGACAATCAACGAAAAGTTTGTTTTGTGATGTTCAGAGTTTATCTGAATATTTTGTTGACTGTCACCATTGTTGAGGTTCATGTGCTGAGTCGTGATATCTGTGTGAGTCTACATGATCCCATCCAAATAATTTCTGCATAATGACTTAAGAATGTTCAAAATATTAAAACAGGACAGAATTTCATGCAGTTGTATTTTAAGGCTACTATAATATGAAATAATTAAATCTAAATAATGTCCTCAGAAATCAAACTCTGGGTTAGATGAGGGAATCAGGCCACAACGTGATGACTGAATCATCAAAGCAGCCAGAAAAAAAACTTAAAAAGTTAAGGGTCAGGAACCCAACTAAAGCAATCGCTTATTACCTCTATAACGGTGACTTCAAACTTTATTATTTTCAATAAAACAGCGCTTAGGCTTCCTGGAGGCTAAGTGAGGGCTGCCCGTGTAGGGCCAGTGCTAAGGGGCCAACGTTTTGCCAATGAGCAAATTCTCAGGGGCCCTGCGCTGGCAGCCCGTAAAGGGCCAGTGCAGGCTTGTTTGCAGGGAGTCTTGGGGTACAGGGTGATATGGCTGTGTAGCTTTGTTTAGGTTTTGTTTATTACTGGGTTATGGGTTGATTACTGATTGTGCTCCACTCATGTTAATTAGGTTAATTATCTGAACGTGCTCCTCCCGTACTTTGTTAATAAAACATCATTTAGTCTACTAAAAGGGGTATAAAACATCGGCTAACTTCACAGGCTACGTAGGACACATAATACATATAAGAGACATAAAACACACTACTTGTAAATATTGTTGCCCTAATGGCAGTACTATTAAACTGATTGTCTTTTAAGAATCACTTAAGAATCCTTTGTTAGAGGGAGCGGGTAAGTTTGGAATGTGAGGAGAAGGAGGGAGAAATGTTCTGGAGTCAAGGAAGTGTCATGCTGTATAGATCTTGTGTGTTTGCAGGCCTGCAGAGTGTCACATAACTTTGCCTTTACTTAACTACTTCTTTACTCCATAGCGGTCACAAGGTAACACTTGGCCATATGTTGCTTAAATGTTTCTTTAGTTTGTCCAGACAAGAGGAGTTCTTTCTTCCTATTGATTGAATTAGGACTTCGGACAATCAGTGTTCTGATCCCCTGAGGAGATGAAAATAGGCTTTGTGAGAGTGATGTAGACAATAGGGTATCGTTGACAGTCGTCGATCAGTTTTACAACCTCCTGATGGCTGTGTAGCAGAATCTCCAGATTCTGTTTGGAATGTGTTTATTCTGTAGCTTTTGGTAGGTCTGTTCAGCAGAAGCCCTTCATATTTACATTTATGCATTTAGCAGACGCTTTTATCCAAAGCGACTTACATTGCATTCAAGTTACAGTTTTTTACATTTTTTATCAGCTCTTGCTTTCCCTGGGAATCGAACCCATGATCTTGGCGTTGCTAGCACCATGCTCTACTATTTGAGCTACAGGAAATATCCACCTTTAGTTCTGTGATGTTCTGTTTGCGAACATTGTTGAGCACTGGAGAAAGGGGCAGAGAGAGAACAGACACATAAAACAAACAACTCCATCACTAACTGAACCCTGGTGCAGGACTTTGGTTATTTGGGATAGTCTGATTAGGGACACTTGAGACAATGTAGGGGTGCATTGGTTGGGATTATTGAGAGTTGGGTGGTTTTGGTCGATTGGTGGTTTTGGGTGGTTTTGGTCGATCCAATTGTCTGGGGTTCGACGAGGCGGTATGGGCATGATTTCGATCAGATTCGTTGAATTCTCAGGTCCAGGTTCTTGGTCTGCTCTTTCTCGATCATGTCAGATAATGTTTGGGAAAGTGGACGCGTACTTGTTCACTGACTCTTTTACAGCATTCACTTGTTTGTGGAGGAGGAAGGCGAGTGTAAGTGTCACAACATACCCTACAATAGTCGAGATGCAAAATGCATTGTCGGCGGCAGACCAAGAGCGGATGCAAATGCCTCTAAGGCTGTACGGGAGTCAAATCAATAAGTTGTGTTCCTGTTCCTTGATCCTTTCTTCCCATTCTGGATCAAGGGCGAAGGAATGATGTTTGAAGAAGGGTTAGATTTTGAGTTCTTCCTGATACTCATCTTCGGGAAGGTAATATATCACCAAATAGTCAATATGGAGGATCGAGCCCTTCAGGACCTTAATCCATAAAGTTTGATTGGGCAGGGTAATGTGTGTGGTAGTGTCATGTTGATCATAAATGAGGGTAGCTTATAAGCGATGCAAAAGACTATGTACGCAAGCCATTAACGTTACCATAGTAAACATGGTAAATATGACCGCTTGAAGAAATCAGACGTCAGCTTCTCATTCTCTATCACAATCATATATTTATTTAGTAACATATTTTATCTGTCATTAGTCTCGTCTCGAGACTTTAGCTCCGCGTATGTCATAAAAATATATAATGGTTTTTGTTCAGAAGCTCCCTCTGCTACTCAGGTCATATTTTTGATGGGAAAAAAATATAGAAACGATTATTCTTTCTAAATGTGATGTATACTGTGACTACAAATAAACAGAAACAGACTCGACTGAATAATAGGGTATGTGTCCTTATTCTTTTGTGAAATAGCGGTTCACATTGCTTTATTTCTGTGTGACTAATTTTCAATCCTGATAAATTCATTATGATCAATGTATCGCTTATTATTGTAAAACATTGCTTTTATGCTTTTGGATTATTATTAGGCCCTGGGCCATACCCAGGAGTGCTGGACCTGTGGGGAGGAGGTGGTGGTTTGGTCGAATACCGTTCTGCCCTGCTTGCATCTCATGGCTTTGCATCCATGGCACTTGAGTACCTCACTCCAAAAAACCTGAGACTGGAAGACATTGATGCTTCTTACTTTGAGGTAATTCAGAACTTTTGGTTTATATAATGTGGACCAACCTTGACATTACATTGGGTGAAATCTGGCATTGTAGTTCACTGCCTGTGTATTTCCAGAGGAACTATTTTAGCACCAGTCAAAAAGATTTCTGGGCTATAACAGCAAAAGTGATAATATATGGATTTGTTCTCACATATTTCTACACTGCTGAGTTAGGGCTCAGTTCTGTGCAAAGATTGTCAAAACTGGCTCAGAAATTGTGACAAGGAAGGAAATAACACTTTGGGTGAATGCTCAATGATTTTATAAAAAAAAAACAAAAAAACCTTGTCCCACATAGTCCCTCAATGGTAGAACAGATTCCTAAAATTCACCCAAATTATAGAATCCATTTGATTTAAAGGTGGGGTAAGTGATTTCTGGTAGCTAATGTTGATATTTGAAATCACCAAAACAAACACTCCCCTACCCCAAAAGGGTCTCACCCCTATTTTGATAGCTCCGCCCCACACATACGCAACCCAGGCATTGATTAGTTCTGTGAAACAAAGCAAAACCAATGTTACTCACCTATCGATAAAAAACAAAGCAACTTCGTCGTCCGATCACAGGCCTTCCTGCTCCTTGAGTTCTCTCCAGCGCTGGAAAGCTGATCCGATATTTACACGGGTCCTACTTCTTGCCTTATCGTATCACCGTGTCTACATTGGATGCGAGCAGCGCGGTGCGACAAAATACTATAGAACACCTCTAGGTTACGTATGTAACCCTAGTTCCTCGAGGGAACGAGATACTGCGTCGAAACGCTCTGGGAACGCCTCCAGCGTGACCGCGCTCTGAACACTTGTGAAATCTGTCCAATGGATGGGCGAGACATCACGGGCGGGTGACGTCAGAGACCAGGAAGCTTAAAAGCACGTGCGGTGGAACCGGCGTCAGCTTCCAGGAATGAAGCAAACGCTCGCAGGGATGCCGGAAGTATGGCTTCGAGACGCAGCGTCTCGTTCCCTCGAGGAACTAGGGTTACATACGTAACCTAGAGGCGTTCCTCTTCAGGAACTCGAACTGCGTCGAAACTCTCTGGGAACGAGGCGCCCACGCCGCCAGACTTCCAAGTCCCTGCCCCGTGTGTATCCCTAGGAGCACAACGAGGGCGAGAGAACGGAAGAGCCTGGATTGGCCCGCATATCGAGGCCATAAAACCTGACGAAGGTCAGGGGCGTGGACCATCCCGCAGCGTTGCAGATGTCCTGCATCGGAACACCTGCAAAGAAGGCCTTGGAGGCCGCCACACTCCGGGTCGAGTGAGGCTTGACCCCCAGAGGCGAGGGGAGATCAGAGGACTCGTAGGCAATGCAAATGGCATCCACGATCCACCGACTGAGGGTCTGCTTAGAAGCAGGCAGACCCCTCTTAGGGGGACCATAGCATACCAGCAGTTGGTCCGCCCTTCTCCACAGGGCAGCTCTGTGGACATATGTGTCCAGTGCTCGCACCGGACACATACAATTAAGCTTCTGCTGGTCGGGCTCCCTGAAGGGAGGAGGACAAAAGGCCTGGAGTACAACAGGCCATGGTGTAGAGGAGGGGACCTTAGGGACATACCCCGCTCGAGGGTAGAGGAAGGCTTTGGCCAGTACGGGCACAAAGTCTAGATAGGAAGGGGCCACTGAGAGGGCCTGAAGATCCCCAACTCTCTTTAGAGAAGATATCGCCAGAAGAAAGGTAGTCTTCAAAGTGAGATGGCGATCAGAGATCTCCTCAATAGGCTCGAATGGAGGCCTGCAGAGAGCCTCTAACACCACAGCCAAGTCCCACGGAAGGACACGGGATCGTACTGGAGGCCTCAGCCTCAGCGCACCGCGGAGGAAACGTGTAACTAGGGGGTGTCTGCCCACTGGCTGGCCACCGAGAGCGGCGTGATAGGCCGATAAAGCCGCCACGTAGACCTTCAAGGTGGAGTGGGTCAACTCTGCGGAGAAACGGGCCTGCAGGAACTCCAGCACTGTACCGATTGGGCAGTTAACTGGGTCGAGCCGGCGGTCTCCGCACCATGAAGTGAAAAGCTTCCACTTCAGGGTGTACAGTTTCCTCGTAGAGGGAGCTCTGGATTGGAGTATGGTCTCAACAACCTCGGTTGAGAGACCGGAAGCTATGAGCTGTGCCCCCTCCGCGGCCACACCCACAGCTTCCACAGCTCCGGGCAAGGGTGGACGATAGTGCCCCCTGCCTGTGAGAGGAGATCCCTCCTGACGGGAATCTCCCGTGGAGAGCCGTCGAGGAGAGAAATCAGGTCCGAGAACCATACTCGGCCCGGCCAGAACGGTGCTACCAGAAGTAGACTGACCCCGTCCCTGCGCACTCTCGCCAGAACTCCCGGGAGCAGAGCGATCGGGGGAAAGGCGTACAGACGAAGCCTTGGCCAAGCCTGTGCCATGGCATCCAGCCCCAGTGGAGCTGGATGAGTCAGAGAGAACCAGAGGGGACATTGCGATGTCTCCTGAGTCGCAAAGAGGTCCACCTGAGCCTGGCCAAACACTCTCCAGATCTGCTACACTACCAAGGGGTGAAGCATCCATTCCCCGGGCCTCGGCCCCTGTCTCGACAGGACGTCTGCTCCCACATTGAGATACCCAGGAATGTAGACGGCTCTCAGTGAGAGGAGTCTGTCCTGGGACCACACAAGGATCTGGTGCGCCAGCTTGTACAAGGGGCGCGAACGCAGACCTCCCTGGTGGTTGATGTAAGAGACCACCGCTGTGTTGTCGGTGCGCACCAACACATGACGATCTCTTAGGTCTGGGAGAAAGTGTTTCAGCGCTCGAAACATGGCCAGCATCTCCAGGCAGTTGATGTGCCACGTGAGATGGCGGCCGCTCCACAGACCGTGGGCAGGGTGGCCACTCATGACCGCTCCCCAACCGGTGAGGGATGCGTCCGTCGCTAGCATTACGCGGCGACAAGGAGCTCCCAACACCGGGCCCTGAGACAAGAACCAAGGTTGTCTCCACATGTCTAAGGCACGTAGGCATCGCCGTGTGACCTTGATCATGCGAAGCGGGTTTCCCCTTGGGGAGAACCCCTTGGTCTTGAGCCACCACTGTAGGGGTCTCATGTACAGCAGGCCAATAGGTATCATGTTGGACGCAGCTGCCATCAGACCCAGCAGTTTCTGAAACTGCTTGACAGTGAGTGCCCGGCCTTCTCTCACTCTCTTGACCGACGTGAGGATCGACTGGATCCGAGCAGGAGACATACGTGCCTGCATCGTGGTCGAATCCCACACCACGCCCAGATAAGTGGTTCTCTGTAATGGAGAAAGCACACTCTTCTTGGCGTTTAGTCTTAACCCCAGCTCTTTCATGTGGGCGAGAACAACATCTCGATGTCGAATCGCCACCTGCTCCCACTGAGCCAGAATCAACCAATCGTCAATATAGTTCAATATGCGGATGCCCTGGAGTCGCAGAGGAGCCAGAGCAGCATCCACACACTTCGTAAAAGTGCGGGGTGAGAGTGCAAGGCCGAAAGGAAGAACCCGGTATTGGTATGCTTTGCCCCTGAAAGCAAACGTCAGGAACTTCCTGTGAGAGGGAAGGATGGAGACATGGAAGTATGCGTCCTTTAGATCGATCGTGACAAACCAGTCCTCGGACCTGATCTGAGACACGACCTGTCTGAGTGTGAGCATCTTGAACTTCAGTCGCATGACTGAGCGGTTCAAAAGACGCAGATCTAAAATGGGACGCAACCCTCCATCCTTCTTTGGAACTACGAAATACTGGCTGTAGAACCCGGACCGGTCGCTGGATCTGGCGGGTGAGGAAGAAGATAGGGACTCGCCCGTCTCCATTCCCTCCGGCAGATCCACCTGCAAACCCCACGAGTGCAGCAGCCGCTCCACCTCGGGGAACGCTGGCGAAGGCTCCCTTGCAAAAGAGAGCCTTCCGGGAGCGAAGTGCACGCAGTGAAAGAAGAGCCGACTCTGCGTGACTCGCTCCCAAGCAGACCACACACAGGCTGTGTGTATCCCCAGCAGTGATATAACGATTGCAGGGAGGAACACACAGCCTGTAATGTGATCTGCTCTCGCCCAAGTGCTTTGTCTTGCCAGCACTTTTAGCCATCATGGAGCTTTATACGTGCTTGTGACTATGGACAAACAACAGTAAATAAGACTCACAACAGAGATCGACAGACACACACAGAGTAGAGGTTGCTGAATGACAAAAAGCTGACGCCGGTTCCACCGCACGTGCTTTTAAGCTTCCTGGTCTCTGACGTCACCCGCCCATGACGTCTCGCCCATCCATTGGACAGATTTCACACGTGTTCAGAGCGCGGTCACGCTGGAGGCGTTCCCAGAGCGTTTCGACGCAGCGCGAGTTCCTGAAGAGGAACTCATTATAATCAGTGATGCTGTCTACACTGGATGCAGTGCGACACAACACGACAAACTCCGACAGTAAACTGCTGCCGCTTTCTATTTATGACATATTGACACAAATTTCAAATGATTTTCAACGGTCGCTTTGTTGTGTCCAGTATAGACAGACTTTAGCTGTTGCGATGCGGTGCGACACGACACGAGAACTGTCATGTCCGGTGTAGACACGGTGTAAGCCTTCTTTTGTTCCGCAGACGTTTTCCTCTTTTGCTTTTTACCCGCCGTCTCTATCTTTCTGTCATCACTCCGCTCGGCTAATGTCTGTCATGTGCACTGATGAGCGCTCTCTCCTCTGCATCATGAGTAGACATGCCCCTTACTGCTGATTGGCTACAAGTTTGTTTTGGTACTGGTCCCGACACAGTTTTCTAAAGTGTTTTTGAAAAAATGCATACCCCACCTTTAAGTGCAGGCAACCCTTAGTTTGTTGGGTTGTCAGACAACTGTATAGTCTTTACAGATGTGTGTGTTTATGTTTATGTATACTGTTTATTTTTCCTGTAGAAAGCATACCAGATCCTGAAGAATCATCCGATGGTACAAAGGGATCATCTGGCTATGCTTGGGCTAAGCATAGGAAGTGCCATTACACTCAATTTGGTGGCCTACTCCAAAGTCATCAAGGTTTATTTGGCCAAAGCACATGTATCTACATTTTAAATGCAAATTATTTGTATTGTATTCCATATTTTGTTGTGTGTCTTTTTATTGCGTAGCCCCAGTGCTGTGTGTGCATTAGTGGAAGTCATCTGATTCGTGTTGATAAATCCCTCTTTGATGTCTTTGAAAGAGAGAAAAAGTAAGTCATAGAAACTATGAGAACATAGACAGTTTTTGCAATTATTTTGCAATTAAATTTTCATTACACAGTGTGCCCACACAAGAATTTTAGCACTTAAGTCACACTGAAAATTGTATGAACATATCAAAAAATGTACATGGATTTTCACATGCATTCTGACAAGTATCGCTGCCTGTCATTTGGTGAATCACAGTTACTTTCATAAATGCCATTCTATTTCATGCTTCCTGACCGCTAGAGTAAGCAAGCCTTTGTATACCAACATAGAGAGGTCATAGTTAGGGCCGTCGCTAGGAATTCTGGGCCCTGTGCACTGAATTTGCTATGGGGCCCCCTCAAAATCACGTTCAGGGGGGGGGGGTATGAGTTGCAATCGTAAAATGTCAAATAATGTTTGGGGTGATGGGTCATAGAGCCTTCAATAGGAGTTAATAAATGAATAAGCTGAATTCACGACATATGCAACAAACTTAATAATGCATTTTTGTCACATAGAAAAGCACTTGAAAGTAAAGCATTAATTTTGAGCTAGACTGCTGGAAATTTACTGCTAATAAATTGTCATCATTTCTTCACCCTCATGTCGTTCCAAGCGACTTTCTTCTGTTGAACACAAAAGAAGATTTTGTAGAATGTTACCAAACCATTTTGGTTACCCTTGATTTCTACTGTATGGAAAAAAAAAAAAAAAAAATCTTGAATTTCTCAAATTATGTTCCACAGAAGAAAGAAATCCATACAGGTTTGGAATGACATGATGTTGAGTAAATGATGACAATTTTCATTTTTGGGTGAATCTCCCTTTTAGAACTTTAATTTATATAAGACACTGATATTTATCTTTAATCAGGCCCTTACTGAATTAACATTTTACTTCAATTAAAATTCATTAGAACTAAACATCTAAAAAGAAAGAAGTATCCAGAGTTTAACTGACTAGTATTAGTAGGATGGTTGTCACAAGAAGTAAAACCATGGTCCTTATGACCATGGTTATATAGTTTTTAAAATAAATAAGTAATAATAAACTATAAAATTTGTAGTTAAAAAAACAAAAACTAAACACGAAGAAACCACACAAAACAGCTTCTATGAAATTAAAATAGCCTATTCCCCAATATGTAATAACAGTAACATTTATAATAAATACATTTCTGCAAACAAATAGGGTATTTGTACAGTGTTAACAACTTCAAGTTAAATTACTATGGTGCTGAACTGACAAGCCTATTAGCGTTTTCCAATATACCTCATAGTGGCTGTTTTCAGCCAGCATCACTACAGAACATTTAATGTTCTCATCAAGCGACTCGCGCTGTTTATCTCTTATGAATCGTGGCAGAAGCGCGGTGCTGTGCGGTGACTGATCCCACTCTTTGACGCGCGGCTGGCGGATGCACCGGTAGTGCTGCTTCGCGCTTTTGGAGTATTTGCGGTTTCGCATGTGCTGTAATTTAAAAACAGCGCCTAACATCGGGGAGGTCTCCTTCGTTTCAGCGATCGGCCCACTACTTGAATGGAATGTCCCGGTGTTCCCAATGGCCAGTAGGCGATCGCGGGCCCCCCAGACCTCTGGGCCCTAGGCACTCGGTCACCCTTTTCCCCCCACTAGCGACACCCCTGGTTATAGTTATACCATTGTCACTAGGAGAGATACAATCAGTAAAGAAACTAGCTGGGAAGAACCGCAGTACCAAGAGCTGTGACAAAGTGACATTTAAGGGGACCCCTTCTAGTCAAATGGAACTGCCCACTATTTTAAAGGCACATGAAATTACTTATTTTCCCCAATGTGAGATTCACAAGCTTGCACTTACATATAATCAGACTGAGCGAATAGTATGCATATTTGGTGTGCTGTCTGAGGGGAGCTCAGAATTTAGCCCAAACCCAGAGAACTCCCCCATATCCCAAGCTGGGATAAGAATAGTTAGGAGAGAAGATTTGGGGTGGAGGGAAGAAGCAAGAAACTGTCGTGGGACAAAGGTAAGTTTGCTGTATATATACTTATTATCGTGTTAATTAATTTAATTATCTGAACATGCTCCACCTGTGCTGAATTGGTTGATTATCTGAACATGCTCCTCCTGAACTTTGTCAATAAAACATTTAAAAGAGTTAAGAAAAGGTTATACAGTAGGTTGAGCTGCAAGGTTCCTCGCCATGAAAAAAAAAGGCAGATACACATGTACAGCTGGCTAATGAAAGGTCTGTAATCTGAGTCTGTATTTAGGTGTTTATTATGTTCTGATTTTGAGAATTGTACACTTGGCATTGCTGAGGGATTTTTTCTTTTAAATTAATGTCTTACGGGCTGTCCAGTATCAAGCACACAATGAACGAGTCCAAGAAAGTAATTTTAATAAATCCACAAGGAGAAAGCACAACCATAAACGTAAATCAATAGCAGACAAAGGGCCTGTTTACACCTGGTCACTTCATGCGTTTTCTCTGATTGGATCGCTATCCGATCTAGAAAAGACCAGGTGTAAATTCCCTCTGAAACGGTTTTGAGATGGATTTAAATCAGATCGCTCAAACCACTTCAGGAGGTGATCTGGGCTGCATTCTACATGAAACTGGACAAGTGTAAATGCACCTGGTTGTTGAAAACACATAGGTAACACCACGCCTGTCTGGATTCCAATTCCTGTTGTGGCTTCCGGGTCTTGTTTCCATTAATGTTTCCATTCGTGTTTACTACCGTTTCTTTTCTCTCTCGCTCCATTTCTTTTCTCTCTCGCTTAGTTTTTCACGAGTTCATCAAAACAACAGTGGTAAGTCAGAATCATTCAACAATCATGGTGAGTAAATGATTGCTATTTGATTGTTATTTGCACCACTTGCCACATAGCTCTCTCTGTTGGCAACGAGGAATTCACATGTGATAAATGCAGGGAAATAGTTAGGCTGACAGAGAAGATTTCAGAACTAGAGACATGCATCCAAACTTTAATTGAGGATAGTAAGAATGTGAGGCCCTTAGATTCGGCTTTGGATGTGACTAGATCAGTGAGTCCTGTACATTGTTCGATTCCAGTTGCAGAGCCCCTGCAGCTGGGCGACTGGGTGACTGTGAGGCGGTATAGTCACGGGAAAAAAAACACCTCTCTTCCGTTCCGATCAAAACATCAAATAGGTTCCCTATCTGTTGGTCACTATGAGTCATGACGACATTAGGGATTAACTCGGGAGCCCCAATCATCTCTGATTTTAAGATAAAACAAGAGAAAACCAATCATTTCTTAGTGCTGGAAAGAGAAGAGGCTATTCTGGTTGGCGTTACGGCACATATAGCAGTGTCTCTGTCATCAGCGATTCCCCTGGATGCTTCAACTAAAAGAGCAGTTTCTCTAAAAGAGCAAATCACGGGCAGTTCGCGTCTTTTTAAAGATGCCATTCCATCTGTGTCCTCTTGGTTGTGTTCGTTACCTGTCTTCTGTCACACAATAATTTTCTTCAGTGTCTGGGCATCCAGCAAACTGAAGCTACGTTTGTGGATGGTTCATGCATTCACTGTGAGCATATGACCATGACAGCACTGTGATCTCGCCTCTCTCTCCTCACGGGGATGGGAGGGGACACCCTCTGTCACTACCTATCCCGGTTTCTCTGCTACAAGTAGAGGACTGCTGGCTAGTGCTCTGGGTGATACGAGGATCACAGTAAGAGCCTTTCCCCCAGGTCAGTCCCCGGGGACCTCTTACTCCTCCTGCAGCGACTGTTCTGTGTGGCTACCAAGTGATTTCGCTGGCCCAGCTCGAGACGGTCCCAGCATTTCATTCAGTGCACTGCCGGAGGATTAAATCACCTTCCCAGCTTTCCTCTATAGTATCCTCCTCTCTTCCCTCACCTACCCATTTCTCATCTCTGGATCTGAATGCAGCAACTGACACTTTATGCTCTACTTTAACTTCTTGTCTAGATCATATATGTCCACTCTTCTCCAGGCCAGCATGGGCTTTCCCCCTCTAACCCCTGGTTAGCCAATGTTCTCCGTGAGCTTCGGTCCAAACTCAGGGCAACAGAGTGAAAATTGTGCATATCAAAAGATTTGTCAGACCTGAGTATGTATCAGTCTTTGCTGTCCATACCACCAAATCTTAATATTTCCACAACAAGACCAACAGTGCTCCAGACACACATAATCTCTTCAAAACATTCAATTCTCTCCTCTGTCCCCCTCCACCACCTCCCACCACTTCTATAACAGCTGATGATTTCGTCACATTTTTTACAGAAAAAACAAACAATCAGTAGTCAGTTTTCAGCTCCACACACACACAGGAACTCAAACCAACCTCATCCACTTCTAAAACTCCTCTCTTCCTCTTCTCCTTCTGTCCCCTCACTGAGGCAGAAGTATTAAAACTTCTACTCTCCAGCCATACTACAGCATGCCCACTAGACCCAATCCCCTCACACCTTCCCCAAGCAATTTCCCCTACACTCTTACCAGTACTCACACACATCATCAACGCATCTCTCCTCACAGGCACTTTCCCCACTGCATTCAAGCAGGCTCGGGTAACCCCACAGCTCAAAAAACCTACATTAAACACTTCACTTATAGATAGCTACCTGTCTCTCTCCTTCCATTCATAGCAAAAACACACAACAAATTGTTTTCAACCAGGTATGATTATTTCTTTCACAGAATAACCAACTAGACGCTAACCAGTCAGGTTTCAGGAGTGGCCATTCAACTGAGACTGCACTACTGTCAGTCACTGAAGCCTTGTGGATTGCAAAAGCTGATTCCAAATCATCATGCTGGATATATCTGCCATTTTTGACACTGTAAATCATCAGATCCTCCTGTCCACCCTCTAATCACTGGGCATCACAGGGATTCCACTTTGCTGGTTCGAATCCTATCTCACTGGTAGGTCTTTCAGGGTGGCCTGGGGAGAGGATACATCCAAAGCACATCAACTGGTCATTGGGGTTCCTCATCCTCAGGGATCAGTTCTTGTCCTCTTCTCCACGTGCTCTACATCACTGGGACCAAAATCACTTTCCAATACATTTTTGTTCACCGTTCCTGGCTGGTGGAATGAACTTCCCACCCCTATCCGGAATGCTGATTCCCTAACAATTTTCAAGCGACAGCTGAAAACTCATCTCTTTCATCACTATTTGACTTCATCCTAAAAAAATTTGTTTCCTCTTTCCTTTAATCTTTCCCTGTCTAGCTTGTACTTATTTGATCATTGTCTGAAACTTGGTATTACAAGCACTTCCTTTGTCTATTTGCCTCTTTAAGATGAATTGCTTGATGTCTTTCCCAATTGTAAGTCGCTTTGGATAAAAGCATCTGGTAAATGAATAAATGTAAATAAATAAATGTAGATCTTGATCGCGGCATCGGGGCATGGGCTATTGTCCTCCGAGGATGAAGATTCTCGGCGTGGAGCGCAGCTCACGACCGCACTCTGCCCTGGTTCCTTTCTTCCCATAAGTGCACGAGGAGCTGTCAAGCTTATAGGGCTGCGGGCCAAGCCGCTTCTGCCCTGCATGCCTGGCTATCCTGCAGGTCCACCAAGCCAGGGCACTCAAAGAAATGCATGAGAGTAGTACTGACCCGAGGTTGATGCAGGAGCTGTGCTTGGTGACAGACTTCGCCCTCAGGGTGATGAAAGTCACAACGCGGTCCCTCGGGAAGGCGATGTCCACGTTAGTGGTCCAAGAGCACCATCTTTGGCTCAACTTGGTCGAGATGAGAAACGTCAACAAAGTACACTTCATCCTTCATCAAGGCAGCAATCCTTGGCAGCACAGAAGCAGACCAAGGCCATCCAGCACATCCTGCCCTGACGTGATCCTCCACCTTCCACTGTTCAGTCGCGGGCCATGCCCCAGTCTGCTCATCGCTGGGGGCACCCTCCTGTGTCCTCCAGAGTGAGCCTCTCGCAGGAGCGCGGCACCTCCCGTGTTCCAACTTGCCCCTAAGTCCTCTAAAAAGACAATGAAGCAACCCTGACACAGGCAACCCAGAGATGTGGCAAGCTGCTCTTTCAGGGGACATGGTGAGTACAGTGCCACTCCTTCCCCCGGTGGAGGGCCGGGTGGAGAATCCTTGGTTTTCACTTTTGTTCTGTTCTGCCGCTGGGTCAATTGCCATTGGTATCCACAGTTTAAAAAAAAAGAAGAAAAAAAGAGCAGTACACTTTCCTCCGTGTTACCAGGCTCATGGGTTGACAGTGAGTTACGCGTCACCTCCTCACTCTCGCCCATGATGCCCCCCTTCGCCAGCAGCCAAGAGATCGCAGTTCGGGGACGCAACACCTCTCCACACGTCTCTGGCTGGTCCCTACAGGGACACGGAAAGTTCTGCCATGATGAGATGGTGTGCAGGGGTTTTACAGCCCTTGTTTCATTGTACCCAAGAAAGGCGCTGGCCTTCGGCCAATTCTGGATCTATGAGTCTTGAATCAGGCCCTTCACAAGTTTTCGTTCAAGATGTTGATGCAGAAGCGCATAATCAGATGCATCTAGCCCCAAGATTGGTTTGCAGAGGTCAACCTGAAGGATGCTTACTTTCTCGATTTTTCCTCGACATAGGCATTGCATAGACATTGCTACATTTTGCATTCGAGGTCAGGCATGGCAGTACAGGGTCCTCCCCTTCTGGCTGTCCCTATTCCCCCATGTCTTTACAAAGGTCGCAGAGGGCGCCATAATTGCCCTGTTATGGGAAGTTGGCATTAGGATCCTCAATTCGAGCATGCCCGGGTCACGAGAACAGTTGTGCAATCACAGGGACCTGGTGCTCTGGCACCTCAGCCAGTTGGGGTTTCGGGTCAACTGGGAAAAGAGCAAGCTCTCCCCGTGAAGAGAATCTCTTTTCTTGTTATGGAGTTAGACTTGGTGAGTATGACGGCACATCTCACCTACGAGCGTTCCCAGTCAATGGTGAACTGCCTGAGTTCCTTCAGAGGCAGGATAGTTGGTAACACTGAAATATTTTCAGAGGCTCCTGGAGCATATGGCATCCACAGCCGCAGTCAAGCCGCTCATTCAGTCCCTGGTTAGACCTTGCCTTTCTATGGGCCAGAGTGTCTCTAGAACAAGTGTCCCAACATGTCATTGTCATGACGGATGCCTCCAGAATTTTCTGGGGTGCTACATGCAACAGGCAGGCAGTCTTGGGGTCCTGGACTGGCCTCACCTGCTTTGACACTTCAGCTGCCTGGAGTTGCTGGCAATGTATCTAGCCTTGTGGCAGTTCTGGCTGCTGCTAGAGGACAAGAACGTATTGGTCCGCACGGACAACATTGCAGCTGTTTCATACATCATTCATACAGCAGGGAGGTCTACGATCACATCGCATGTCACAACCCGCCCGTCATCTTCTCCTCTGGAGTCAGACGCAGATCAAGTCACTACGCGTCGTCCACATTCTGGGGGAGCTCAATCGTGCAGCCGACACGCTCTCACAACAGCTCACATTCCCCGGAGAATGGCGACTCCACCCCCAGATGGTCCAGCTGATCTGGAGTCAATTCTGGGAAGCCCAGGTAGACCTGTTTGCTTCCCACGAGTCCTCCCACTGCCAGCTGTATTATTCTATGACCCAGGCCCCCCTCGGCATGGATGCACTTGCACACAGCTGGCCAAGGACTCTACGCAATTATGCATTTCCCCCAGTGAACTGACTTGCACAGACACTGCTTAGGTTCCTGTCTGTTAAGACAGCGCTCCTGACCGTGCTCACTTCCATCAAAAGGGTCTTTTTGGGTTTTCGGTAAGTGAAGAGTGCCTAGTGTTTGGGCCGGCCTACTCTCCCGTAGTCCTGAGACCCCAGCCTGGATACATGCCCAAGGTTCCCACCACTTCTTTCAGGGATCAGGTGGTGAACCTGCAAGCACTGCCCTCGGAGGGGGTAGATCCAGCCTTGGCGTTGCTGTGTCCCCTCTCACTCCACTGTGGAGTGTTGCCTCCTCCAATGTGTTTGCGCACGACACCTCTCTGGTAGACATCTGTAGAGCTGCGAGCTGGGTGACACCTAATACCTTCGGTAGAGCAGGTTTCTTCCCGTGTGTTGGGTAACAGTGGCAGGAAGATCTGGCTCAGTGTCACACTTGCTACGCCATTCCCCCTCACACAAGGTTGCGAGCGCTTTTTTTTCCCTCTCCCAGTGAATTCCCCCGGATGGCGAACCCTGGTTGAGCATCCTTCAGCACCCCCAGCAGTCAGATTTGGCGGAGCAGTCTGACGCCAGACCCAGTACTCATATTAGCATGCCTGGAGTCCCGGTCAGCCCCTGTACTGGGCTAGGTGACCATATGGCTTGATTCCATGCGGGCGATCCCATATGTGTATTCTTCCATGGTAAGATTTCTCTCTCGTTGAACCCGTGTATGCCCTTTGACAGACCATTCTGTCAGTCTCTGCTCTGGTCAGTCCATATCATTGTTTCTACATGTCACCTTCCTATGGATAGGATGTGGTACCCTTCCCTCGGAAGGCTCGCTTCCCCATTGTTACTGCCAAGGTGATAACAATAAAAAGGAAAGATCTGAAGCAAATCTTTCACCGAAAGTTGAGATCCATTCTGTTAAAAAAATTTTTGAAGATGAAACAGCAGCATGGCTATCTCCAGCAGCCGATTTACTCACCTTTTGGTCCCCGCAGGTACCAAGGTCAGTGAATTTGCATTTGGGCATTGGAAATGTTACGACCTTTGCGTAGCATTTGTCTGACACGCTGCGGCTTGTCAACATTTGCAGCACCACAGGTTGTGGCGTTTTCCATAGACCACTGATGTCATCACAACATAACTAGTAGTGACCGAACGATGGGGAACCTCCCAGTTACGTGTGTAACCCTCATTCTGGAGACGTTATGTCCCCATGCCTCAACCTTGAACCAGTCGCTGATGCTGGGACATGTTCTCGGCTCCTCAGTTTAAAACCTGAATGAATAGATGCATGCCTTATATACCCGTATGCACGGGGAGTGGCTCAGGATGCAAAACCCACTAGCCAAATTTCATTGCTGTTTTCTCTTAAAATCAGATGATTGGGGCTCCCGAGTAAACCCCTAATGTCATCACGACATAATGTCTCCTTTCCGTCCATCAGGGAACAAAGGTTATACAGTGCTGTGAAAAGGTTTATGTCCCCTTCCTGTTTTTTTTTATTTTTTATTTTTTTGCATATTTGTTATACTTAAAAGATTCAGATCATCAAACTAATTTTAAAATTACACAAAGATAATGCAGGTAAAAACAAAATGTAGTTTTTAAATGATGATTTCATTTATTAAGGGAAAAAAACTGTCCAAACCTACCTGTCCCTATGTGAAAAATTAATTGCCCCCTCCTGTTAAATCAAAGAAACAAAATAGTTGACATGTATCAGTCTGGAAAGGGTTATAAAGCCATTTCTAAGGCTTTGGGCTTCCAGCGAACTACGGTCAGAGCCACAAATAAGAAAGAGACTGGGCAAAAACGGCATCCATTTGGAGAGTTCCAAGGCAAAAGCCACTGCTGACAAAAAAGAACACAAAGGCTCGTCTCACATTTGTCAAAAAAATATCTTGATTATCTCCAAGAATTTTGGGCAAATATTCTGTGGACTGATGAGACAAAAGTTTAACTTTTTGGAAGGTGCGTGTCCCGTTACATCTGGTGTAAAACCAACACAGCATTTCATAAAAATAACATCATACCAACAGTCAAACATGGTGGTAGTAGTGTGATGGTCTGGGGCTGCTTTGCAGCTTCAGGACCTGGACGACTTGCCATAATTGATGGAACCATGAATTCTGCACTCTATCAGAAAATCCTGAAGGAGAACGTCCGGCCATCAGTTTGTGACCTCAAGCTCAAACGCACTTGGGTTATGCAGCAGGACAATGATCCAAAACTCAAGTTTCAAGTTTCAAGTTTACTTTATTTATATAGCACATTTAAAACAGCCACAAGACTGACCAAAGTGCTTCACAAAAGAAATCGCATCATAAAAGAAACTCACCAGCAAGTCCACCTCTGAATGGCTCAAGAAAAACAAAATTAAGATTTTGGAGTGGCCAAGTCAAAATCCGAGCTTAAATCCAATTGAGATGCTGTGGCATGACCTTAACCTTTTGAGCCGTATGGTTCCACATATGGGATTTTTTTATTTCCATGGCCCTGGGAGTACGGTCCGACATATGGGATTTAGAACATTCGGTCGCATAACTGCTAAATTAAAACTGTGGTTTCGCGCGTTGGCTGGCACTGAGCTAGAGAGAGACGTGCACCTCGCTTGTTATAATATCACAACTATGCAGTGTTCTTAAACACATAATGCATATTTTAGGTTTCAGACATTTAAATACACATAAGTACTAGTAAAACAATACATTTAGAGTTTGTAAAATACACACAGATGTCTATGGAAGCAACAATAACAATCCATCCAAATTTAATTTGCCGATATGTTTTATTCATTATTCGTTTTATTCAGATACACATAGTGTAAGTAACTATAAAGTTCACTCTATTCTTCTCCCAGTTCGCCGGCCACTTACTTGTATGTATTTCGGGAGAAATTGATGAATTCACGTGCTGTAAATCCAACTGACAGGACTCTCTGAACTGCGGCGCCCAAAGAAGAGTGGGCCAAAATTCATCCACAGTGATGTGAAAGACTCATTGCCAGTTATCGCAAACACTTGATTGCAGTTGTTGCTGCCAAGGGTGGCACAACCAGTTATTAGATTTAGGGGGCAATTACTTTTTCAAGTAGGGCCAGGCAGGTTTTTTCCCTTAATAAATGAAATCATTATTTCTGCATTATAACTGCATTTTGTATTTATTGGGGTTATCTTTGTGTAATATTAAAATTAGTTTGATGAATTTGTCTGAATCATTCAAGTGTGACAAATATGCAAAAAAAAAAAAAAAAAAAAAAATCAAAAACAGGAAGGGGGCAAAATCTTTTTCACACCACTGTATATGTAACTGAGATGTTCTCCCCACTCAGTAATGCACCCACTGAGAAACCTGATTAAAGTGCTCTAGTTACTGGCGATTCTATAGTACGGAACATGAAAATAGAGCCACCAGCCACCAGGGCACAGACGTTTTGAGGGGCAGTGGCCCAAACCAAAAAAAGGGGGACTAGGGGGAAGGGGGTGGGGGGGGGAGGGGGTGCTTGTTAATACAAATCATCCAGTTGTTACATATATACAATTAAAAGAGAAGACAGCGCACTCTGTAATAATTTCAGACTTTATTGTAGATGTTTTGATAAGAGTGGGCTCTCCCTCACTCTCTGAGCCAGCTTCTGCCTCATCTTCAATGGAAGTAGGGGAGAGTGGGTTAAGTTGAGCCAGTGGGTAAGTTGACCCACCCCCTGTATCTTGGCAACTGTTCACTTTTACTGTCATGTAACCATGTATTTTGGAACCAATCATCATTTCTGCCAGACTGTGTAAAGGAGAAACACATGGGGGTAATGGAAGACACCCATTTACTTTAAAAACTGTTTTTGGCTTGTCAAAGTAAAATTTTAGCATAACAGATGTAATGGTTGTTACATCAAATCAAATCATTTAGCTAAATATTAGCCTGAACTGGTAAGCTACCGTAGCTATTTTTTTTCCCAAAATGGCAGCTATGGGGCAAAGTGAGCCAAATGTTGTGGGGAAAATTGAGTCAGCATTTTAACTTACCCCACCATAAGGCACTGCAGTTAAGTTAAATCTCTGAATTCTAAACTGGTATTTTAATGTGATATTACTGGTTTACTTTATCATACATACATGTTATTTGTAGTTTATTTAATAGGGACAGTGTACAAGTGCACCAAATCCTTCTCTGATAAGAACCAGAAAATGCTTTTCATCACATTAAAATGAGATATATCTTTCCACCTGTAGTCACTAATGCCCATCAAACTCTCTGTTTAGTCTGTTTTTAGGAAAGGCTACAACTTTGGTGCTCAACATATTGTTTCAGAAATGCAAACAATTAAATACTCAAATTTAAACTTCATTTGGTTGGTTTTATGTTGTTAACTTTATGAAAAGAAATATGACTGTTTGTAAAAGGAAATTATTAAATTAGTTTTTAAATTTTTTTTATTTCACATGGGTTTGAATCAGATTCGGTCAGATGGTCATTTTACACCCAGATTGTGCATCTTACCCACTGACTCGACTCGGGTCAACTTACCCCTAACCCAAACTGAGCCATGGGAGCACTTTTTTTTATAAGAAGCCACATTTTTAGAACCCTTTGTCATAGATACATTCTGATCATTAAAAATAATAGGAATACTTTCATTAGGATAGGATAGATACTTTCATTGTATTTCTGCGTCATTTTTCCTTATTTTGAGGACCACATAAGTAAAAAATGGCTAATCTTACCCCACTCTCCTCTTTAAGTGTTAGACATTTAATTTAATATTTTACAGCATAAATCTATATTATATACTAAGAAACAACTATTTATAGGCCTACTTTTAATATGGTTTTAATAAAGTATGATGTGTTATAGATTATTATTATCATCAAGACAAGTTATTATAATGGGAAATATACTTATTACAAGAATTAAAGTGTGACAAACTGCTAAATATTCTATATGTGACCCTGGACCACAAAACCAGTCTTAAGTCGCTGGGGTATATTTGTAGCAATAGCCAAAAATACATTGTATGGGTCAAAATAATCAATTTTTCTTTTAAGTAAAGATCATGTTCCATGAAGATATTTTGTACATTTCTTACCGTAAATGTATAAAAACTTCATTTTTGATTAGTAATATGCATTGCTAAGAACTTCATTTGGACAACTTTAAAGGCGATTTTCTCACTATTTTGATTTTTTTGCACCCTCAGATTCCAGATTTTCAAATAGTTGTATCTTGGCCAAATATTGTCCGATCCTAACAAACCATACATCAATGGAAAGCTTATTTATTCAGTTTTCAGATGATGTATAAATCTCAATTTCGAAAAATTGACACTTAAGACTGGTTTTGTGGTCCAGGGTCACATATGATGATTTACCTGCTGGCTTGCCGGAGCTTTGAATCCATATTTGCAATCTTGAACTGCCTTTAGCAGCCTCCCTTTGCTCTTTCTCTCTCTGTCTTCTTCTTTTTTTTTTTTTTTTTTTTTTAAGGCATTTTTTTTTTTTGTCTACAAAGTGTGCCAACAATAGCAAATTTTGTGTTCTCTATATTAGATCTGATCAGGTGCAATAATTTATTTAATTAGTGGAATCAGTGGATTTTTAGCGGAGCGGTAACAGACCACTTTGAGCTGGGGTGGTGGGGGGATTGGTGAGAGGGCACCTCATCCGATGAGGGCAAAGGGGCAGTGGCTCAAGCCACCTGGCCAGCCCCCTGTGCACGGCCCTGCCAGCCACCATAGTCCAATGTTTACCGGGAGCCAGAGCACCTGACATCTTGGCAAATTTAAAAGTGCTGGCTAATGCTAAACGTAAATTCAATAAGATTGTTTTCCACGTCGGCACTAATGATGTTCAACTTCGCCAGTCGGAGATCACTAAAAATAACATTAAAGAGGTGTGTTAACTTGCAAGTACAATGTCAGACACTGTAATATGCTCTGATCCCCTCCCTGCTTACCGTGGTGATGAGATGAATAGCAGACTGTTGTCACTCTGTCTGGATGTCTAAGTGGTGCCCACAGAATAACATAGGTTTCATAGATTATTGGACGAGTTTTTGGGGGAGACCTGACCTGTTGAAAAGAGATGATTTCATCCCTCCAGGGGTGGTGTCGCTCTTTTCTCTAGAAATATGGCACATAGTCTTAGAGTTTGTACTTGACTAACTGGGGCCCAGGTCAGGAAGCAGACAGACTGGCTAAACCGATAATCTGCTAGCAGCCCCACGTCACAGAAATCAGTTCATTCTCAGCACATAGAGACTGTGTCTGCTCCCTGAACTAGAAAATACAAAACGTCCAAACCAATTTAAGAGTAACAATTTAATTGATGTTCAACAAATAATAAATGTATATAATATAGAGAAACAAATGATAAAACTTGGCTTATTGAATATTAGGTCACTTTCTACGAAAGCACTTTTTGTAAATGATACAATCACTGATCATAACTTAGATGCGCTCTGTTTGACAGAAACCTGGCTAAAACCAGATGATTACATTATTTTAAATGAGTCTACACCCCCAAGATTACTATTATAAACAAGAGCCGCATCAAAAAGGTAAAGGGGAAGGTGTGGCTACAATGTATAGCAATAGTTTTCAGTATTTCTCAGTTGTCGGGTTTCAAGTATAACTCATATGAAGTAATGGTGCTTCATATAACATTATACAGATAAAAAAGTGCTAAAGATAAATCCCCTGTGATGTTTGTACTGGCTACTCTATACAGGCCAACAGGGCACCATACAGACTTTATTAAAGGGGTGGTTGATTGCGATTTTTTTAACGTTAGTTAGTGTGTAATGTTGCTGTTTGAGGATAAACAATATCTGCAAAGTTACGAAGCTGAAAGTTCAATGCAAACGGAGATATCTTCTTTTAAAATTCTGGCAGTTTAATGCCTACAAAAACGGCTCATAGGGAGTACAATGAGCTACTTCCCGGGTCCGTTACATCATGAACCCAGATAAACCCCGCCCCCGGGAACATGCACTAAAGGGGGTGAGGCCATGCTGCACTGCTTTAGAGAAGACGAAGAGAAAACTAGGAGTGCACGTAAAAATCTATTCATATATGTATCGCGATTCTGTCTTCTAACAACTCTAATGGATTCACAAGTTTCAAAATCAATTTTCTTTAGCAGCAGTTCTCAATCCTGTTCCTCTGCATCTCTCACTCACTCTCTCTCTCTCTCTCTCTCTCTCACTCTCTCTCTCTCTCATTCAGATCGTCAGATCAGCTCCAACAAACTGTTCCAATTATACACTTAGTTTCACATAGCTATGAGAAGCGTTATACATAGACGCGTGTGCGGTTGCCATACTGTATTAAAGCTTTAATCAGGATAAAAATGTATATTAAAAGCTAACAGAAGCAGTAGCACTTACAAATAACAGCGTATCTAAAAGTATGAACCAACAACAAAAAAACAAACCATTAAGAGCCGTGCTTGCACAGGTTCTGCGCGATCCTCTTCACTTATATCCTCTGCGTCTCAATTGGGCTCAAATTGATAAGCAATATAGACGACACCATTGTTTACAATACAACCAGAGCACATGCTGCTGAGCTGAGGGGCGTGACGTTTAGACGCGCACTAGAGGTGGTTTAGCCAATCACAACACACTGGACCAGCTAACCAATCTGAGCCCATCATGTATTTCTGAGAGAGGGGCTTGATAAAATCAGGAAATAATCGGGGCGTTTATCAGAGAAGGGACAGAGCGGTGTAGAATAAAGGTAAATTATGTGGAAAATAATGCATTTTTTAAAAAACGAAGCATGAACACGTTTGACTGCACTCCATAAACACAATCAAGCCTAGAAAAAAACTAGTCAACCACCCCTTTAAAGAATTTGCTGATTTTCTATCTGAGTTAGTGCTGGCTGCAGATAAAGTTTTAATTGTTAGTGATTTTAATATCCATGTTGATAATGAAAAAGATGCATTGGGATCAGCATTTATAGACATTCTGAACTCTATTGGTGTTAGACAACATGTGTCTGGACCTACTCATTGTCGAAATCATACTCTAGATTTAATAGTGTCACGTGGAATTGATGTTAATGGGATTAAAATTCTGCAGTACAGCAATGATATCTCAGATCATTATCTAGTCTCATGTGTACTCCATATAGCTAAAGCTTTAAATTCAACTCGTTGTTACAAATATGGTAGACTGCTTTGTAAGTAATCTTCCTGACTTATCCAAATTCCTTAGCATATCCAATAGCTCAGAAAATCTTGATGATGTAACAGAAACTATGGACTCTCTCTTTTCAAGCACTTTAGATATGGTTGCTCCTTTATGCTTTAGGAAGGTTAAGGAAAACAGTCCGACACCATGGTATAGCGAAAACACTCGTGCCCTAAAGAGAGCAGTGTGGAAAATGGAGCACAGCTGGAAGAAAACAAAACTAGAGGTATTTCAAATTGCATGGTGGGAAAGTATCTTCTCATACAGAAAAACATTAAAAATAGCAAGATATGATTACTTTTCGTCTCTTTTAAGGCTAGGAAACACCAAACTGACTTCAAAGAACTAGCAGCGACGAAAGTCGAACACACAGCACAGACTACAGTCGACTGCAAACTAACACATGTAGCTATCAATAGTATATATTTGTCATTTAAAAGGAGAAACCAAAACAAAGATATATGAGATAAACACAGATATACGAAACGTAAACAAAGCAGCGCTTGCTTACCATTTTGAATATCAGTTATGTTGATAACTTTTTTCATTTTAAGGGGCTCATGTTATGAAAATATTCACATATTGGAATACATGGCAAAAATCACATAACATTAGAATGGCCTTCAGTCTGTGCGGTCTTCATTTATTTGCCCGTTTTCATAACTTTCGCTTTAATTCTCGGGCATGGACTCATTCGCTAAACTGAGCATCCCATCAGAGTTCTCACAGTCACCGAGGGCCCCGACACGATTCAACATGTTGAATCGGTCAAACTTCTGCCAATGTGAACCAGACGAGAGCCGACGTGTGGAACACACCAAACTAACTAGCCCAACAGACGTTTACCGACGGCGGCTTGGTGTTTCCCGGGCTTTAGAAGAAAACAAACACAACCCCAGGTATTTATTCGATACAGCCACTAAATTAATGAAAAATAATGCATCAACAGGCATTCTCTACTATAGGAGAGAAAGAATTGTAGAAACTTGTTAAATCATCCAAACCAACAACTTGTTAGACCCTATTCTATCTAAGCTTCTAAAAGAGGTGCTTCCAGAAGTCATAGATCCTCTTGTGACTATTATAAATTTGTCATTGTCATTAGGATATGTCCCAAAAACCTTCAAGCCTCTTATTAAAAAAAACACAGCTTAATAATTAATTACAGACCGATTTCAAATCTCCCTTTTCTGTAAAAGATACTAGAAAAGGTAGTATCATTACAACTATGTTCCTTCTCAGAGAAAAATGGTATAAATTTTTTTGTTTTGTGTTTTTTGAGGATTTAGACCGTATCATAGTACTGAGACTGCTCTCATTAGAGTTACAAATGACCTACTCTTATCATCCGATCATGGTTGTATCTCTATTAGTGCTACTGGATCTTAGCACTGCGTTTGACACTATCGATCACAACATTCTTTTGAATAGACTAGAAAATTATGTTGGCATTAGTGGAAGTGCATTGGCATGGTTCAATTCATTCTTATCTGACCATCATCAGTTCGTAGCAGTGAATGAAGAGATATCATATCGATCACAAGTGCAGACAGTATGGAGTACCTCAAGCCTCAGTACTTTTCACATTTTACATGTTACCCATGGGAGATATCATCAGGAAACTTGGTGTTAGCTTTCACTGCAGTGAAATACTCAGCCAATACTCATACCAATTTGCAAAACTAACGGAATACATAGCTGATATAAAAAACTGGATGACTAGTAATTTCTTTGCTAAATTCTGAAAAAAAAAAAAAAAAAACCCAGAGGTGTTAATTATCGGGCCAAAAACCTTTGCATGTAATAATGACCTAGAACACTGTCTAACACTCAATGGCTGCTCTGTTAATTTTTTTTATGGGCATTTTATGCATTTTTTAAAAGATAGGACAGTAGAGAGAGACGACAGGAAAGCACTGGGAGGAGAGAGGGAGTCAAACTCGGGTCGCTGTGAGCACAGTTGCACTGTATGCCAACACACTAACCACGAGGCTATCGGCGCCAACTGCTCTGTTAATTCTTAATCATCAGTTAGGAACCTAGGGGCCAGATTTACTAAACAGGGCAAATTAGCGATAGAGCGCAATTCCATAAAAGCGCCGATGGGATGGGAAATTTCTGCGGGTGATTTACTAACAATGCGCATATTAAAGAACACAGACTCAGCCAGATCATTTCCATAATGACCAGCGCAATCTACAAAGAGCAGCGCATACTGCCTGCTTTAAGACATGCTTTTTTTGGGTGTTAAATAATGGCACAAATACCAGTAATTTGACGAGCGCAAACGTTAGTAAATCGTGTTGCGTGATTAATTTTAATACCCCCCTCCCATAAATTTTGCGTCTGAAAGGGAAACTCCTACAAATGCATATTCAATAAGGTCAGGTGCAAAAATAACTTTCCATGCCTTTTCAGTGCTAATTCTTTACTGCTCGTCTTTAGTAAATCCTGACTGAGTACTATTTTAATGCCGCAACTATGGGGTAGAGTCTGGAGCAACTTTACCACTCACAAGGTGCATGAGAACAACTAAATACAGGAACGTGAGGAAAAATTCCAGCACTACTTGTGATAAGGAGATATTTATTATAACAGTACCAACGCATTTAAGCCTGAGAGCCTTCCTCAGGGTATTATACACACAATCTATACAAACATTTAAAAGGCACATCTCCATATAGGACTGCACATTTACAAATTAGCAACAGCTGACAAGCTTAACTCAAATCATCACACTAATTAATAGGAATTAACTATCCACAGGAATTAATCACCCAATCAGAGCAGATTCACAACTGATCAACATGTGTCAGAAAACATATGCTGCGTCTCTTATACTACGCCCTTAAAGTATGCACTCTTTTGGTGAAGAAAAAGTACACACTTTTGAGTGTGTAGTAGAAGAGTAGGCAAGCTTTGGGACATACTATCATGTCACACAACTGCGTCTTTAACTGAGCGCTCTGTCGCACCTGTTACACGCACCACCCTGTCACTGTAAACTGGCCTGTCAATCATCTTGTCACAGTTAATATCCTCCACATTTAATTTAATTTAACTTCCTGCCGTATTGGAGAGAAAAGAAGTAGCTCATTGATCTTCCAGTCGCAGGTCTTTCATGCCGAGAACTCTGCTCATATTGTCTGTATAATGATGCATTTAAAAGTTAACGACCAAATGGATGTTTATAAAAGTTCACATTGCTGTTGCAGATGAAATATAACACAGATAACAAGAAATAAATATTTTTTTACTAGATTAAATGTTGATTATTAGTAACTCAAACCACTTTTTATAAACCTCTCTACTTAACTGTCGATCGAGCACATGGACCGAATCCTTTGCCAAAGCGCAATGGATTGTGAGCAATTTTAGCCATTAGAGTGTGCACGGATCCACACTTCAAAAATCGACCTGAAAAAGTAGACCATCCGGGGACTTTTGGCATACTCTTTTCAACATACTATGCTTTGGGACACACTTATTCTAATCTCACATACTATTTAGGATGGATAGTATGAACATTGGGACGCAGGGATACACTGCAGAAACACACATAAAACCACCATCATAGAAACTCTTTAAGGGAAAAATCCTCATTCATACCTTTTGGAAACAGACTTTTCAAATAAATCTTGGAAACGTTATATCGATGACATATTTTTACTTTGGGAAGGTTCAGTCACTGCCCTTTTGGATTTTGTATAATTTTTAAATAGCAATTTTTGGGGCTAAAATTTACAATGAATTATAGTAGAGATGAACTTCAGTTTTTAGATATAAATGTTAAAAGAATGGGAACATTTTTAACATCTTCACTATATACCAAACCTACAGATAGAAATACACTTCTTCACGCAAAGAGTTATCATCCGGTGTCCTTGAAAAAAGGTTTACCTCTTAGTCAGTTAACAAGAATTAAAAGGATTTGTGAAGATGATGATGAATTTAAGAAAGAGAGAAACATAATGTTGTCAAAATTCAAAGAACGTCAGTATAAGGAGGACTGGCTATGTAAGGCGGTTAAGAAAGTAGATCTTAAAAGTCGAGATATGCTTGTGTACTCTAAAAACAAACAAACAAAAAAAAAAACACCTAAGACTACTCCAGAGCTTATTTTTTTATTTTTTGTACTACATATTCCCCAAAGACAACTAACATTAAAGATATTTTATTGAAGTATTGGTACGTTTTGAAAGATGACCCAAAACTTAATGGGACAGGCTAGTAATATAAGGAATAGAGTTGTAAAAACATGTTCCATTAAAAAACTTTCACAAAGTACCCTCACAGGTCAGGTCTTATTGGGTAATTTTAAATGTGGTAATTGTGTTAATTGTGAATTTACAAAAAATGTTAAGTGTTTCAATCATCCTGATAAAAGTCCAATTAAAATTTAAATTAAAATAAAAGTCCAATTTTAATTAAGATTTTTATAACATGTAAGACAAATAATATGATCTATATAAACCAATGTCCATGTAATAAAATTTATGTTGGTGAAACATCCCGCTCATTAAAGGAAAGGATCACAGAACATAGAAGTGCAATAAATAGAAAGGATCTAAAGAGTCCTGTCCTGACATTTTTGTGAATGTAACCATAATATGTCATCTTTCTTTTTTTTTTTGGAATTGAAAAGATTAATCAGAATTCAAGAGGTGGTAACATTGATTGCATAAGAAAGAAGCGGGAAGCTTTTTGGATTTTTTATTTGAAAAGTCTGTTTCCAAAAGGTATGAATGAGGATTTTTCCCTTAAAGAGTTTCTATGATGGTGGTTTTATGTGTGTTTCTGCAGTGTATCCCTGCATCCCAATGTTCATACTATCCATCCTAAATAGTATATGAGATTAGAATAAGTGTGTCCCAAAGCATAGTATGATGAAAAGAGTATGCCAAAAGTCCCCGGATGGTCTACTTTTTCAGGTCGATTTTTGAAGTGTGGATCCGTGCACACTCTAATGGCTAAAATTGCCCACAATTCATTGTGCTTTGGCAAAGGATTTGATACAGAACTACAATCAAGAATAAAACGCGTTAAAAAAACTACAAACGTGGCAGATGTGCGCGATCGACGGTTGGGTAGAGAGGTTTATAAAAAAGTGGTTTGAGTTACTAATAATCAACATTTAACCTAGTAAAAAAATATTTATTTCTTGTTATCTGTGTTATATTTCATCTGCAACAGCAATGTGAACTTTTATAAACATCCATTTGGTCATTAACTTTTAAATGCATCATTATACAGACAATATGAGCAGAGTTCTCGGCATGAAAGACCCACGACTGGAAGATCAATGAGCTACTTCTTTTCTCTCCAATACGGTAGGAAGTTAAATTAAATTAAATGTGGAGGATATTAACTGTGACAAGATGATTGACAGGCCAGTTTACAGTGACAGGGTGGTGCGTGTAACAGGTGCGGCAGAGCGGTCAGTTAAAGACGCAGCTTGCCTACTCTTCTACTACACACTCAAAAGTGTATACTTTTTCTTCACCAAAAGAGTGCATACTTTAAGGGTGTAGTATAAGTAGGCACACTGGGGCGCAGCATATGTTTTCTGACACATGTTGATCTGTTGTGAATCTGCTCTGATTGGGTGATTAATTCCTGTGGATAGTTAATTCCTATTAATTAGTGTGATGATTTGAGTTAAGCTTGGCAGCTGTTGCTAATTTGTAAATGTGCAGTCCTATATGGAGATGTGCCTTTTAGCTTGTATAGATTGTGTTTATAATATTCTGAGGAAGGCTCTTAGGCCGAAACGCGTTGGTACTGTTATAATAAATATCTCCTTATCACAAGTAGTGCTGGAATTTTTCCTCACGTTCCTACTATTTTAATGGCAAAAGACGGTTTGGGCTGGCGCAAGCTGTTAGTACATCGGGCCCTAGGTGTGCTATTTGATAGCAATCTTTCCTTTGAAAGCCACGTTTCTAGAATTTGTAAAACTGCATTTTCCATCTCAAAAATATATCTAAATTACAACATATGCTCTCAATGTCAAATGCAGAAATGTTAATTCATGCGTTCATGACCGCAAGGTTAGATGATTGTAATGCTTTATTGGGTGGTTTCTCTGCGTGCTTAATAAACTCCAACTGGTCCAAAATGCAGAAGGTAGAGTGCTTACTAGAAACAGGAAGTATGACCATATTAGCCCAGTTCTGTCAACTCTGCACTAACTCCATATTAAACATCATACACATTTCAAAATCTTGCTAATTTTTTTTATAAATCCCTGAATGATTTAGCTCTTCAGTACTTGAGTGAGCTCTTATCACACTATAGTCCTTCACCAGTTTTGGGAAGGTTACTTTTGAAATGTAATAGGTTACAGATTACAAGTTACCCTATCTAAAGTGTAATAAGTAGTGTAACTATTTCAATTACTTTATTAAAGTAACGTAACTGATTACATTTGATTACTTTTTGATTACTTTCCTAAATTTCTAACATATGTTTTCAACTGTTAATCATTTTCAGACATGTAAAGCTGGCAGGGTTAACCTTACACTACTCAACATTGATTACTGTCACTTGCACAATCCTTCTTCACTGAAGAATTAAGATTATAATAATTTAATTTTAAAGCACAAACACCACAAAATCAGACTTTAGCACTTCGTTTGAATTTGAGATCATTCTGAGGTTAAATACAGATTTAAAACCATAACAAGAAATAGTTTAATAGCTATGATACTGATTTTGAAATCAAATCTTTGCATAGTTATGACAGAAAACACTGGCATCTAACAATGCCTTTGAAAAACAGTTAATCTTAAAAAAAAAAATAAAGCATATACATAAAACCAAATAGGAAGTAAAACAGTTATCAAACAATCATGTGTCCTATTCTGTGTCCTAAACTCCTGAAGCATTGGCATTTCATATTTTAGAGCAGTCCGTGCAATTTATGAAAGAAATCAGCTAAATCTGTTATGTGGGTGTGTGTGAAAATATTCAGATGTAACCCCCTTTGTAATCGTTAACATTTTCATAAGTCACTGTAATTTAATTACGCATCTCAGTAATTGTAACTAATTACGGTTTCATTTATTTTGTAATTAAATTACTTTACGCCATTACATGTAACTAGTTACTCCCCAGCACTGTCCTTCACATCCTATGCGTTCTCAAAACTCTGCCCATTTGATAATAACCAGAATATCAAAATCAACTGTGAGTGGCAGATCCTTTTCCTATTTAGCGACCAAACTCTGGAACAATCTACCTAACATTGTTTGGGAGGCAGACACACTCTGTCAGTTTAAATCTGGATGAATGACCCATCTCTTTAGCCTGGCTTACACATAACACATTTCTGTTATTCAAATCCATTAAAGGATTGTTAGGCTGCATTAATTAGGTCATCTGGAACCGGGAACACTTCCCATAACACCCGATGTACTTGTTACATCATAAGAAGAATGGCATCTAAGGTAATATTAGTCTGTTTCGTTCTTATTCCGAGATCTCCATAATCACCAGATCCAGTCTGTATCCAGATCAGATGGTCACTGCAGTCACCCGTATCCAGTCTGTAGTAGGGGTCTGAATCGGCACTGGTTTCACGATTCAATTCGATTATTATCATGTCAGTGATTCGATTCAATTCGATATCACGATGTAGCACAATGCATCACGATTATATCAAATTTATTTTGTGCATTTTTATTAAATTATATAAGCAGGCCACTTTTTGAAATAATTGTTAATTAATTAATTAATATATTAATTAATTATTGTTAAGAATTAAAAGTAAATATAGCTTCAAAACATACAAGCAAATATAAAGTAATAAAGGGGGGGGGGACAATTACAAGTGATAAACAAAAAGCACTTTCAGTATCTGGAAGTGCTTTACGTATCGAAAGTTTACAGATAATCATAGTTATGTTTTTTTCTTTTTTTCCTCAGCACTATTGCCATTTGATTTTACTGATGTGATCATAGCCACTGGCAGCTTTAATAGACTGCATTCACACTAATGCACAGATCTATTTCCACATATCAGATGTTTTGTCCTGTTCTGAAAACATAACTGACTGTTTACATCAATTTCGTATCATAAAAGTAGATGTAGCCGCAAGCTTCAGGACAAACAAACACAAAGTGCACGCGAAAGTCTGTCAGTACGTAAGTTTCATGCATCTATTACGTGCTGCATTCCAAACGGCAGAAATGAAAGCATATCTAAAGAAAAAGCCTAAAATAACAAGTGGAAGCACTGTCAAGCAATGTGCACGTGTCTCACAGCGCATATTCTGTGCGTGAAGCACGCCATGTTTGTCTCTAGCGCACACGTGCCATAGGTGGGAAAAAGCCAAGTTCATATTTTAAAATAGAGAGTGCATTTTTAATACTCTTGTGACAAGC
This sequence comes from Spinibarbus caldwelli, assembly GCA_039654775.1. NCBI lineage: Eukaryota > Metazoa > Chordata > Actinopteri > Cypriniformes > Cyprinidae > Spinibarbus > Spinibarbus caldwelli. Next base: position 18,948,908 of record CM077228.1, on the reverse strand, counting down.
ACGTATGTGAATGATAGTCCACGTCCACATCACAATGCTTCGATGCAACGATTCATTTCAACACCCCTAGTCTGTATCCAGTCCTGGTGGTGAATCAGCACCTAGAGACGACCTCTACAGCCCTGAATGTCAGCAGAGACCAGGACAACTAGATGATCCCCAGAGACAGATCCCCAGCGAAGAACACATCACCTGGATGCCCATCGGTACAAGACCACAGGAATCAGATGAGTCCTCTGCACAATCTGACTTTTCTGCAGCCAGGATTTAAACTGCTGGTTTCGTCTGGAGAGAGGAGAACTGGCCCCCGACTGAGCCTGGTTTCTCCCAAGGTTTTTTCTCCATTTCTGTCATTGGTGGAGTTTTGGTTCCTTGCCGCTATCGCCTCTGGCTTGCTTAGTTGGGTACACTTCATTTCCAGCGATATCGTCAACTTGATTGCACAGACACTATTTGAACTGAACTGAGCTGGATGATGACATCACTGAATCAATGATGAACTGACTTTAACTGAAATTGTGTGTTTACTGTTGTCCTTTTGTTTTATTACACATTATTTTTTCCTATTTTATACTGTAAAGCTGCTTTGACACAATCTAACAATTGTTAAAAACACTATATAAATAAAAGTGACTTGACTTGTAAATTGTAATCCTCCCAAAATGTAAAATTAATAAACGTGTGAGAGCGTGTTATAGGCTATATCAGTGGTTTTTAAACCTCTCCATGAAGTACCCCCAGCACTGCTCATTTTGAATGTCTCCCTATATCTGACACACCCACTTCAGGTATTGCAGTCTCAACTAATGAGCTGATGAGTTGAATCAGGTGTGATAGATGAGGGAGAAATACAAACCCTGCGTTCCGTTCGGAAGGGCTCATCCCTATGCCCTAATCCCTTCAAAGGGGTTTAACCTCCGGAGTGAGAGCTTCAAAGGGTTGAAGGATGTAGGGGACCAAACAACTGTTTCTTGAAGTGTCCTTCTGCGTCATCATGCGGAAGTGCTGTCATCATGAAAAGAATCTGTGCAAAGGATCATGGGAGCCCAAAGTGTCCATCAGTTGTACCCTTCGAAATCCTTCATTCCCAAGGGCCCTTTGAAGTGGCTAGTTTTGAGCACTTCGGTTTGCAGCGACCCTTCAATATGATGGCCATGATTGTTTTCACTCCGAAGTGCCTTTCGGAGGGCGATATATCCCGTTTGGAACGCACCGAATATGTGCAGGGCTGGGGGTACTCCAGGACAGGTTTGAGAACCACTGGGCTATGTGATATTTTATAGTCAGAGATGGCATTGCTAATGTGACACGCATTGCCGCGGATGTATAGCTCAGTATCTCCTCAAGCCAACAAGCAAACTGCTGTAAATGAAACTGAAAGTAAGATGCAGATGCTCAACACACAATTGTCTTCATTAAAAGTAGTGAGACTAACTTATCTTTACAGTGTTGATGCTGCGCTATCTCCTATTGCGGTCTTTGAGCTTGAAATTAGCTGATAATGAATAAAACAGCACTTATCTGTTGCTTTCATTGACGTAAACTCAATGGTGAATAGACGTGAATAGTGAATGAGGGTATAGGGGGCAATTTCGGATATAGCCACAGAAACTGAACCAAAACAGGACAGAAACAGAACTAAACATGACATTATGGCAATACGATTAGATATTTGTCAAATACAGTTACATTCATAAATTGTGACCCAAGTGTCTAAATAAATTATGTGGACACTGAATGATAAAACAATGATTTTTTTTCACACTTCTAAACAACTGCAATACTCAATATGCCCATTGTTAATATTTTACTAATTAAAAAAAATTACAGACATATTGTTGATTACAGACATGCAGATAAGCTCTGTGTGAATGAGGACAACCAAGTTATCTACAGAAATATCATCTTATCGCTTCCCCTTCAATGTGACAAAGTTGATGTGAGTATGTATCATCATAGATTTGTTGATATGTTTGTTTTGGCTTATTTTCATTTATTTATTTTCCTGTGATACCAATCATCTGTTAAAATAGGTTGGGAAAGTAAAGTGTCCACTTCTGTTGGTGAATGGTGATGATGATGAGTGTTTTCCTGCAGTGGAATCCGCTGAAGATGTGAGATATATTTTTCAGTTCTGTCACCTTAAGCACATTTTAGATGTCTCCTTTGTCTTAGGCTGGCCACACACTAGAAGATTGGCCAGTTTTCACCCCTGAATGATCGGGGGCAGGGCTGTACGTTAACTTTTTTTTTTTTTTTTGTTTTGTTTTTGCACATAGCACTGGTGCTACAGAGTTTGAAAATTTTGTAACACAGGCCAAACAGTTGTAGCACAAGTTAGGGGTGGGCGATATGGCAAAAAATATCATATCACAATTTTTTTCAGGAATATCACAATTCATGATTTTATCATGATTCTTTATGTTGGATTTACTACAAATTTCCCTATTGTAAAAGAAGCCTTTCAAGGCAACAAAATATAAAATAAAAAAGAATGGCAGACGTTTAGGCCAAAGTGTGCGACGATACAAATCTTTGTCATTATTTTATCTTTGTTATTAGAAAATAAGAACAAAGATACAAATACACATAATATACAAATAAAACAGTGATTTTTTTCAGGTACAGTATTTAGCAGTAGCCTAACATTCAAGAAACTGAATAAACAAATACTATTATACAAACAAATATTATATATTTTTAAAGCAACTGCTTTCATCAGTCATGAGCAGTGAGTGATTTTTCTCTGATTTGTTGTTTTATTAAAATTAAAAGTTCACCCAAAAATGACAATTCTGTCATCTGTCTGTCAATTCTGTCATAGTGTTTTATTTTTACATCATCGTTTACTCACTCTCAATTTGTTTTAAACCTGAATTAATTTTTTTTTTCTTCTGTTGAACATAAACATTATTTTGAAGAATGTGGGTAACCAAGCAGTTGCTGGACCCCAGTGATTTCCATAGTATTTACCTCCCTACTATCAAAGTCAATGTGGACCAGCTACTGTTTAGTTACCCACATTATTCAGAATATCTTCTTTTGTGTTCAGCACAAGAAAGAAATTAATACAGGATTGGGACAATATGTGAATGACTAAATAATGACAGAACATCTCGGTTACGTATGTAACCCTCGTTCCCTGAAGGAGGGAACGGAGACGTCACGTTGGTGACCGACGAATTGGGATCTCACCAGAGAGACCAATCCACTTCGAGTGTAACTAAACGAGCCAATGGATATTGGCATGCAGTTTTTCGCATCTGGCTGCCACACCCCGCAGTGTGGGTATAAGAGGCAGCAGGTGCACCGCATTAATTCATGCCGAGCTGGTGACCTGGCAGCTCAGCTGTGGTACAGTGACTGTGGCGAAGGGACGTGACGTCTCCGTTCCCTCCTTCAGGGAACGAGGGTTACATACGTAACCGAGACATTCCCTTTCAGTCGGTCACTCCGAGCCATGTCTGTGACCGATGAATTGGGATCCATACCAAAGCGCCACAGGAGCCGCCCCCTTCAGTGCCCTGTGTAAGCCTCTTGGTCCTTCCTATAAGGCAGACGATAGGACCGGGCTCTACACAGAGAAGGTCGAATACTGCTGTTCTTCGAGCAACCCAAACAGTATGTTAAGTGTTAAGTGACATTTACTCATGTGAAGTAACCCCGTAGGACCCTATTACACATGGAAGTCTCTGAGATGGCTCAGGCTGCATCATTTAGAGACGGCAGAACATGGTCTGCCAGGAAAACATGGCTCTAGTAAGTGTACCGTGGAAATAACATATGGGATTCCAACAGCGTCACTCATATGGGCACTAGCCTCACACCAGATGTCAAGAATACATTGGCTGAAAGGCCTGGTGCCAGACGCTCTGCCACGTCTGGCCGCCGGAGTGCTGGAGGACTCGACAGGGTTTTCCCGGTCAGGGAACTCTCTGAAGAATTTAGGCGTTAAGGACGCCGCAAGCCGACTCTGAACCGGGCCTCTCAGTGCCACTACCCGTTTGAGGTGAGAACACAGGAGAAAACCGATTTGACACGCAGGCTATAGAACCTAGTGAACGTGTTAGGAATCGCCCAGCCCACAGCTCTACAGATGTCTGCTAGCAAGGCACCACGAGCCAGCACTCAGGACGATGTGACACCCCAAGTGGAGTGAGCACGCAGCCTGAGCGGGCAGGGCACACCTTGTGCTTCATAGGCCAAGGTGATGGCATCCACTATCCAGTGGGCCATCCTCTGCTTGGAGACAACCTTCCCCTTCTGCTGTCCTCCGTAACAGAGAAAGAGCTATTCTGAGGTCCTGAAGCTCTGAGTACTATCCACGTACTGTTGCAGTGTGCGTACAGGACAGAGCAAAGCTAGGGCTGGGTCTGCCTCCTCCAGGGGCAGAGCTTGCAGGTTCAGATGGGGGAAACTGCTCATCGGGAGATGGTGACTGCACCAATCCCTCCCTCTGAGGAGAGCCGGGTGGAGAATCTTTTGTTTCATTTTGTTTTTGTTCCGGAGCCTCTGAAAGAATTTCAGAGGGACTGCCGTCCTACCTGATAAAGTCTTGAGGCAGTTCAGCACCGACTGAGCACGTTCCTGGGTGGGGTGTGCTGTCTGGTTGACCGAATCCAACTCCATGCTGAGAAAAGCGATCCTCTGCATTGGCACGAGTTTGCTCTTTTCCCAGTTGACCAGAAGACCCAACTGGCTGAGGTGTCTGAGCACCAGGTCCCTGTGTGTGCACAACTGATCACGAGACTGTGCAAGAATGAGCCAGTCATTGAGATGCAAGGATGTGCACCCCCCGCTCTCTCAAGGGAACAAGGGCTGCCTCCACGACTTTGGTGAAGACGCGAGGCGACAGGGACAGCCCGAAGGGCAGGACCTTGTATTGATATGCCTGACCCTCGAACGCGAATCACAGGAATGGCCTGTGTCGCAGGAGGATCGAGACATGAAAGTACACGTCCTTCAGGTCGATCACTGCAAACCAGTCTTGTGGACGGATGAACTCAAAAATTCATTTCTCCGTCAACATCTTGTGAACGGCAGCTTGTGAAGCACACGGTTCAAAACTCGCAGATCCAAGATTGGTTATAACCCACCGCTTTTCTTGGGCACAATGAAGTAAGGGCTGAAATATCGGCTGAAATATGAAACCCCGACCTCATATCGGCTAGAGGGACAGGCTCTATCGCATCTTTTGCCAGCAGGACTGCGATTTCCGCCCGGAAGACAGAGGCATCGGAGGCATCAACCCACTGCTGCCCGCTGGCTAGAGAGGAGGAGGGAAGCAAACCCGTGATGCACAGCTCACAACTCTCCTCCTCTTGTGATCCAGAGACTGAGGAAACCGCTCTTTTATTGAAGTTTTGGGTACCGCTGGCTTCTGGGCCAGCAGCGGAACAAAAACAAAATGAAACAAAAGATTCTTCACCCGGCCCTCCTTCGGGGGAAGGAGTGGTGCAATCACCATCTCCCGATGAGCAGTCTCCTCCATCTCTGGGTTGCCCATCTCAGGGCCTCTTGCACTTGCGCTTGCCGCCAGGTTTGGCGGGGGCCTGGATGGGCTGGGTGTCCTGCCTGCGACCGGCTCCACGACGCTGTCTGGTGGAAGGCTGCTGAGGCTGCGTGGGAGCGGGGGCGACCGCAGTGGGGCGCCCACGGCGACGAGCAGGCTGAGGGGCTGCAGCCGGGGTGGAAGCAGCAGGTTTCCTCCGGCACATGATGTGTTTGAGCGCCTCAGTTTGCTTCTGTGCTGCCGAGAACTGCTGAGAACTCCATTGGCAGCTCTACCGGCAGCGGAGTGCTTGGGGGGTCAGGAACTCCACTTGGGGAAGCCCTCACCATGATCCTCAAATCACCTCTGACTCCACCGGACGCAGTGCCACCCCGGGTGCCGGGACGAATGTTGGATCGCGGCAGAGGCAGAGGGACTCTGCCATGTTTGACATAGCGGAGTCTTTTATGCAACTCCGAGATGGTCATGTCCCCACAAGAAGAACATGCACCATCCACAAAAGCTTCCTCCACGTGCTGAATGCCCAGACACCTGAGGCAGCGATCGTGACTGTCCTGAGGCGCCAAGAAACGACCAGACCCAGAAACGCACGGGTGATAAGACATCTTTAAAAAGACGCGATCACCCGTGTTACTCTTTTAGAGATTGCTCTTTTAGTGCTGAAGCACGCAGGGGAGCTGGCCACCGCACACTCCTGGTGTGGCTGTCAGCACGAAGACCATCTATCTTCATGAAGTAGTGATGCACCACCGCTCGGCTCTGAAGCAAAAAGATGAATTAATGCGGTGCACCTGCTGCCTCTTTCACCCGCGCTGCAGGGTGTGGCAGCCAGATGTGAAATACCGCATGGCAATGTCCATTGACTCATTTAGTTTCACTCGAAGTGGATTGGTCTTTCCCCCTTCCCCAGTAAAATCAATATAACATATCTTGTTCTATAATATTTTTTTATTTTTTATTTTCTATTTTGAGATAATTTCATGGTACTAATTAATATCTATGCAATATTTATATTCAATTTATTCCCATTTGAAAATAATTCAAATTTTTAAAAATATATATTTTTATATTACTTTTCAATTAACACAGTATTTCATGTTAAAATAGAGTCAATGCCTTTAAAATCCAATTTTTTAAGCCAGATTAGTGGCATCTGGTGGGAGTAAAATAAGAAAAACATCTACAATTCCATGGTTTAGTTTCACCCCATCATTGCCGTGTACTTTTTTTCTGCATTTTGGCAGATGTTAAAGGGTTAGTTCACCCAAAAATGAAAATTAGCCTGTGTTTTACTCACCCTCGAAGCATCCTAGGTGTATGTGACTTTCTTTTTTCAGACAAATCTAATCTGAGTTATATTAAAATTGTCCTGGCCCCTTGTCCATATTTCCCAATATCCATATATTACCCAATATCCATATTTCATATTACAAAAATGCATGGATTCGCTACAGGAGGCATTTATTCACCCCCCGGAGCCGTGTGAGGCACGTTTTATAACGGATGCGCGCACTTTATTTCACGTCTTCTGAACTGTTGACAACAAATACCCGCTTACACCTATTGAAAGGCTTGGAGGGGCCAGGACAATTTTTAATATAACTCCGATTGGATTCATCTGAAAGAAGAAAGTTACATTACACCTAGGATGCTTCGAGGATGAGTAAAACACAGGCTAATTTTCATTTTTGGGTGAGCTAATCCTTTAAGCACAAACAACGTTGCAAGCTGTAATTCACTAAAAACCATGGTGTCATGAGGCTTATTGTTTTTATTGAACAGTTATTCCATAAAAATGTGTATTTTAATATTTATTTTATTCACAGCAACAAAAATTTAATTATATTGATAAAAAAATTCTTCCACCAAGGAATGTAGTTTTGACAGTAGAATGATTGCCAAGAAACACAGACAAAGCAACCATACTGTAGGTGCCGTGGCGCAGTAATAATGATGTTGTGATTTGTTGTAATTTACAACCTCTTTGAACATAGCTCAACCAATCACAATCAAGCACAGGAAGTATCTGTTTTGTAAATTTAAGAACTAAAATAAAAAAATAAAAAAATGGTGAAATGTCTGATCATTTGAATCATTGGTGAGAATACATGATTTGGATATTGGTGATTGACCTTTTAAACCTAGATGGTGACGATGATGGAGAAAGCAGGAAATCGGCACTTGTTGGAAATCCTGACGTATCCTGATGCAGGTCATCTGATTGAACCTCCGTACTCACCTCACTTCCGTGCAACTAACTTCATCCCACAGTGGACAAATAAGAGAAGTATGAATACATGATGTACTCTCTCATTTCATCTCTTTGTTTATAAGTCCACTTAAAGTCTAAACAATATATTAGAATTGACATTATTTGTGATTGTGTTTTACATCTGAACGTATGTTGTTGTTTCTGCAGTTGCCATTCTGTGGGGTGGAAAAACTAAACCGCATGCATACGCACAAGAGGATGCATGGAAGAAGATATTATCATATCTGGGGCAGCACCTGACTTCATTTTAAGTGTCACCCATTTAAATTCAACACTTTTAAATTTCTAGGTTGTTTTTAAAGAGCCCCTATTATGGTATTTGAAAGGTTCATAATTTGATTTTGGAAGTCCCCAACAGCCTGTTTGCATGTGTAACTGGTATGAATAATTCATTGACTTTGAATTTAATTTGTTTAGTCTTTTCCTTTCTATATTGTATTACTTTTAATATGTTGTTTGTACTGTTATATGTTTTGCAATAAGGTTGAGTTTATGAACTATAAAATTTTGCTCTTATTATTGTTCATGTTATGCTTATGAGTTATGAGAATACAATGTTAAAGTAGTGGAACTTTTCTTTGGGTGTTTGTTATTGGGAGGGAGCCTTATCAGTGGAACACCTTTGGGGTTTCCCCTCATGCAACATGCAATAGCCAGTGCTGCCACCTTAGCAATTTTGTTGTTAAATTTAGCAATTTTTCAGACTACCCTAGCAACATTTTCTTCCAAAAGCACCTAGCGACAAATTTAACTATTTTTAAAATTTATTTGGCAACTTTTAGCAACTTTTGAGAAGTGACTCAAATTATCAAAAGGCACACATTTTTCCATCTAAATTACACAAAAAAAGAGGAAACCAAAGATACCTAGCAGTACACACGCCACGTGTATTGATTTCCTGCTATTTGCAATTGTTCAATTTAATAATAATAATTTAACAATTGTTCATTTATGATACACCTTTTTAGTAGCTTGAACCCGCGATTGTTGATCAATTAGTACACTAAGAAAAATATCTAGAAAAATGGAAAAGGTACTAGTAATTTTCCAGGATATATCCATTTTCCATTATCCGTTGTAACCCGAAAACACAAAATGCAATGCATAATTTAAAATGCAGGTAAAAAACCTGTGGAAAAATCAATACAGAAAATTTCATCATCTTAACATAGTAGATTGTGCCCTATTTTTACAGATTTGTCTTAGATTGTAGCATAATACAGAATGTGTAGTTTTACTAGTTTGCTAGCTAATAAAAAACCTTAAATTGAAATGTGTATTTAATTATTCAATATTGTATTTAAAAATACATTTATCTATATTTTAATATTATATTATGTATTTATTATTTTACGAATAATCTAAAAAAAATTTTTTGTTGAGATTCAATGCAGTGACAATTTTCTGCAATGACATAACATCATTTATCAGCTCTTAGCAACAAATCAACCTTCCTTTAGCAACTTCCCCTGAAAATTAGTTGGCAACACTGGCAATAGCCTCAGTCTACCTGTTGCAAGGCTAATGAATGCATGTACCGTTGCTTCTTCTGAAAATGTTAGAAAAAGTGCTAGAGCGCACAACCTTGCCCGAGTCAGAACCACTTCATGTGTCAACCTTGGTATCAAAGAACTTATAAGAAGTGAAAGCCAATAGAACGTTCCATTGCAACAGCAGTGCCCCGCAGCAGCCCTACACTTCCGCCATTTTGGAGTGAAAGCGACTCGGCACTCCACTAGCTTCTCGCTGTCTCTATGGCAAATATCAGCTGCTTTGTTTAAAAAAAACATACATTAAAGCTGAAATACAACCTGAATGATGACAACAATGATGTACAATCACTAGTGATCATCAAATCCTTTTTATTTTACAGACTTTGTGTTTAAGTCTTTCCTTTTTTCACAAAACCTTTGCTCTCTAGAAACCATGTCAGTTTCGGTTGAAATTATTTTAAGTTCAAGTATTAGCATTATACACACTGAATTAATACCAACATATGATTAAGAAATTAGCCCCAAGAAGCCGTGGTTTACAGTGAATTTATAACAGCTAAGGGGCGTTGTTAGGCATTGTTAGTAAATAAAGTGTAATGATATTAATAAAAACAGTATTCTTCCACCAAACAATGGCCATGTACACACTCCAAATAAATGCGGTTGTCACTCCTGAAACTTGCGGTGTGTACGTGGCCTATGTAGTTCCTCAGAAACAGTTGTAGTTCCAACAAAGTAGTTGCCAAGCAACACACAAAGTAAACAAAGGTGTAGGTTTGTAGAGTAATTTACAACAGCTTTGAACGCAACTCAACCAATCAGAATCAAGGACTGGAACTATCCGTTTTATAAAAAAAGCAATAAGCCCCGTGAAGCCGTGGTTTACAGTGAATTTATAACAGCTAAGGGGGTTGCCGCTTCGCGTCGTGCCTATCAACGCCCCTTAGATGTTATAAATTCAAACCACGGCTCTTGGGGCTTATGGGTCATTGGGAAAACAATGAAAGGCAAGATTTTTACTGCCACACTGATAGTTTTTGCAGTGGATTGCCCAACATAGTGTTCTTTTATTCCACGTTTGTTGTTATTCTGTCTATTTCTGTGTATCTGTGCTGTTGTCCAGTTGGAATTTTCACCCCAAAATGGCGGCCACGCTACCGAAGCGCCACCTAGTGGCTGTTACCAAAAAAGCATCAGAGTTTCGCCTCCTGGGCTTCTATACTCTTTGGTGGTATCGAGCTTCCCCGTGCAAAGTCTGTTGAGATCAATCTTATTCGACTCGCTCCCACTGTATGAAGGAAAAAAGATGTCTCACATGCCTAGAGATTTGGAATCAGCGCAAGACCTGTCACAAGGTCGTTGGCCAAGCTGTGGCCCAGACTCCTGACGTATACAATCAGGGAAACTAGTTCACTCACGTCAAGGAGGGGACAATGTGAGGGGTGCTAGTCATCCCCTCACCACTGAAGAAGATCCCATGGTCATCTGTCTGAATTAGGCTGAATTAAGTGGCTGTATCATTTTGATTCAGGACATTACAAAAGTGGAAACAGCTGACAGTTTGTTTTATACGGATGTGGTGGTGAATGATATGGTCACTTGCCAAGGTCTTCAGACACTGGTTCTATGAGCTCCAACCCTAATTAAAACTCACCTGCCTGTAGCTTTCTAGTAACCCTTCAGACCTTGATTAGCTTGTTCAGGTGTGTTTGATTAGGGTTGAAGCAAAACTCTGCAGGTTGCGGCTCTCCAGGACCGACGTTCACCACCCCTGTTCTATGGCATGCACAGTTAATGAGACAGAGCGCAAGCTGCTAGATGCATGTGGGACCCTTGAGTTTGACTAGCCCCATGCCGATGTTTTGCTTGTTGGTTGTGGTGGTCAAGCCCAAGTGTATCAACCAGCTAAAGATGTGTGCGTATGGACATTTGGTTATCGTGACTACCTTGTTCGTACCAGGGCAAAAAGATCAGTTAATTGTTGGTACTAACATCATCAAGTACATTCTCAGTCAACTTAAGCAGTTCCATTGCTATTGGCATGTGATATAAAATAGCAGATGTGTCTCCGACCTTTTAGTGGTCGGAGACCTGAATGTGCAACCCGGACATGGTCATGGAGAGACTGTGAGCATGCAGAGCCAGAGTATCTCCACTAGCACAGACCGTGGGGCTAGTTCTCCCTCTGATATTCTTGACATGCTGCAGAAGCTTGGTCTCAGTGATCTTGACATTGATTCCTGTGAGGTGACTCCGTACTGGAAAGACCAGGTTTTGCAGTTGATTAAGGGACATCAAGATGTGTTTTCAGACTTCTGTATCGGTGTGTCCCCCCAGCTCAGTATCAGAAGCTGAGAAATATGCTCTCGGAGATGGAAGAGCAAGAGATCATTCGGAAGTCTTGCAGTGAGTGGGTGTCCCCGCTGGTCCTGGTATGGAAGAAAAGTGGTGATCTTCACGTCTGCGTTGATTACCACTAGCTTAATGCCCTTAATGCAGATTGCTTGGTGGCCTTGGGCGGAAACGCAATCTTTAGCGTGATGGATTTTACCTCTGGCTTTTATAATATCACAATGGCTAAGGAGGACAAACAGCTTATGGCCTTCACAACACCGATGGGTCTTTATGAGTTTAACCGTTTACCACAGAGTTTGTGCAAAAGCCCCGCTAGCTTCATGTGCCTGATGACAAACATCTTTGGCGATCAAAATTTCTTGACATTGCTAGCTTCATTTTCACATACATTAGGCTAATCTGATGAAATTTTTATTTTGTCATTTCATTTGTCACCATTAGTTTTATCATGCAAATCCAAACTGATTTGCTGTTCACAATGGATGGGACTTCCTCTTATTCTGCCCAGTGGAATGTTTGTTGAGTATTATTACACACTGCAGTATTCTTCATATAGGATGCAATAAACTGGATGAGCTTTTTCATCGTTTCATAGAAAAGGCAAAAATATATATACATTGAAGGGTCATAGTAAAAACTTACATTGCTTTTTCAATGTGATACCTTAAATGAATTGGATTCAGGCAGTTAGTAACATTTTTGACAATACAACTGATTATAATCTGAGTTTATAACATTATTTATTAGTTCTTAGTCATAGTATTTAAGCGCAACTGCTGTAGATGGTGATTTTCTGACTGAGTTCTTGCAGTACATCTCTGGCCTCATTCTCCAGCCCATCCAGCTCCTGAGCTTTCTCCACCAGAATGTGCTGATTTGCCACGAATGATCTCTCCAGCTCTGGAAGAGTTAAAGAGGAAGGAATGTGAGGAATCATAGGTAAATCTGTAATCTAATCTTCAAATCTGTAAGCAGTTTTACCTGTTAGACTCTGCAGTTTGTTTGTGGCATCTAGTAATAGATCTTTTGCCTCCTGACGTAGTTGCTCGGCCTTCTGACGTGCATCAACTATGCCTGCTGCCTTTTGATCTATCAGACCACTGGCCAGTTGGTACTTAGGTTGCATGAATGAGTCAATCTCCTAAAATACACAAATATACAAATGCAGCCTGTGAGGGTCAAAAGCGTATAAGAGAGTATAATCATATGTATTCAAGAAAAGTATCAATATAATGCCTGTGGTGTATGAATGTGGTGTATCTATCAAGTAAAAAGTAATATTTTCCTTACACCTTAAAATATATTTAAATCTATACATAGTATAGTTTTTTCAAGGTAAAAATATCATACATTTTTGGGAGAGTTCCATAACATTTCTTACCTGAACTAACCTTGCTTTGATATCTATCTATCTATCTATCTATCTATCTATCTATCTATCTATCTATCTATCTATCGGAAGAGGAAAAATACAGTGCGTGCATAATTATTATGCAAGTTGATATTCTGATCATACTTTTTCCAAGCACAATTTACCAATTCGAAATGACATGAATCTTAATAACTACTATTAATCTTGTATTTAATCATTTATTACTGATATATAATTGTCCATGAAGGCTGGAAGTGAAAAACACCTTATATTGAGGTGTGCATAATTATTAAGCAGGTTTTCTTTTACAGATAAAATGAGCCAAAAAAGAGGTTTAACTCAGACTGAAAGTCAAAAATTATTAAATGCCTATGAAAAATATTCAAAACTAATGCAATACTAGAAATTGCAAAGTTAAGACATGACCATTGGACAGCAAAATGCTCAGTGGGTCAGCAGGGTCAGACAAAAACATGTGGAGAAGAAAAGAAGCATGTTAAAACTGCAAAAGAATTAGGAATTAAGGTGAAGAATTAGGTGTGAAATCACCAGGAACCATTTAGTCTCCAGCGCCACCATTTTCCAAAACTGCAAACTACCTGGAGTCTCCAGAAGTACGAAGTGTCAGGTTCTCAGAGACTTAGGTTAAGTAAAGAATCCTAAAAAATGACCCCTACTTAATAAGAATCACATACTGAAGTGTAGTAAAATACTTAAAGACTGATTTTTAAAAAAAAATAATATATAGGCTTTATAGACAGAGTTGACAGTGACTCTTGAAGGACCAGCACCACATCCTCTTGTACCACTGTTTGAAGAATTTATCTACCAGAATCTTGTTTTGGGAGTTCATTTTTAGTCCATCTCGAGATTTTATCTATAAAAGAAAATCTGCTTAATTAATTATGAACACCTGAATATAAGACGTTTTCACTTCCAGCCTTCATGAACTAATATAAATCATTTATAAATTATTAAATACAAGATTAATAGTAGTTATTAAGATTCATGTCGTTTCGAATTGGAAAATTGTGCTTGGAAAAAGTATGATCAGAATATACAATTCAGAATACAACTTGCATAATAATTATGCACGCACTGTATTTTTCCTCTTCCGCTGTTGTCGGTAATGCAGGGAATGTTGTGATTGGTTGTCAAAGCAGCCAATCAGAATTTAGCAGCCTTGTCTCTGATTGGCTGGAATTATGACATATTGTAACGCTGGGTTGTGTTGAGCAAGCGAGCTGTCGGCATTTAGAGAGCACTGAGGACGAGCATCAGGGGAGCAAGCTAGTGAAACGTTGCACGCGCAAAAGAGAAGGTCTGCACACATCCAAAAACTTATTTTAAATGCAAAATTGATTTTCGTGCGCTCAAAGTACTTTCTTCTTTGCGAGACGAACATTTTCTCCACAAAACTCAGTTTGCACGTGTGCAAAATGCACTTTTGCGCACTCAAAATATAATCTTTCGCGCTCAGAATTGCGGCAGAGATATAACCCCATACGGGAGGTGCTGTTTGAGTGGTAGAGCACGAGGTGTCCCCGGTAACGCTGTACACAAAGCAGAGCTCCGCTCACAAATGCTGCTTTATCAGACATTACATGCAAGATGAAATGAAAATGACATCCAAAATTTTCTGAAGACAGTCAGTTTCCTTCAGAAATACAGTGATATAAAAACACCCGCACCGGATTTCGATTTTGAAATGTGCAGTGCTCAACCAAGCGTTCTCTCCACCCACCAACCATTTGAATTTCCGGAGGCGGGATTTATTTTAATGATATTTTAATGGACAGCTTTGTGACATCACAAATACAGGAAAACAACTTTGTAGTCCAAACGAGCCGGGGGGTGGCCAAGATGGCATCGTAGCAAGACAGGTTTGCTGGAGCTCTTAAAAATTTTGCTCAGATCCCGGGTTTTCTAAAGTAGTTCATGTTCAGAACTAACTGGAAGATACTGTTTATATTATGAGTTAAATAGCCTCCTTTATTTTTTGTTTTCTTTTGCATATTTTTGTTATTTGAGCTCTGAAGACATGCGCTTTTGCCAGCTACTCGCTAATAATAATAATCCACGTGCTTTTGCTACAAATTGCTGTGCTGACTTGTGAATATGGAGGAAAAAGAAGAAACTGTCCTTGCTATGCACAGCTATGCAAGGAGAACGCTAAACACTGAATTGGATGCAGCTGTTGGACAGTCTGAGTTCGCAAGGATGCAAGGTCTCTCCTGTGGCTGATGGTAGAGAAGTCGAGACGGGAAGGAAAGAGAGCTGGCTTTCACGGTTCATTTGCTGTGATTGAGGGTAAAAGAGTGACCGCTAAAGCTGTAGCCAACAGTTAATATGTTAGCAATGCTTATTCAACAAGCAACTGTTTCTTCTAGTGATTAGCTTGATAAATAAGATTTTTTTTTTTTAAATACCTGTATCTACTTCTTGATTTCTTATTTACTTATGAGTTGTTTTTTTTAATCTATTTATTTATTTAATTTTTTTAATATTTTATATATTTTTCTTTTCTTTCTTTTATTAATTTTTTTATATTGTTATTTATTTACTTTTACTTTGGGCTTTTAAATCTTTACTCGAAAGCAGAAGTTTAAGCATAGTCTTTGTTATTCTCTGAACTTAAATCTGAACACCTTATTCCCGGTTGAGCTGTTGCTGTGGTCGTTTGCTCTTTTTGGAGGATAGTGATTTGAACGAGTGTACTCTTTTGGTTCACTCACTTATTCAAACTTAGTTCTGTTCTTTTCTTGTTTCTTTTCTATATTGTTCGTGGTTCATGTCATTGTCATTAATATCCTTTAATGCCAGGGGCCTCTGGGATAGTGTCAAACCAAAAGCTCTTTTTTTTGTTTGCTAAAAAACACAAATCAGATTTCTGTTTTCTTCAGGAATGTCATTCGACTATTGATGATTACAAATGGTGGAAATCTCAGTGGGGTAACGATATTTGGAGTTCACATGGCACCGAACACTCAGCAGGTGTAAGCATTTTGAGAAACAAATTTGGTGGGGATATATTAGGGTCAGAATCAGATAGCTTGGGTCGTTTTCATTTATTAGTAATTTCACTTAACCAACAAACTGTGATTCTCGGAAATATATATGGGTACAATAATTCTTTGGATAATGATTTTTTTTTTTTTTTTTAACAAATTAGATGAGAAGCTTACATATTGGTCTAATAAATTTCCTAATGCATTTTTCATTCTAGGAGATTTTAATGTGTCAATTAATAATTCTTTGGACAGATATCCTCCAAAAAAGACCGCTTGTTCTAGTCCTGCACTATTAGACCTAATAGAGAAGTTTGAATTGGTGGACATTTGGAGAGAGAGATTCCCTAACAATTTAGAGTTTACTTGGGCCAATAAAAGTGGATCAAGACAATCTCGTATTGATTATTGGCTCATATCAAAATGTATGTCAAATTTTGATCTGAATGTCGGCATTCAATGTACCCCGTTGAAACTATCTTTATTAATACCCCTTTAATGGCAGATTATGTAACAGACCAATGCAAAGCTTCTTTGTGGAAACTTATGTGTTCACTATTAGAATTACCAGATGTAAAGGATAAAATTAAAGAATTAATTGCTAGCTATTGGAAAGCAGCCACAATTCAAAATTCTTTTGGTACCAATTGGGAGCTTCTTAAGTTTGAGATAGGTGTTTATTTAAGAAAAGTTGGAACACTTTTAGCCAAAAAAAGAAGGGTTCTTGAAGACACCCTAATCATGAAATAATCTCAGTCTAATAATTTTGACTGCATGTCTCTGGAGGAAAAATCTGAAATTGCAGATTTGCAAATGAAATGAATGATATGAATGAATGATATGAATGAATGATACTTATAAAAGGCTAGGGGTGCTTATATAAGATCCAGGAAAAAATGGCTCGAAGAGGGAGAACTCAATTCCGCATATTTTTTTAAGCTTGAAAAGCGTAATTTTACCCTCTCAACAATTGAACAACTATGTGTTGATGGCAAAATTGTTAAAGATCCAAAAGAAATAGCAAACTACAGTGCCAGTTTTTGTAAAAATCCTCAAAAGTCCTCATTTCTAGACTCAATTAATCATGTTAAGGTTATATCTGAAAGTGATAGAATTTTTAGTGATAGCATTGTTACTCCTGAGGAAGTATAAAGAGCAATTAAGAGTTTGAAAAATAATAAATCCCCAGGGTGTGATGGATTACAGCTGAGCTGTACAAATTATTTGCTGATGAACTTACTCCCTTTTTAGCTCAGGTTTTTAGAGAAAGTATTGAAAAAGAGGCTTTACCTCCTACATTGATGCAAGGTATCGTAACGTTAATTCCTAAACCTAAGAAAGATCTTACCAACTTGGACAACTGGCGACCCATCACACTCCTTAACAATGACTATAAAATTTTTGCCATAATATTTGCTAAAAGACTTAAAGATTGTTTGGTTACTGTTATAGATGAGACTTATGAGGGACCGACATATAATGAATAATATTAGATTAGTTTTAGACTTATTGGATTATAGCGATTTGCTGGAACATAATAGTTTTATTCTTTTCCTGGATTTTTATAAAGCTTTTGATTCAGTTGAACATAAATTTATATTTAAATCAGTGGAAAAATTTGGTTTTGGTGAATATTTTTGTAAGGCAGTAAGAACTCTATATTACAACTGTAGTAGCACAATTAAATTAAAATATGGTACTTCTCCTAGAGTTTACTTGTCACATGGTATTAGACAAGGGTGTCCATTATCCCCTTATTTATTTTTACTAGTTTCCCAGATATTCGCTTCTTATCTTTCTAATAGTGGTCTTCATGGTATCTCTATTGCTGACGAACAGATACTCATCAGTAGGGACAGCGAATCTGTATTCGGAAAGGCACGGAAAACGAATAATGCGTTCTACGGAGCCACAAAAGGGACATGGTTAGCCGCTTGCTAGCAGTAGCCTGTTACATTACAGTACATAAAATTTCACTTATCACATAAACAGAGAGAGGTAAGGAGAGATGACCGATAGGACGATGTTGAATGATTTACAGATCCTAAGCACCACTGACAAACATCTAATCTTGTGAAATGTGTGGTAAGTAGTGCCGCTCCATAGTAGAGTAGGCTAAGTGTGATCGTGAATCTCAAAACTGAAAGTAAAAAGCAAACGCGCGTTCATAAGTGATTTCAATGTCCCACATATTAATAACGGCTCCCTGATGCCCGCAATTTATATACAGGATAATTACCCAACAATATAATTGTGAGAGAAAGCACTGAAATACATTTTTCTCATATATCTCGTATGTATCGTATTTATTCCCTTTACGGTTGCCGTAGTACACACCTTTACCTTTCCGAATACCGTATTCGGATTCGGGCACATCCCTACTCATCAACTGGCTGATGATACCACATTTTTTTTGTAAGATGCTAACCAAGTTCCTTTAGCACTAAAGTATATCCAGAAATTCTCCAAAGCATCAGGCCTGTTCTTGAACCGCTCAAAGTGTGAACTGATGTCCATCAAAGAATGTAATTTGTCAGAAATTTGTAATATTCAAATCAAAGATCAGGTATCTTATTTAGGTGTTATTATAACAAAAAAAGAATTAGAAAGATGCTCCTTAAATTTTAAACCATTAATTGAGAGTACTCAGAAAAAAACTGAATATGTGGCTCCAGCGTGATCTCTCATTAAAGGGAAGAATCTTACTAGCCAAAGCTGAAGGTTTGTCAAGGTTAATATATGCTGCTCTCTCTTTGAATGTTGACACTGCCATTCTTAAAAAAAAATTGAGACAATGCTTCTCAACTTTCTTTGGAAGAATAAAACTCATTTTATTAGAAAATCTGTACATATGAGCACCATTGAGAAAGGGGGTTTAAATTTTCTTGATTTCACCACTTTAAACAACACCTTTAAAATAAATTGGATAAACAACTGTATCAGTAAGCCCTCATCTATATGGAATCCGATGTTGTTTTTTCCAAACTAGGTGGTTTAAATTTCTTATTAATCTGTAACTATAACATCATGAATATCCCTGTCAAATTATCTCTTTTTCATAGGCAAATGTTATTAGCTTGGTCCCTCATTTTTAAACACAATTTTACACTTCACTCGTATCTAATCTGGAATAATAAGAATCTACTGTATAACCACAAATTTTTTTTTTTGAAAATTGGTTTAAAAATGGTTTTAATTTTGTGTCTCAACTTTTCAATCAAAATGGTTCAATCTGTAATTACTCTGAGTTTTTAGTTAAGCATGGAATTCCTGTTAGTCCGAAAGAGTTTGCAATTGTTGCTGATGCAGTGCCACATGGAGTTCTCATGCTTTTTAGAGGTTGTTCTTTTCCAATCTCCTGTCACTCAGTGGATCTTTGTAAAACATTTGTTGGAAAACAGTGCCTTTCGTCATCTAAATAAAAAAACAATAAGAAAATCAGAGTTTTGTTTCAGATGGAGTCGATTTCTGTGCCTTATGCACTGAAAAAAATGACTCATTGAATTTACTAAATATTTTTTAAGGTAAGTGGTTGCAATCAATTTATTTTAGCTACATTTAAATAAACAAATTTAGTTCACTAACTTTCAACTAAATTTGTTTATTTAAATGTAGCTAAAATAAATTGATTGCAACCACTTACCTTAAAAAAATTTAGTAAATTCAATTTCAAATTCAGAGTCATTTTTTTC
Source organism: Spinibarbus caldwelli (assembly GCA_039654775.1). Classification (NCBI taxonomy): domain Eukaryota; kingdom Metazoa; phylum Chordata; class Actinopteri; order Cypriniformes; family Cyprinidae; genus Spinibarbus; species Spinibarbus caldwelli. The sequence continues at coordinate 18,929,204 of CM077228.1, read as the reverse complement.
ATGTTATCTCTTATTGGAATGGTTTTGTAACTGATATCCCTGGAAGAAAGTTTGGTCATTACCTTACAAATATTTAATACTAACAAAATGAGAGAAATTGCATTTAAGTTGATTCATACAATTTACCCGGATAAGTGCTCTCTTAAAAGACTTAAGAATGATATTAATACCAACTGTTCTTTCTGTTTAGAAAACCCTGAAACTTTACATTTATTCTGGAATTGCTCTTACACAACATCATTTTGGTGTGACATTCTTGATTTTATCAAATGTTATGTGAATCCTAATTTTGAGTTTACTTATAGAAATGTAATTTTTGGCTTTCATGAATGTGAAAAAAAGGTGATACTTATTTCATAAACCTTATTTTAAATAAGGTTTAAACCTGTTAGCTAAATATCATATTCATAAATGTAAATTTTCTAAATGCAAACCTCTTTTTTTAAGATTCAAACTTGAAATGAAAATGTATTTTGAATCTATTGAGTTATCTACGAACTTAAAAGCAATAAGAACAATGGCTTTGCTAAAGGACTTGGCACTTCCCCTGGACTGAAAGACTGAATGACCCTGGACTGTAGTTGTATAGTTATGATTTGACAATGATGACAATTGTTGTAAGGTTTTTTTTTTTTTTTTTTCAAGCATTCAATTAAAAAAAAAAAAAAAAGTCCAAACGAGCCGTTCGTTTTTTGAAACCGAAATATCTCCCTTTTAGAGTGGACTTTGAGATTTGTAACTTTGTAGATCTTTTTATGCCCAAACATAGACACTACACACTGACTAAAATTCAAAAAGTGAAAAAGCATAATAGGACCCCTTTAATACTCAACTTATTTTCGGGTCAGAATCATAAAAGCCCTGTCAAACACTGTCACAGGCACGAAGATACATCTTCCATTTCATCAAGCTGAATGTTCACTAAAAACTGACAGTACGTTTTCAAGCCATTTCATGTTTCATTTTGACGTGACACAAAGCAGTGATATCTAAGCGAGTGAGTTGCTTACTTTATAATTAGTTAACAACGCCATCCTTTTCTTCATTCAGACCACGAGAGCTTGCAACAAGAGGCAGGATTTATCGCAAGAACCAATCACATCCAATCATAACCGATCATATCCAATTATAGCATGATAGAGGCATTGCCTCCTCTCACGTGACTTTCCCCCATTCATCTCAGTGAGCCTCCAGAAAAGTCACGGCACGCTTTGGGGTCTCTGTAGAAAGTCAATGGACTGAAGGGAGGCAAGCCTCCACTGTAATTTTAGCTGTGGGTGTTGCTGTTGTACAGTGTTGCTTTATAAAAATGAGCGATTTTTAGACTTTTAATATCATATTTAGTCGTATTTGCGCTGTTTTATTTTTGTAATATCGATTATTTTCTCATCCAATTTTGAGGAGAGGAGACACTGCCTCCCTTGCCCCTGATATATATATATATATACAGTACAAGTTGTATAAGTATATATATAAGTGGGTAAAACTTTATTTCAATAGTCCACTTTAGACATTCTACTAACAGTAAGCAACTTTGCAACTACATGTCAGTCATTAGAGTATTGGTAGTCTGTCTAACACTTTATTTTGATGGGTCCACAATATACTGACAATGAGAAACTTTGCAAGTATGTCAACTTATTCTACTGACCCTAAATCTACCCTAGCAGTCTACTCTGAGAGTTAGTAGACATGTAGTTGCAAATTAATGAGAATTAGTTGACATGTAGTTGACATGTAGTTACAAAGTTACTTATAGTTAGTAGAAAGTGGACTATCAAAATAAAGTGTAACCATTTTATGTCCCCAAAAGCAATATCAAAATGTATTCTACATAAATTAAAAACATGTTCAACATAGTATTGTGTATTCAAGTATTTGTATGTGTAAATTTAATTTGAATGGATTTTTGAATAAATTAACAGAACTTCACTGTTAAAAGCCCGTTTTACCCGTTCTGTGTGGTCTATTTCTGCTGTGATGTTCTCAGTTTGTCTCTGAGCTTCATCTGCACTGATGGATGTTTCTAGAGTTTTCTGTTGGAGTTTGTCAACCTCTCTCTCAAGATCCAGAAACCTTCCTGTGGTGCTACTTAGTTTGAACTCAGTCGCTTCAGTTTTTGATTGCACCTGTAGACACACACATTTTGTTAAAAAGAAGAAAAAAAAAAACATTGATTATGTTTAAAGGACGAATAGGGATTTTAAAAGTATAAATACTCACATCAGTGATTTGTTGTATTGTTTGGTTAATATCTCTCTCAACCTCTTTCAATTTTTCGCCGGCAGCAGTCTGAGCGCGCTCACTGTCCTCTAGAGTTTCCTTCGCCTTATCAGTGGCCTGTTTCAGTGCTGTAGCTCTCTCACTGTGATACACACAAAACGCAAGGTTATGTAATCAAGGATGTTTTTATGATGCAGGGGTTGATTTTATTACAGTACATGGATATAGACTTTTCTCTATATATTTTTTGAAGGTCACTTTAAAATATTCTTGTATTTTTTTTTTTTTTTTTTTTGGTTACACTTTATTTCGATAGTCCACTTTAGACAGTCTACTAACTATAAGTAACTTTGTACCTACATGTCAACTAATTCTCATTAATTTGCAACTACATGTCTACTAACTCTCAGTAGGGTAGGTTTAGGGTCAGTAGAATAAGTTGACATATACTTGCAAAGTTTCTCATACTCAGTATGTTGTATGTTGTGGACCCATCAAAATAAAGTGTTAGAAGATATTAAGCAGACAGTCTACTAATACACTAATGACTGCTAGTTGACATGTAGTTGCAAAGTTACTTACTGTTAGTAGAATGTCTAGTGTTATCTTTTTTTTTTTTTTACCATGCCATCATGTATTTTTGCTACTTTTCAAATGCCTTTTACGTTTAGACTGTTTTGAAGTTTTCCCTTAATTATTTTTTAAACTAAGATAATTAAAAAAAAGAGTGAAATACAAATATATTTTTTTCAATAGGCCTATTTACTCTGTGAAAATCATTTATATATATATATATATAAATATAAGAAAAACGTGTGAAAACAGAAAAATCAAATATCACTAAACATTTTTTATTAGGGTGTCATTTCCAATCAAACTGTGATAGTAGTCTTAAAATGATTTGAATTCAGTTATATTTGTACAATGAATTAATTAACTTAAGTAAAAAGGTAAAAAAAAAAAAAAAAGAAAGAAAAAAACAAACAAACTGAGGACCAGCTTTACTAAACAGGGCAAATTAGCAGTAAAGCGCAATTCCAAAACAGTGCCGATGGGTGTTTTACAAACAACACGCAAATGAACCCTCTGGGGTCTGAGGTGATTTTGGGGCCCTTGAGATGTTTTGACATGCCCTGACATCTGTGCTTATTTCAGCTACTTATAACATACTATTGGCCAACATGTATTTTTTTTTTGTGTTCAGCACAAACTGTGCTACAATAATATGTGAGCAAGACTGTATATGCTTGCAGTTTTTAGAAAAAAAAAAGATTGTGTGTGGTTAGTAAGTTTTGAGGGGAAAAATGTAGCTGAAATAAGGCCATAAAACACATACTGAATAGTTCTGAATAAGACTTTTGAGTAATCAGCCTTGTAGGCTAGAATATTAATGTCAAAATCATCTTGCTTACTCCTTCACAGAAAACAATATATTGATTTAAATTTTTAAAGACATATTTTGTGATCGAAAGCCTATGTGCGAGGGAGTGACAATGGCCTTGAATATTAAAGAACACATGCTCAGCATCTCATTTACATATCGACCAACGCAATAGGCTATACCAAACACAGCGCAAATTAGCGTAGTCGCAAATAAAGAATAAAGAAATAAAGAAACCACAGAAAGAACCAGTGGCCAAAAAATTAAGGTTTGCTCAAAGTTTTGATAGACCTGGTATTGCGTGACTCCTAGTTGAGGGTTCCAAGTCGTCTTTTATTTCCTGAAGCAATTTAAAAATAACATTGCTTGGAAAATGATATGTTCGCATAATGTGTTCTTCTGACATTCCAAATAAATTAATACATGTGGAAAAAAACCTCTTCCTTCTACCACGTGCTTGCTGTTCTCTGCGGTGCCTCTTCCTAGCAACAATAATTGCAGCCATTTCAAGTGCAAAATAGTTTAAGACGTGTCTTTTGGGGGACGTTAAATAATAGCGCAAATGCCAGTAATTTGATGAGCGCAAATGTTAGTAAAACACATTATGTGATTAATTTGAATACTCTCCTCCCATAAATTTTGCGTGTGAAAGGAAAACTACAAATGCACATATTATCAGTCGCAAAAATAACTGTGTCCACGCCTTTTTGGCGCTAATGATCAAAAAGGAGTCAAAAAGGTTGAGAATCTTGTTTTGCATCCACTGTTGGACATTGTCAATAGACAAATTACATAAACTGGTGAGTTTTAAAAGTATATTTTGAAAATTTAATGTCTAAAAGTGACAGTGTGTGTGATTACTCACTTGGCAGCCTGTGCTTCTTGCAGGAGTCTCTCTGCAGTATGTGCATTCTTTGCCGTCTGGGTCAGAATATCCTCCACCTGTGTCAGTCTGGCCACATGTTGGTGGATCTCTGTGGTTACGTTCTTTAGTGCACCGGGCGACACTGGCAAACTCAGTTTCATCACCTCATCAGCTACTTCCTCTATACGCTTTGGGTCAGTTTCATCTACACAAACAAACAGATTCAAGTTTCTAACATCAATATCTAGATTTCTACTATATTTGTGACATAACTTATATATGATCTATCATGGTCCTACAGTAGTACTGTTTATATCAGTAGTTTGATAGACATAAAGGGTATAATATAAAGCTTTTATACTTTTTTACAAATGTAGTGACATTTCATGCAGACCTTGCACACTATACATACTATGTGTTTGAAATTTGTTAGTATGCTATTCTCAGCACAGCCAAAGTGTGAGTGTTTACTATATTTGACAATTCATACTTGTGAGGAAGTCTCGTATTTGCTGAATGAGGTCTCTGAGCTCCTCATTGGTCTGTTCCACTCGTGCTTTGCTTTGATTGGCTCTCAGTAACACATCCTGAGCATTGAGCTTGGCCTCATCAGCACGTCCTCGAGCATCTGATACCTAAAAAAAAACCACACACACATGCATGTCCTTACGCATGCCCATACTTATCGAAGTTTTGATGTTGAAAACAGTTGCATTGCTTAACATTTTTGTGGAAAATGCAATACATTTTTTCAGAGTATTTTGAATAGAAAGTTCTAAAGAACATTTATTTAAAAGTTTTACAATTTACAATGTAAAAGTCACTTTTGATCAATTTAATATGTGACTGCTAAATAAAAGTACTAATTTCTTGCAAAAAAAAAAGAAAAAAGAAAAGAAAAATCATACTGACCAAAAACTTTTAAATAGTAATGTGTATATATACATGAATTTCAGGGGACTTAATAAATAAAGTTATAATAATGAATACTGTTGTGAATACCTACCATCTTGTTTAGCTTGTCTACTTCTCTTAAAGCATGCAGGACCTCTTGGTCTGAGTTTTTGGCTTCGTTCAAGGCCTTTTGGGATCGTGTCATAATGGTCTCACATTCTTCCCCACCACATTGGGACGTGCCATCCTCGCTCACACATCCCAGACCACCACAACTACCACAACCATCTAAACCTGACGCCCCTCCGCACACCTGCACACACATTTACACATCTGATATTACAATTCATGAAAACATAGGTTTGATACATTAAAATAATGAGCACATTGTTTGGATTTTGACTACTATTTCTCAAAAGTACTCAGGCTATGTTTCTGAGAACTGATTAGCACAAACACCAAAATAGTAATGCATGCTGATTCCTTTAAAGTTGCCTAAAAAAAGTTCCTCCAATAATGAGTCTAGATCAGTGTCATAACTAGAACTATTATAAAAATTTAGGATGAAAAGCTTCTGAATTAGAAAAATTAGAATGCTGTCTTTGCAACTAACTGAAATAAGTACTAAAATGACTAAAACTTAAATTTAAACTTACAAGAAATGTAAATATCAATCTTCAAAATGTACTGATGTTTACGTCAAGTGTGAACTCATGACCGTTAATAGTTTAAAAAGTTTAAAATATTTGTATTTTTCTCACACCTATCGTATCGCTTCAAAAAACATTGATACATTAACAGAGGTTGTATGGATTATCATCGTATTCGTTTTGCATGGTTTTTGAAGCGGCAACGTTTAATGAATACTATAATAGTATATAAATAATAATAAAATGTTCCCATTATGAGAGGTCGTGTATGGTCATTGTGTGATTTCTATCATTTTTTTTTTTCAGTGTCTTGTGCCAAGTTTAAAATAGCTACTACTAAACACGATGTGTGCAATGTGAAAACCTCCTAAAAAAATTGAGCTTAATAGGAAAGTTCACCCAAAAATAAAAATTCTGTTATTAATTACTCACCCTCATGTCATTCCAAACCCGTAAGATCTTCATTCATCTTCAGAACACAAATTAAGATATTTTTGATGAAATCTGAGAGCTTTCTGACCCTGCATAGACACATTCAAGGCCCAGAAAGGTAGTAAGGACATTGTTAAAACAGTCCATGTGACATCAGTGGTTCAACCATAAGTCGTGGTACAGTCATGAACACACGTCAAAAACTGACATGAAAGAGAAGAAATTGTTGAATTAAATAATTATTTTTGTTTTCTTTATGCACAAAAAGTATTCTCGTAGCTTCATAACATTACGGTTGAACCACTGATGTCACATGGACTGTTTTAACAATGTCCTTACTACCTTTCTGGGCCTTGAATGTGTCTATGCAGGGTCAGAAAGCTCCCAGATTTCATCAAAAATATCTTAATTTGTGTTCTGAAGATGAACAAAGGTCTTACAGATTTGGAATGACATGAGGGTGAGTAATTAATGACAGAATTTTAAAGTGCCCCTATTAAAGATTTTTAAAATTATCTTTCGTGCAGTGTGTAACACAGCTCTAAGTGAATGAAAACATCCTGCAAAGTTTTAATTCTGAAAGTGCACCGTGTATAAAGTTATCGTCTCTCAAAAGAAAGAGTCGACTCTGAATCATTGAAACGAGTCATTTTTAAAACGAATTCCAAGCCGTTTCATGTTGAAGTCAACATGAAACATTAGCATACTGCCCACCCACTTGTTGGTCTTTTCGTTTTGGTCTGAATGAAAATGCAAATTCATTCTTTGCCACTAGGTACCACTTTTGGAGCAGTAAAATAGCTGTTTCCCTGGTAACGCTGTACACAAAGCGGCCCTGCGCTCACAAACGCTGCTTGATCAGGCATTACAGGCAAGATGAAATGAAAATGAGACCAATCGACCAATCACCGCAGATTAGCGTCATGCAAAGGAGGGGTTTGGAAAAATGAATCTTTGAATGAATCGTTTGGGAGTCGTTGAGCAAGTAAGGTAAAAATAAATGCATATTATAAGACAATGAAAGTGTTTTTTGACCTTGCATGCATGTCAACCTGTTGTTGGGGACTCCCAAAACCAAAACATGAACCTTTCATTACCCATAACAGGGGCACTTTAATTTTTGGGTGAACTGTCCCTTTAAGACCAACTAACTGATTAGCCATTTAGATAACCCACTAACTAGTTGATTTTTTTTTTTTTTTTTTTTTTTAAATGTAGTTTAATTACCTGATGGCTTAGTCGTGAAAGGTCTGCGGAGTCCAGTTCAGAACCTATTTTGTCCAGCCTCTGAATATGCAGCTGATGTTTCAGGTTAAATTCTTTCTCCGTGCTGTCTAATTTGGACTCTGCAGCTTTCCGTATCTGGGCAGACTCTTTAACTAAACTTCCTGGGTCAGAGACGGCTTGATTGACACGAAACTCCGCCTTGCCAGATTCCCTGTAATACTCTCTGATGCTGTCCGCCACACCTATAGGAGATGACCAGCACACGCTTCAGATAACACCATGTGTGTCTTAAATTTAAACCTGTATGTTTGTGTGCTCTGCTCACCTCTAGGGTCTGAATGTTTGATGTTCAGAACCTGCTGCTGTTTGTCAGAGGAGATCTCTTGTAGGTTTTGGGCCTCCTCAGTCAGGCTTTTTAGGTTCTCCACAGTCTGCTGATGGTCAGCAGATACCTTCTCCAGATCTGTTTCAGATCGGTCCATAGACTTTCTCAGGAGTGATGCTGTCTCACTAAGATCAGAAGAAAGAAACTGAAATATCAGAGAGTGAACAGTGTGAAAAACACTAACCCAGATCTTGAAAGCAGACTCAGATCTCTTTGGTCCATTTTTGTTGTGACTGAGACTCAGTCCATTTTCCATTTACACTGCTGTTTTCACACATCCAGATCAACTAAATATTAATGGTGTGCTCACTTTAGGCATGTGCAAAACTATGTCCCTGTTGAAAAACCAGCATATGCTGGTTAGGTATGTTTTGAAGCATGGCTGCTGGTTTGAGCTGGTTTAAGCTGGTCCTTTGCTGGTCATGAGCTTGTTTAAGCGGTTTCTTAGCTGGTCATGTGCTGGTCCTAAGCAACTATTCCTGCTCAGGACCAGCTTGGGACCAGCATATGACCAGCTAAAACCAGCTCATGACCAACTAAGGATCAGCTTAAACCAGCTCATGACCAGCTAAAGACCAGCTTAAACCAGCAGCCATGCTTCAAAACATACCTAACCAGCATATGCTGGATTTTTCAGCGGGTGTATTTTCAGAATCAACTAGTTGGTGGGTTGCCTAATTTTTTTTTTTTTTTGAGTTCACATGACCCCAATCTGACTTCAATCATAAATGTTTGTATTTGACAATATGTTTTACTAATGCACAAATTGTATGACCTACATTATAGTTATAGTTAAAATTATAGTTATAGTTAAAAATATATTCCCCTACAGAGACAATGAATGTGATTTTTACTTCAGTAACATCAAATGGGTTTGGAATGACATGAGGGTGAATAAATTGTTATTTTTTGAAAAAACTATTGCTTTAAAGGTGTTTGGTTGTTTGTGTTTAACGCCATGCCAACTTCTGTGGCTATTCTCATGGTGAGAAAAATGTATGCCTAAATTATATCAGGTTTTAACAATTTATTTACACTAAAACCTCTAAAACTGTATTTGGCTTAACTGTTAAAAATGTAAAAAAAAGAGTTAACTGAATAAAAAAAAAAATTCTCACAGGGTTAAAACCAGCACAATCCAATAAAACATGCTTTATGGATATATCTAGTATTAAAAACTACGGTAAATATATTAAAACTTGATTTTTGATTAGTAATATACATGGCTAAGAACTTCACTTGGACAGCTTTAAAGGCAATTTTCTCAATATCTTAATTTTTTTGCATCCTCAGATTCCAGATTTTCAAATACTAATCCTAACAAACCATACATCAATGGAAAGCTTATTTATTCAGCTTTCAAATATATAAATCTCTATAAAAACTGATCCTTATGACTGGTTTTGTGGTCCAGGGTCACAATTGATAGCAATATATTTTTCTGTTTTAAAAGTAAGAGGAGAGTATATAAAAGAAAACAATGGAGTGATATGTGTGTGTGAATGTGCAATACACACTTGGATTGCTGCAGCGTCCTCTGCATGTGTGTGAGTGTTTGCTGAACCTTGTCATCTTCCAGAATCTGCCTGAGCAGTCTGGTTTCATCATCCAGACTTGATATGATGTCTTTATAGGGTGTAGCCACGCCAGTCTCTTTAATTTCCTCCACTGTATCCACCAGTCTCTGCGTGTGATTGGTCAGCTCTCCCACATTAACATCCCATTCGTGGAAACACAGATGACAGGCCTCGCAGTCAGGAAAGGTCCCAACGTAGCCACGTCCACATGAGTCACACCTCCGCCCGGCTACACCCTCTACACACACACACTCGCCAGTCATCTTATTACACTGCTGAGTAGCGATGCCACGTGGGTCACAGTCGCATGCTGGAACACAAACATGCACAAATGATTTAAAAAATGAAATGATGCCAAAATTCTTACGATTTAAACTCTTGGATGTGAGTGCTGGAAGGCACAGTGAATTCTTGTATGTGTGTGTGTGTGCGCTGGAATGTGTGAGAACACATCTGCTTAGTACCATGCATGATATACTATGTGAAGAAACTGGGAAAATGTGTTTGGGTGAATCTCCTAAAGACAGTGTCTGGATCATATTTAACCCCAAAACTAAAACAAATATATGAAAAAAATTAAGCCTATTCTTAGTACCATTATTTTTGATTATTAGTACTAAATTTTATACCATTTAATATTGTTATCCAAAAAAAATATTCTCATTACGGCAGTGGGGAAACTATGGAAGAGGATTAGGCCCAAGCAATAATAAAAAAATAAAACCATCTCGAGATTAAAGTCATTATAATGCGAGATTAAACTCGTTAAAGTTTGAAAAAAAGTGTCAAACTAAAATGTTGAGAATAAATTCTTAAATTTCAAGAATAAAGTCATCGTGTTTCGAGAAAAAAAGACAAAACAAAATGTTGAGAATAAACATTTTTTGACGTTTCAATTTTTCTTGAAATTTTAATCTCGCTTTATAATGACTTTAATCTTGAGATGGTTTAATTTTTTTTATTATTGTTTGGCGCTAATCCTCTTCTGTAAGTACACAAACAAACAAAGCAAACAAATAACAAAAATCAGGGTTATACGTATCTAAAAAAATATTTGAATTACTTAAAATAAAAATGAACTCAAATAAAATATTAAAAAATTAAATTTATTTTATTTAAATTAGCTGCCAAGCCCAACAAGTCTAACTAAAACTAAAACTATTATATATATATATATATATATATATAAATAATAATAATAAAACAAATTACAAAAATACCCAACACAATTAACTAAATTAAAAATGAAACAGAAAATATAAAAATAAAATCTTATTCAAAATTTTTACACAGTATATCAATGATACTAAATAGCACTAGTATGAACACAAAACAACTGATTTTAATGATAAAATATTTATTTTTTATTTTTTATGAACACTGTTTGGTTCATAATATTCCTATGGAATATTATAGGAATTTTCAACCTTTTTTTGGTATTAAGAGAGCTTGTGTATCTCCACTGGAATTTCCTCCTTTTTATTTGCTCTTGACTTTGAAACATAAACACAACATTTTAGCTGTATATCAGGTTTATGATCTTTCTCTGACAAAAGAAAACCGTTAAATGGGTTTATTCGATCAAATCAAAGATTGCACATGTAAACGCAGTCATTAGCCCCAAACCATTATAATCCAATTAAATCGTGAGATGTTTTGCATTAGTGCTTACTTAAGTGTACCAGAAAGATAAAAAGCAGGAAAAGAGATATTGTTTGTTTGGTTATAGTTCAACAAGAATACTCATATACACTTATGCTAAAAGTAACAGCAGACCTGTATTCAAATAAACTCTGGGTCTCTTGAACTCTATCTGTAGAATATTAGAGAGAAGAGAATAAATCACACTGACACAAATAAACACATATGCATATACTTTTCCAACCAGTTTAAACATTCTGGGTGTATTTGTTTGTAGCAGCCCAGCCTCACAAGGGAAACTTTGTCAGTGTACCACGGAAACATCGTCTGGTAACTTTTTAACTGTGTATCGGAGAAATCCATTATGACTTCGGATGCTATGTTGCATTTGAGTAATACAAGAATAAGGAATACTTAGAAATTCTCACATAAATAGAACCAGATCACATTAAAATCAACTGCTGGCAAAGGTTTTGGAGATTTCTCTGAAATAAGGTGCAAGCATGATTAAGAATTTCTAAAATTCTACAATATAAGGTAAAAATGTTAACTAATTGGAGATGGTAAAGTGGTTTCTCCATGAGAGTGTGTTGGTTTGTATATGTATGTGGTTAATGTGATCTATGCCACGTTTACACTGTCAGCTGTTTCAATTTTTTCATCCTTATCAGTCATATCTTCATGCGCAATTTTTTGTCATTGCTTCATGACAAATTAGTTCAGTCTGGTCTGAAATCTTTACTTGATGTTCAGGTCATGTTAACAAATGCATAAACACTTATGAATCATTAACTATGTTAATCTCTTATGTTCTCATCTAAGTTGCAAATTAATCACAATATCACAAAAACAAAAAATACATGAAATAAGCATTTCCATCTAATGTGTTCAAGAGAACAAAATAATAGTCTCCAGAGAAACTGTACAGGTATATTTTTTTAAATAATACACTCTAAGAAAAGTCTAAATAGGGCCCAAGGTCCAATGTTAATATGAAGGAATTTTGTTTTCTTGTTTTTGTTTTTTGAATTCTTGTTTATTTTGAACAGGGGTTTATCTGGACATGTATTTTCCCAATAGCAGAGTTTTCATCAACACAATTTAATGTTAATTTTGGGATAGTGCATATTTTTTTTTTGGTTGGAAACACCAAGATGTGAATAAATATTCCAAAATAAAATCCAAAAAATATAAAATATAAAAATATAATCTCTTTCATTTTCGTTTCTATTTTGCATCAGTTTCTCTGAAAATGTTTTCTTGAAAACATTAAAACAGAAACGCTGCTTTATTTACGAATAGATTTTTTATTTTTTTTACTTTATTTATTTTTTTGTGATGGATTTTTTTCTTACAGTGTAGTTACACTGAAAAATAATCTTTTTTAATTTATAATTTTATTTTGAAATATAAATAATTTAATGAAAATCTAGGGTTGTCACTGAGGATAACTATAAAACCTCAAAAGTAAAACATTCAAACGCATTACAATAATGAGAATTTGGGTGTAGGATGTGTTATATTAAGAAACTAATGAAATAGTGCCAAAAAATCTTAATGCATGATTTTTTTTTTTACAAATTGGGTATATTGTATGTCTAAAATCTTCACTTCGCATCCAAGCCATGTTTAAAAAAAAAAAAACACGAGAAATACCTGAATTATTAGACATTTAAGTAAAATAAATACATACGAATGAGTAAAAAATAAAAAACAATTTGTGAATAAAGAAGTGTCAAGAAAAAAACAGATGCAAAATAGAAATGAAAATAATTTTGGAGTATTTATTTGCATCTTAGTGTTTCCATCCATTAATTTTATACACTATCTCAAAATTTGCATACAAATGTGTTCATGAAAACTCTGCTGTTAGGGAGGTACATGTGCGGCACTAAATTGAGCGTGTAAATGTGCTACTCAACTGCACTGATAGCACAGCACGGAGCAGGTTTAATGAAGCAGTGCAGACTCACCATGGCACTGGACCTCAGGATTCCCCCAGAACAGTTCCCTGCACTCCTCACACGTCCTGCCTCCAAAACCAGGCTTGCAGGAACACTGACCGGTCAGCTGAGACGAGCATAAACACATGAAAAACAGTGTTTAGTTTGTGATTCAGTTGAGATATGATTTAAATGAAGATGTATGTGTGTTCATACCAGATCACAGGAGGATGTGTAAGAATGGTCAGGGTGGCACTGGCAAGGTTGGCATCCATTGCCACTGTTAATGTTCCATGTGTTGGGGGCACAGCGGTCACAGAGCAAACCCACCACTCCAGGCAGACATGGGCACTGGCCGCTAACCCTGTCACACTCACACAAGCCATCAACACATCTTTGCCTGGAACTTCCCACGAGATGGCACATGCATCCTGAAGACAAAACGAAACAAAAAGGCTTTACAATAGCTAAAAGATGCTTTGAAGGGTAAAACTATGTTGCTCAGAGGTTGCTCACAAACAAAAATATTTTAAAAAGTCAGCTGTTCTTTTGGACCACATTGACTTTCATTGCATGGACAAAGACAGTTGAAACATTCTTCAAAATATATACAAAGTTTCGGCATGAAACTCTAGATGGTGCAGTCCGATAGATCTAACTCAATATGACATAATGACATCATTATCACATGGCACAGCTGACTGTTTCTCTCCTGCATCAGTAGCCAATGAGCTCGCTGCTAAACATTCAAATACTTGACTAGTGTTTGCTGTAGCAGTAGCAGCGCACTTCAGAAACCCTCCACCTTCCCCAGCTCCACCTGTATAGATCTGTAACTGAGTGATCATGTATGCTATGGGGGTTATTCATATATGTTATATGTGTATCAGCAATATTTCTTTCAAGTTCACAGCAGAATGTAGTGGATGTGTTGGCAGTAGCAAGTCTCGGTACTTGCTCTCTCAGATCTATTCCGCCAAGACCAAATACATTACCATTGTCATGTATATTACCATGCAAATCACTCCGAGAGTTGTCAAGACAGAACTTCTTTTCTCTATTATAGGACATCTAACATAGGACAACTAGCATATACCACATACTAAAAGAGCACTGAAAAATGGATGGATTTTGAAACAAAAACATACACTTGTTTTAGACTGTATACTCACTCCTGCAGTTCTGAATACGGGCATCTCCATAATAACCACGACTGCAGTACTGGCACGCATTGCCATCAGTGTGAAACAGGCATTTGAGACAGGCACCAGTGCGGGCATCACATGATTCAGGGTCCTGTATGTTAATATTTCCGTTACACTGACACGGATCGCACCGCCCTCCTGGTACCTGAGGGTTACCATAATAACCAGAGGCACATTCCTCACACTTAGGTCCTATAGGAAGGAACAGGAGTGAGATCTGTTTTATGTGAGTTTTAAATAATAGATTGTTCTGTTCATTTCTCAGACTGCTGTATTCACCTTTGTAGCCTGAGCTGCAGACACACACCATTTGGAGAGAATTGGGATTTTGGTAACAGCTCTCAGCGAACTGCATTCCGCTTCCAGGTCCGTTAGGACACATACAAGGGCGACACAGCTCACTGGAGCCCAGCAGTGTGTTACGGTGATAACCACTTTCACACCTGGAACAGAGGATTTCAAGAAACACAAGCGTCTTTATTAAATATTCAATGTAGTTCAATCAGTACCGCATCACACTAGCAATTCCAATGTCACAGGTTCAATTCTAAAGGAATCCATAAACCAATATAAATGAAATTTGAATTTAAAAATGCATAAATGTAATTAAAGTCAAAATTCACAACCAAATGTTACTTAATATAATGTAATGTGTTTCCAAGTAAAGCTACTCTTTAATTAAAAGTTTCAAATACAATAACAAATACACACATACACATCACACAAAACATTAATCTTTAAAATAAAAATCACTGTTGTGACGTTTTACCTTTCAGTACATTTAATTATAAGGAGTCTATGCAATTATGGTTAATTCTACAGCAAAAATATAGCAAACAATCAGCCTGCACCATGTTTTAATAACTGCTTGTCTATCTGTCAAAATGTTACATCTGCTGCCTTAAACTGTATCTCTTCATCACTCCATCACTCTGTTTGACATTTTTTCACTGTTTTGATCAGACTACTTGAGACTAAATGATTTTTAAAACTGCACAAAGTGCATGAATATTTAATGACTAAAGGACTAAGGTTTATGATTGGGTGTCCCTTGCTAAACAACCCGCTATAACATTTTCACACAATATACTTTATTTTTGGTACCGCAATTCAGGGTTAAAGCCACAAAAGTGGTGCTAACTCACCACTTTTTTCATAATTTCATAATAAAAGGGTAAAAAAACTCATCTTTAGCCAGGGTTTAAAAAAGATATTCACCTGTTGTTAAAGGGATAGTTCACCCAAAAAATGAAAATTACCCCATTGATTTACTCACCCTCAAGCCATCCTAGGTATATATGACTATCTTCTTTCAGATAAATATAATTGGAGTTATACTAAATTATGTCCTGGCTCTTCCAAGCTTTATAGTGGCAGTGAATGGGGGTCGAGATTTTGAAGCCCAAAAAAGCGCATCCATCCATCATAAAAACTGTTCCATACAGCACCACAAGGCCTTCTGAAGTGAAGTGATGTGTTTGTGTAAGAAAAATATCCATATTTACGAGAGAGTGGCATTCCAGGGGATTATGCAGGATGTAGGCATAGTGTAAGATGCAAGTTTTGTTTACAGCAAAGGAAAACCATTGTGGAGTAATTTTTTGATGGATGGATGCACTTTTTTGGGCTTCAAAATCTCGACACCCATTTATTGCCATTATGAAGCCAGGCCATTTTTTAATATAACTCCGACTGTATTCACCTGAAAGAAGAAATTTGTATAGACCTAGGATGGCTTGAGGGTAAGTAAACCATGGGGTAATGGGGTAACTATCCCTTAAATGTAGTGTGAAAAATTATTTTTATACTACCTAATCACATGTACAGTATCAGACCTATTAAACAATAGTTTATACTTTCTTACCTCTCACAGTTGTGGCCTGTGGTGTGACCCCTGCAGTTCAGACACTCGCCCGTAACTGGGTGGCACTGTTCACTGTTCCCGTTACAGAAGCAGGGCTGGCACTGAGGGAAGCCCCAATGGTTGGGCTTACAGTTGCCACATTGGCGCCCATATGCCCCTGGCACACATAAACACTGGCCCGTGGTGGGGTGGCAGAACAGGTTCTGAGAGCCCAGGGGGTTACAGTCACATGCTAATGAGGAAGTGATCAGAAAAACATTGTTGATGTTATTCTATGCTAATGGCTATGTTGGTGTTCATTGGTTTGTGTATGTGTGCATATGTGTAGTTTTCACTTACGTCTACATCCCGAGGGTCCAAACAGGTAGGTGGCCGGGGCACAGGTGTCACAGTTCCTGCCTAAAACGTTGGGTCGACACTGACACTGCCCACCGATATTGTCACACACTGTGCTCAGAGAACCTTGGGGGTCACACTTACAATCTGCCAGTGATAATTGAGAGACAAATGGCCTTTATTCAGCAAAACTCTGATCGTTTCCTGTCCATGCCTGCTGTAATTTGGAAATCGGTTGAAGGGCAGAAAGTTTAAAAATAATGTACTTTTAAAGCTGAAGTATGCAATTTCTGCGCCACTAGCATCACCAAACTAAACAGCAAAATAATGATTGCTTTAAAATAGGTTTCCCAAAAACAGCAGTTAAAAGCATAAACAGGTACTTCATTTGAAAATCTCTAGTATTAAATACATTAAGCTGCATTTGTTATTCTTCTGTCTTTCTCACCCAGAGCTCCATTGTGCAGTAGTGCTGACACACTGAAGATGTAATCTCTGCAAATATCCGTTAGGGGGATTTTAATAACACTCTGGCTGCGTTCCATACATCGGTATTTCTGGAACATCTCCCAGTCCTCCCGCTGCTGGGGTCCGCCAGAAAACAGATCCAGGTCTTGCACCTCTGGCAAAAGCACTATCTACAGAAGACAGAGGTCAAGGTTTAAGTCAATAAGCATGAATATTGTAATAAACCACTGTGTTGTAAATGTAGAGCTAGAGGAAAAATTGATTAGGATTAGTGGGTATGTGTGTAATTGCAGATGTGAGATGGTTTATGTTATATTCATGCACAGTAGATTATTTGAGTATATTTTACAAGAAAATACTAATTCAATCTTTCTACTTCAAAATTTCATGTTTAATTTAAAGTTTTACTTGCTGTTTCTTTGTAATTATTTTTGAAATTTACTAGCAATTTCTGTGTGAAATTGTTTCAAATTAAATCCACCAAATTTAAAGTAAAATAAATACACATATTTTTTCAGCGTGGTAAAGTTCTCAAAACAGTGTACAATTTGCCAAATGTACTGTGTAGAGGCATTCAAACAGCTTCATAAAGGTACGATAATGTCTTATTTCACATCTAAAAATACTAGATGGTATTTTAGATATATATAGATTTTGTTTTGATTGGGATATAATTGGTCCTGATGAGCCATAATAAAATTTTTAATCAAAATTTAAAACTGCAAAAAGTTGTCTTTAAAAGGGTTGGTTTGGTGATAGAAGTTAACAATATCTTTAAAACCACTAAAGGTAAATGGAAAGCCATCACCATCACACAAAAATATGTATTTTTTTATTCATAAAAATAGCTAAATCTGACAACTTGATTTGTACATAATTTGTAAAGTATATACTATTTTTTTTTTTGTTCTAAAACTGCTATAAATTTAATTAATATATACATTAAATAAACTTACAGAATCAACAAGTGTTTGAGGAGAAGAGTGATAGCTGTATGATGAGTACTGTGGGAAGCTAATTTTCACTGTGTAATTCTGACCCTTCTCCAAACACACTGGACCAGGCAGAACTGCATATCTGAAACACACAAACACAAGTTCAGGACTCAAATACACAGTAAACTAAAATCTGCACACACACTAATGCAACCTTACCTGGATCCAGGGTGCAGGGAGACGGTCTGCTCATCATTGTATGTAGAAGTGCAGTGTGCTGCTGGGTGAGTGCCTCTGGGCCGCTCTATCTGTACTACAACCTGCTCCCATTCATCTGGCAACTACAATAAATGCATCAAACACATGTGTTTACTTCTGTATTCTGCCTATGTAGCAGAAACTGTAAGTTTTAAATTGAATATGGTATGTGTGTTTATTACCAGTGGTTCATAGCGGATCATTAAGTTGTATTCCATAGATCGTGGTAAATTGTAAATGTTGAACCTCAGTGTTTCACCCTCTGGTACATTCGCAAATCCTTTACCCGTCCAGGTGGGTTTACGATCCAAAGGTAACGGTCTCTGAAGCACTTTTACTTCCTGCATACAATCAATAAACACTCATAAAAATAAATTTAGTTCTGTTACATGTTACCGTGAAGAACTCAAACACTCATTGGGCATCATTCATAGAACAGCAGAATGAGCAGAACAAACTTATGTGTATACCCTAGTAAAAACGTAATGTATTAAAAATACATTAATTTCATACTAAGTTTGAATCTATTAACATATTCTTATATCGCTGGAGGCTTACTGATATAAAAATTAAAATTAAACTTTATTTGGAGTACTACTTGTGCACAATGCATATTTATTAATATTAAGCCTAAAATGTGTTTTAATGTTACAATTGATGAGGATTGTAATCTTTGAATAATATCCGTCTTGAAATGCCAAACATTTAAAGTGTCCCTCAAGTATTATTGCAATAGTTCCACTTCAATTCAAAAATACTAAAGTGTATCTTTAGTTGGACTTCAGCACTACTTCCGCACAATTACAGTGCATTAAGCACTTAGTATGAAATAAATGTAATTAAAATACATTTTAGTATATTTATTTTTGACTAGGGTATCCTTCATAAAACTAGTTTTACACACATTCTCTTACAAATTTTCTCAAGTATTAATAAAAGCAAACATACAGAAATTGCTGCCCTCAGTTTGTTCATAAAACCATTCTTACTGCATGCAAATTCTAACTTTCAATTAGTAACCATTTTTATGTAAATATTGCTATTAGTTTGTAAAACCATTCTTACAAAAACGAATGCATTTCATTTGTACTGTAAAACTATCCTTAAGTAAATTGTTGCACCTAATTTGTTTATAAAACTTTTTGTGAATTTTTGCATTCAGTTAGTTCATAAAATCATTCTTAACTGTCACATTATGTAAATGATCACATTCAATTCATTCGTAACAGCAATTTTATGTAAATTGTCACATGTAGTTTGTTCACGGTTACATTTTCACATTCAATTAGTTCATAAAACAATTATTATGTAAATTATCAAATTAAATGATCAAAATTATTTGTAAAAGCAGTCTTATGTAAACTGTAATGTGCAGTTTTTTCATAAAATCATTGTTACATTAGTTGTCACATTCAATACATTCGTGTCACAGTTTTAAAATAAAGCAATAAGCACCAAGAAGCCGTGGTTTACAGTGAATTTATAACAGCTATGGGGCTAAAACCCCCTTAGCTTTCATGGGGCTTATTGCTTTTATAAAACGGTTATTCCATAAACGTAGCAAACAAAAAAAAAAACGAAGCAAATAAAATGTAATGTTATTAATAAAAACATTCTCCTGCCAAACAATGTAGTTCATCAGAAACGGTTGTGGTTGCAACAAAGTTGTTGCCGAGCAACACACAGATGCAGAAACAAAGAGGTGTCTGTTTGTAGAATAATTTACAACAGCTTTGAACGCGGAATCAACCAATCAGAATCAAGGATTGGAATGATCTGTTTTATAATGCTAAATTCTTTTTATTTTTAAATGTTGAAAAAGAAATTCAGCTTACATTACATGAATGAAGGCGAATGTTACACTTACCGGTCCAAAGGAAGCATCCTCAGCTTCGTAAATATAGTGGTCCAGTGCCGCAAAGTAGTACCCAGAACGCACTTGGTCACAACGCCTACCAAACATATGTTTCTTACAAGTGCACTGTCCTGTCTCCCGAGAACAACTACAGAGAGAACAAAAATATAAGGAAGAATATTTATGTAGGCCTGGATGAATTCATTTATAATAAAACAATTAGAAATTAATTGACATAGGCTCAATTAATGTTAACAAAGCTGACGCGGGTATTTACTTATAATTCAATGCCCCACCAACGTCACAGTCACATGGTCTGCAGCCATCCATATCAATACTTAGACCCCAGTGCTGTGGCTAAAAGGGAAAACTGTGTCATGCACAAGCACAAATACACAGATTACATAAACTTGCAATAACGCTTTTTTACCAGACACTGGTCACAATTTCGTCCAGTCACAAGACGTTTGCAGTAACAGCTTCCTGTCTGTATATCACAGGGACTTCCTGCTGGGAGTGTGCCTAGAGGATTACAGCTGCATGCTGGGTTTACAAAAACACACACAAAAGAAAGAATAAAACAAACATGATCATGGGGAATCCAGGGGTCAAAGCCTTGAAAAAAAAACATGAAAAAAGCTGCTGGTGTGTGAATATGTGTGTTTACGCACACCGACAGCCTAATGGGTCGTCACTGAGACCATAATGTCCCTTTTTACAGTGGTCACACCGTTGTCCCTCCACATTAGCTTTGCAACGACACTGTCCGGCAATCATATCTCTTAGAACATCTGTAGCGCTGTCACATAAGCCTCCGTTCAGAGAACCATGTGGGTCACAATCACAGGCTAAACACAAACAGATTATTATATACAAAAATATAATACAATTAAATTAAATTAATTTCTTCTATCTCAGTTTAATATGCAGAGACAGTTTACTTTTAATTATTTAACTCTGAATTAAGTTATTAAATTGTACTTAAAGGATTAATTCACTTTTAATTAATTCAGTTTTCTCACCACCATGTCATCCAAGATGTTCATGTCTTTCTTTTTTCAGTCGCAAAGAAATTAAGTTTTTTGAGGAAAACATTCCAGGATTTTTCTCCATTTAGTGGACTTCAATGGTGGCCAGTGGGTTGAAGGTCCAAATTGCAGTTTCAGTGCAGCTTCAAAGGGATCTAGCTGAGGGATATAGGTCTTACCTAGCGAAAAGATCGGTCATTTTCTAAAAAAAATAAAAATGTATATACTTTTCAACCACAAATGCTCGTCTTGCACTAGATGTGCGATGTGCATCCACAACTTCACGCATTACGTAATCACGTTGGAGAGGTCACACATGGTTAGTTCATAGTCTGTGTACTTTGGTTCAAAAAGGTAGGGTAGAGCGAAAAACTCCATCTCATTTTCTCCTCCAAATCCAAATCATCCGACATCGTTGTTTTACCTTTGTTTTTTTTCTGTAAAGAGCGTTTGACTTTTTTTTGCACGTTCGCTTTGTAAACATTGGGTCTGTACTTCCGCCTACATCACACGTGACCTTTCCAACATTATTATGTAATGCATGAGGTCGAACTAGTGCAAGACGAGCATTTGTGGTTAAAAAGTATATAAATTTAATTTTTTTAGAAAACGACCAATTGTTTGGCTAGATAAGACCCTTCCCTTATTCCTCGGCTGCACTGAAACTGCAATTTGGACCTACAACCCGTTGTCCCCCATCGAAGTCCATTATATGGAGAAAAATCCTGGAATGTTTTCCTCAAAAGTTTTTGAATGAAAAAAGAAAGAAATTAACATCTTAGTTGGCACTGGGGTGAGTAAATTATCAGGAATTTTTTATTCTGGAACTGAACTAAACCTTTAACACATAACATGCCTTCAAGTAATGCATATCATAAAAAGCTTTAGAGCATCCCTTCTGCGTTGTAACACAACAAAATCTATCCACTTAAAAGTGTTAAACACACTTACGCTCACAGATCCTGGGGTCTCTGATGTTTCTGCCAGGGTGCCTGTAGTAAAAGGGTTTACAGTTCTCACACCATTGGCCATCTGTGTTGTGCTGACAGTCATCACACACTCCTCCACTCCTATTTCCCGATGACAGATACACCGCCATGTCAAAATGACAGGAATACGAGTGATGGTTACACTCACATCCTGAGAGAAAGAAAAAAGATGTGTGAACTAAGCACATTTAAAGCATTTAATTTCAATTCAGAATGCAGAAATGTCAGAAGGAAATAATGTTATGTTTTGTAATAAACTGTGGGCTGTCATACTCTTGCATGCATTTGTCTCTCGGCCCACTGCTGGTCTCCAGGGCAGATCTTGGTAAAAGTCCTCACACTCTTCACAGTTCAGTCCAGTAGTGTGGTGATTACACATGCAATGACCATGAACCTGCACACACACACACACACACACACAGACACAGGTGAGTAGTGCGAGTGAATCTGGATTGTGATTGTTGTTGTTGTGTTTACTCACCATGCCCTCGACCCCTGCCTCATCGCCAACCGGTGCACACTTGGAGGCGTGGCCGTAGCAGAAACAGCTGCCACGGACGACCATATCGTAGAGAGCGTAATAGTATTTCTCTTTCACCCCCTCTCGTTCATCATCACCTAGAGTGTGCAACTTTTCCATCCGTATGCGCAAGTTTGTGATCTTCAGTAAGTCTACATGCAGGGAACGCACATACAAACAAATATCAGTAGTCAGACCAAAAATATATACACACACTCAAAGAAAACAAATTGTTTTTTTGTTTTTCAAATTCTCTTCTCAGCTTTTTGACACAATTAGTAACTGTACAGGTTAAATTTCCCTTTTGATTTATATAGTAGTCAACATTTGAAGTGGATCAAAACTTTTCATCAAAGTTGTTCTAAAACAAAAACAATATCCGTTCTTGTACAACTTTGATGAACTTTTTTGATCCACTTCAAATGTTGACTACTGTAGTTTAGGCATTCTCGGAAAATGATGTTCCCCATTCGTGTCCCTAAGATGATATCAGAATACTAAATATAATCACATTATTTAATCAATTTAACAAAATTAATAAAATAAATAAATACATTTATTAATTAAATTAATTTATTAATCATTCAATTCCTCATTTTAATAATTTACAATAAAAAACAAACAAACAGAAAATGTTCCTTTTATTAAAAATCAAATATTATGCTTTTACTATGTAGGTTTTTTTAAATGCTTAACATTTTAATATGCTTTAAATGCTAAAGAAATTTTCCTGAAAAATGCAGATATTTTCTTTGACTTGTGTTCAATGCTTTCATGCCATTTTTCACCTTTAAAAATCTTTCTGACATCATAATAAAAGTGAGTGATTTTTATTTGTATTTTTTTTTTTTTTTTGCATTCGTTTGTATTTTTGTATTTAAACAAGTAATTTTTATTTGTATTTTTATTTTCATACTTTGGTGCACCACATGTCTATGGGGGTAATATCCATTCTTACTTTAAGACTGAGGTGTCAAAATAAAAACAATTGTGTGAAAATTCAGTAGAAATCTTTTCAAATAACAAGAGGATTGCTGCCATTAATTACTTACTCTGAATGCGTGGGCTGTAAGGATCAGGAATCTTAAGTGCAGGATCAAGTGCCCTAAAAATGACCTGTGTACAAGTACACAAGAACAGTGACTCAGTAGTTTACATACTACTTTTGCATAGTATGCATAAGCACTTATATGTATATTTGTCTATAAGCATGAGTACTACACACTTCTCCTTCTGTTGATGGCTCAATGCCTGAATAGCGGCTGTTACAAATGACATCATCCACTTTTCTGATTGGCCCCTGAGGGACGTGTGGATAGGATTCAGCACAGTGGAAAGCGTAGTAACGGTACACCTGCCAACTTCGCCCATAATCTGCGGAACGCTCAATCAGCATGGCTGCCGGCCGAAAGGTCTGTGGAAAAAAGCAATAAGTTTAATTTTACTTAGGATCAGATACTAAAAAAAGCAAAAGTTTCTCAAAAGCATTGTGGCAACCAATAGTTTCTATGATCTGCTTACAATTCTTTCAGAAACGCAGCTCTGGACTTGAAGAGAAGAACTTCAAATATATCTGCACATATGTTCTACATTCCTCTAGACTGCTCTAGTTCAATGTTTATGTGTGCGTGAGAGTGTCTTTCTCACCTTAAAGGTCATGATGAGATGTGTGAAGTGGAATTCAGCTTCCAAATCCAGCTGAATGGTCACATTTTCAACTCCTAAGATAGAGAAATGGATAAATGAGTGAAGAAAGAAATACATGAGGTTAGAAAGAGAGATTGAAATTTACTGGACTCTTTCTAACTAATATTTTATGCAACAGTTCCAGCCATCTAGTTTTGGTGAAGTTTGTGCTGATATTGCAACTTGTACACTACATATATTTTACAGTAATATATTAAATATTTGTTTATATTTGCAAAGGATCTGGTACGGGTAGTATCCTAGTTCAAAATATCAAAGTCAGTGGGTTATTTCAAGAAAAAAATATTTTCCTTGACCTTTCGAAATAAAAGACTTCACTCTCTTATGTAAACATACTATAAGTTTCAGAAGTCAAAATTTCCTCTTGAGTCTAAAAAGATCCCTGTGTCCAAATATACCTGCTTCCCTAACATTTAGTATAGTATTTGTTTTTTAAGCTAAGCTGTAAAAACTACTTGTTCTGCAATCAATGGACTTCTGGCAATTCCATATTAACACACGACAGCCCACATTTGCACATCAACGACTGCTGTTGGGTGTTGAGAAACATCTAGTCATAGTGAAGTAATACAAAGGAAGTACAAAGTAGGATAGATACCAGTATTCCAAAACCCCAGAAGAGGATAATGTAAGTACAGGGAAATGGAAAACATGCTCAATGAATTATTCTCATGCTAAGGAATGCTGAACTTTAACATAGTCAACATAGCGGTTGGTGGCAACATAGTTGGATAGTTTTTTGAACCACAGTTTAAATTGAGTTTGTGAAAAGAAGGATTGGGCTGCTTAAACAATATTAGACTTGACGGAAAAACCCACAGCCAATGAGTAAACATTATAACTGTTTTTACATGCATAGATACAAAACTTTTGCATTCACTCTCAAAACTTGTGCATTTTCTTCCAAAAGTATTGCAGTCCCCTGAGAAATTTTGTGTTTGATTGTAAGCATTTAAATGTAGCTTTTCCTCACACCTGATATAATTTCCATCACAAAATTTTTGGGAGCAAACACAAAGTTTCTTAAGGCAATGGAAAAGCTTTTGCAAGAGAAGTCCGCATTTTCTTCTTTATATTTAAAAAAGCAGCACAATGCCAAATAAAGCATCCAAAGTCATAAATTCCCTGAATTAGTGATGCCATGCCACACCCTTACATTCAGTCCGGTAGCGTGACTGTTGTGGAAGCCAGTCGCTAGGGAGAGAGCAGGCCAGCTGTTTCCCACGCCCAGCGGCTGCATTCATCCCAACTCTTACTTTCTCATTCCCACTACTTCCTGTCAGCTCTTCTTCTCAGCTGAACTATTTTTTTCTTTTTCTCCCTCCTGTTCTCTCTTTGTCTGCCCATGTTTCTGCAATGATACATAGTACTGTATGTTCTTCCAGTGTATATTCTTTTGGGACCAATGATAAGAGAATTGTGTGTTTTTGTGAGACTTGAAGATGTATTTCATTAGTTTTCAAAATATTTGAGTGATTTGAGTTTTATGTTTCATTTAAAGGAATAATTCTCCCAAAATAAAAATTATGTAATTATTTATTCACTCTTATGTCGTTCCAAACCTTTGTGAGACTTTCTTTCATATTTGGATCACACTGAAATACATTTTGGTAAGCTTTTGGTAATATTTTGGAAGAATGTTGGTAACAAAGTAATTCTGGTGACCACTGACTTCCACAATACGGAAAAAAGACAAATCTCATAATATCTTCTTTTATGTTCCACAGAGGAAAGAAAGACAAACAGGTTTGGAAACACATGAGGGTGAGTAAACAATGACAAAATTTTTATTTTTTGGGTGAACTATCCCTTTAAATATCACTTTTGTCTCAGGTGTTACTAATATTACTAATAATTCACACAAATTACACAATTGTTGGCATACAGTCAGAAGCTACAAATATGTACATAGCAAACCTCAGATAATTCAGTCAATTTTTGAACATTTGAGTTCATATGAGTTTCAACTTTGGTATCTTTGTAAATCTGAGATAAAATTGAAGCTTTGTTGAGATTTCTTCTGAAACTCTACAGGAGACACATTAGATTACTGAGAAATCTGTCTAGGAGAAACAACTGCGATATTAATGAGATCTTATTTGTGATTGTTCTTACTGTTGTGTGAGAACTTACCGTTCTCGGACTGCCACCAGGTTTTGAGGCGGTTGGGAGTGAAGGTTGTCACCACATTCTCAATGGTGTGGCTGTTGGGGTGAGTGAACTCATTGTACATCCGCCGAGAATCGCATTCAAAACAGTCTTTTGCATCCTGACGATGGACAGAGATCGAGATCCAGATGTTAGTGGAGCGTGCGAGACATATAGAGTCTTTTGGGGTTTAGAGAAAAGAAAAACACATTCATGTGGCCAGCAGGAATCCAAATGTTCTGGACGTGCACCTGTTTTTCTCACCCTCTCATACACATGACTCACTAACATAAACACATGTATACACAGAAAAACTCACACAGACTAAATCTAACTGACTTATTATATATATGACCAAGTCAGAATAACAGAAAAATGTACAAAATTTTATTGGTTGGTTATGTTTTTCATACAATGAAATTTAACAGGAAATGGGGGTGCTTCAAAGCTCAAAAATGGACTAAAATGCATTATAAAAGCAGTCTAAATGACTATATTTGCTATATAATGCACAATATTTGGCCAGATTTACTAAACAGAGCAAATTAGTGTGAGAGCGCGATCTCATAAAAGTGCTGATAGGAGTGGAGAGTTCTGCGGTGCAATGCACACATTAATGAACAAAGACGCAGCCAGACCATTTCCATAATGTCCAACGCAATCTACCAAGAGCAGCACAAATTAGCGTACTTAAATGGTGGGTTTCTAAATAGCTTCCAACTTCATTTATTATTATTGCAAGGAAAATAATCACTATGGCATTCTGAAAAACATCTCCACAAAGAAAGAAAGTCATAAGGATTTGGAATGTCATTAATGTTTGATAGCATCTTATATTTGTGAAGTCAGACATTGGACTATTAAGTTCCACATCAAATACACACAGTTCAGATCACACGTACAGTCAGACTTTAGTCTGAACTTCTCACCATGGCTCAATTCATCGCTCACAATATATAACTCAGAATACAGAAAAAAAAAAAAAAAAATGGGCCACACAGATAATATAATGAGCATAACAGTGGCCTAAGGGGGTCTGGAACATCTGACATGGGGCCTTCATCCTCCCACCACATACTCTCTACACAGAGATCTGATTGTTTATCAGACAGTGAATATATGTGAGGAAAGAAACCCACCCAACAACATAGAAAGATTATGACCAAACCAGATGTTTTTAGGTTCTATATGTAATGTATAAGAGATGGAAAAAAATAGCTAAAAAATTAAGAATATATTTAAACATATTTATAAATAAGCCTAATTTATGCATTGTGACATTGATTTAATGACAATCAAATCTGCTTACCCCAAAAATGTCATTACTGCAATGTGTTTTATTTTTGTGTTTTTCCTCATTATTCTCAATGGAGATTCTCATTATTGCAATCCAATAATTTGTAATCATTATAATAAAATTTAGCATATAAAATTTAGTATACAAGTCATTTACAAGAGATAACTGAAAAAAAGTATACAAAAAAAAAAAACATTTACATTATATATAAAAATAATTAAACATACAATATTTTGTATTTTAACCAATTTAACATCTTCAGATATTTGATAGTAATTCTTAAGCGCATGTCTGTCTTTAATAGTGCATGACTGTATATGTCTAACTACGCATTACCTGCAAATGGCTGACAATACAGAATCTCTCTGGTCCATCCAGTCCACAGGTGGAGGAGGCTGTAAGCCGATGTGCTCTTCCTATTAGCAAATCACCTGTAGCAGGGTAACAACTCCCCTCTGCACACTTGTCATTGTGATCAGGTAATTGTGCCAGGGTGTGCAAAGCAATAGCTATGGGAATCACATTGATTGTATTGATTAGATTGTATCCAAATATCTTTGAACATGAGTGGCATAACAAGTGTCATGACTCTCAAATGATAACCAGAGACATTAAAAAAGTACATTAAAAGTTCATTTATAGGGAAGACCGGAGCCAGATGTCATGCTCCAGTGAATGTTTCTCTGTGTAATTTTAATTGATTTTATTTATTTATTTATTTTTTTCAATTTTACATACAACCACTAACACAATGCAATAAACAAACAATGACCTGTGATTCCGATTCAAAATCTCATAGTTTGTGTGATACAACTCTTGTGACAACTGACGCTTAGTTATGTAACTCATACGTTATTTCTATTTCATTTTAATGTGTATACTATTACATTCCTATTGCATCACTGAAACGTTGTTGAACTATGCACATGGTTAATCATTTTGGCTTCTAGAGTCTGTTTCTAAGTATTGAAATGAATATCACATGAGAACAACATGGAGAACTGAATGTGGCATGCAGGAAACCAGATGGGATGCACACAAACCTCTAGACACCAAACTTGACGCTATGTTACACCAAAATGAAATACATTTATATTGGATGCTGACTTTGGATCAAACATAACATTTCACAAATACTACATACCTGTACCTTTCTTTCCATAGCCTTATACTTAAGAAGTAGACATAAGTAAAATAAAATTTCAAAATAGAACTAATACCGTTTTGAATCATGATAGGAACTCTTAAACAACTTTTATCCTCTAATTCTTTCGAAATCTACCTTACAGAAACCTAAACCCACTTATCTGTGTTAAAACAATAATATTTCTGGGTCACCATCAAACTTCATACATAAACTGTATCAAATGAAAGCCAATGTCTTTTACATATACGTTATGAATGGAAGAATACTAATAAACAAAACTTACATATCGTAAGAGCTGTAATCTGGAGAATCCACATTGTTGCTCTCGTACTCCAGCAATGTTTTCCAGAGCTGAATAACTGTGTGTGTGGAGCATGGGAGAAGCGAAGCTCCCGCCCATGATATTAGACAGGGCTGATTTACACATGTAGTGCTGCTACAAACCCTGTATCACGCCAAACACTCTGGCGGAGTCTCAAATCTTTGTAAGCTGCCTACCAAGACAGTATTTTGGGGCTGCACATTTTAGAATAAACGTGATTTTATGGCGCAAGCGCGAACGTCTCGGTTACGTACATAACCCTCGTTCCCTGATGGAGGGAACGGAGACGTTATGTTGTGACGACATTAGGGGATTCACTTGGGAGCCCCAATCATCTCTGACTTTAAGAGAAAACCCCAATGAATACTGGCTAGTGGATTTTGCATACCTGAGCTACTCCCCATGCATACGGGTATAAATAGGAGACAGGTGCATCCACTCATCAGGTTTTCTGATGAGGAGCCGAGAACGTGTACCTGGCACCCAGCGATGATTCAAGATTGTAGCATGGGGACATAACGTCTCCATTCCCTCCATCAGGGAATGAGGGTTACGTACGTAACCGAGACGTTCCCTATCTGTTGGTCACTACGAGTTAGTCGTGACGACATTAAGGGTCCATGGAAAGCGCCACAACCTGAACCCCATCACAACCTTATGGCATTGCAAATGTTGACAAGCAAGCGCGTGACAGACAAATGCCATGCAAAGGTCATAACCCATCGCCCCAGCGCAAATTCGCTGACCTTGGTACCCGCAGGAACCACAGGTGAGTACATCGCTGCTGGACACAGCCAAGCCGCTGTTCCTTTCACCACAGAAATTAGAAGGGATTTTGACTTTCAATGAAAGATTGCTAACAAGTCTTTCCTATTTGTTGTTACAGATCGGCAGTAATGACGGGGAAGCAAACCTTCCGGAGAAGGGCGCTACGGAGGTCACATCCTGCCCGTAGGGAGGTGACATGTGAAGACACTGATATGGACTAACCCAGGCCTGGGGCACTACTACATATGAAATTGGTCTCTGAGGCAGGTCCTACCTAGGAGTAGGGAGGAGAGCTGTCAGCAGAGCCTGACAGAGTGCTCTGTCAAAGGGAAGACACTGGTTTACCGAGAGGGAAACCTTACTGTGGAAGAATAAACATATGAGATTGCCCGAAGGGAATCAAGCCATATGGACACCTAGCCCAGTACAGGGGCTGACTGGAGACCTGGGTGAGCTAACACCAGTACTGGGCCTGGCGTCAGACTGCTCCACCCAGTCTGACTGCCGGGGGTGCTGGAGGAACTCCACGAGGGTTCGCCGTCCGGGGAACTTACTGGAGGAGGAAAAAGGCGCTTGCATCCCCGGGTGAGGGGGAATAGCGCAGCAAGCGTGTGACACCTGCCAGCTCTTCCTGCCACTTACCTGTTACCCAACACAT
This sequence comes from Spinibarbus caldwelli, assembly GCA_039654775.1. Classification (NCBI taxonomy): domain Eukaryota; kingdom Metazoa; phylum Chordata; class Actinopteri; order Cypriniformes; family Cyprinidae; genus Spinibarbus; species Spinibarbus caldwelli. Next base: position 18,898,481 of record CM077228.1, on the reverse strand, counting down.
GGAAAGAAACTGGCTCAACGCGGAGACTGTAAAATCTCACGAAGGTGTTCGCCAACACATAGGAGGAGGCAACACTCCGTGTGGAGTGAGCCCTCACCCCCAGGGGGTACGGCTCGCCTTGGGATTGGTACGCCAAGGCGATGGCATCCACTATCCAGTGGGCCAACCTCTGCTTGGAGACAGCCTTACCTTTCTGCTGACCTCCGTAGCAGACAAAGAGCTGCTCAGAGCTTCTGAAGCTCCGGGTGCGGTCCACGTATATGCGCAATGCTCTTACAGGACACAGCACGCCAAGGCTGGATCTGCCTCCTCCGAGGGCAGTGCTTGCAGGTTCACCACCTGATCGCGGAAGGGCATGGTGGGAACCCTGGGCACGTATCCAGGCCGGGGTCTCAAGGACAATGTGAGAGTAGTCCGGCCCGAACACAATGCACTCTTCACTCACCGAAAATGCTTGGAGGTCCCCGACCCTCTTGATGGAAGTGAGCGCGGTCAGGAGCGCAGTCTTAGCAGACAGGAACTTCAGCTCGACTGAATCCAGCAGCTCAAAGGGACCCCTCTGAAGTCCAGCCAGGACAATAGAGAGATCCCAGGAGGGCACCAAGTGTGACCTAGAAGGATTTAACCTTCTGCGTCAACATCTTGAATGGAAGCTTGTGCAGGGCCCGATTCAAAACTCGCAGATCCAGGAGTGGCCGGAGGCCACCAACTTTCTTGGGTAAGATGAAGTAAGGGCTGTAAAACCCCTGCTTCTTGTCGGCTGGAGGGACCGGCCTGATTGCATCCTTTGCCAGGAGGACAGTGATCTCCTCGTGCAAGACAGGTGCATCTCGGACTGCCACCGAAGTCTTGAGAATGCTGCTGAACTTGGGAGGTCGTCTGGTGAACTGAATCGCATAGCCGAGTCGGATCATGCGAATGAGCCAGCGGGACGGGTTGGGCAGTGCAAGCCATGCCCCCAAACTCCGTACAAGTGGCACCAAAGGGACAATCGACGTACCCATGGTGGTGCAGCTGAGGGGAGTCGTGCTGGATAGCACAGAAGGCATCGCGTTCTGACTGACCACAGCAGAACTCCCCGCGTCCCCGGAGGGACTGGCCAGAGATGCGTGGAGAGGCATTGCGTCTCCCAACTGCAGTCTCTTGGCCACTGTCAAGAGTGGGCATCATCCCCACTGTCAGCCCGCGAGCCTGAGAACCCGTAAGAAAAGGAAATTGCTCTTTCTTTGACAATGTGGTTACCACTGGCCCTTGAGCCAGCAGCAGAACAGAAAAAACAATGGCCTAGACGCGCCGGCCTAGGTGATGATCCAGCAGCTCTGGAGCTCTGGATCATCAGCAGCTCTGGAGGATGCAGGAGGGCACCCACGGCAACGAGCAGACTGGGGGCTGGCCCGCGACGGAGCGGTGGCAGATGGTGCATCACTCTGGGGCAAGATGTGTTGGATGGCCTCAGTCTGCTTCTGTACTGCTGAGAACTACTGGGCACAGTCCTCGACTTTCGTCACCCGTAGGGATAGGTCAGTCGCCAAGCACAGCTCCTGTATCAACCTCGGGTTGGTACTACCCTCGTGCATTTTAGTGCCTTGGCTTGGTGTGCTCGCAGGATAGCCATGGCATGCAGGGCAGGGGCGGCTTGGCCCGCAGCACTGCAAGCTTTGGCCGCGAGAGCGGCCATCAGCTTACAGGCTTTGGACGGGAGACGAGGACGATTCCTCCAAGTGGCGGCGTTTTGCTGACACAGGTGCACTGCAACCGCACTCTACACCTGTTGAATGTCAACGTACTCCCTAGCCGCCCCGCCATCGAGGATAGTGAGGATGACGGAGGCAGACGAGCAGCTTCCGGCTGAAAAAGGGGCCGTCCACAAGCTCATCAGCTCCTCATGCACCTCAGGGAAGAAAGGAACCGGGGCAGGGCGTGGTTGCGAGCCACGGCCCGTGCTGAGGAACTAGTCATCTCGCCGCAAGGGCTCAGGACTGGGAGGTGTGCACGCCTCCAGCCCGATGCTCACGGCGGCCCGGGAAAGCACAGCTGTTAACTCTGGGTCAGATTCGGCGGCGACCGCGACACCCGAGGGGGGCAGCCCCACCAAATCTTCATCCTCAGAGGACGATTGCCCATCCCCTGATGCTGCTATCGACATCTGATCCTCTATCGGTGCGCCGAATGAAACGCTGGGCACTCCATAAAACGGCACAGCAGAATCACCGGGGAGCCACACAGAACAGCTGCTGCGAGAGGAGTGAAAGGTCCGTGGGGACTGGCCCGGCGGGAAGGCTCTCACTGTAACCCTCAGATCGCCCAGAGCACTAGCCGATGGTTCTCTGCTCGTGGCAGAGAAGCCAGCACGGGTAGTGACAGAAGAGAGAGAGAGAGGCACAATCGCAGCGCTGCCATGGTTACACGCTCAAAATGAACGCATAAACCATCCACGAACGCAGCTTCAGCGTGCTGGATGCCCATACACTGAAGACAACGATCGTGGCTGTCGACAGAGGATAGGAAACAACCGCAACCAAGAGGACACGGCCGGAACGGCGTCTTTAAAAAGACGCAAACCGACCGTGATTTGCTCTTTCAGGAAATCTGCTGTTTTAGTTGAAGCGCACAGGAGAATCGCTGCGGACAGGGACACCGCTGTTCGCACCGTGACGCCAACCAGAACAGCATCCAGACAGATGATGAATGGCTTTGTGGAGATCAACACATTCATCCACTCAGCTCCGAAGCAAAAATCTGATGAGTGGATGCACCTGTTGCCTATTTATACCCGTATGCACGGGGAGTGGCTCAGGTATGCAAAATCCACTAGCCAATATTCATTGGCATTTTCTCTTAAGTCAGAGATGATTGGGGCTCCCAAGTGAATCCCCCTAATGTCATCACGACATAACTCGTAGTGACCGACAGATAGGGAACAACATTTTTTGACCATCATTACTGTAGGCGCGGTGACAAACGTTTTAGTTTAAAGAACAGTTATTGCGTTAAAACGTTCATGCTTTCCACACACTTTCTGATTCTTTCGGAAAAAAAAAACAAACAAAAAAACCCTTAAAACTACTGTCTGTGGTGTTATGAGTAATGTGAAGCAATAATTAAACATTATTATTATTTTCCGCTTCTTTTCTGGTACCCTAATGTTAACAGGATAAAACTGTAACTAAATAAAAATATTTTTAAAAAGTATTTAAAAAAAAAAATATTATCATTAATGGAATTAGTTGTTCTGCTTTTTGGACATTAAAACTAAAATTGTCACTTTTTTCCCCCAGAAATTCATCATTACCATTTAACACTGTCATACCACCAAAACCAAATGCTACAGTACTGATATTTCTTAACTTCATGGTGGAAAAAACAAACAAACAAACAAAAATATAGGCCTAATTGTAATTACTTAAGCATTAAGCAATAAACAATATATATATATATATATATATAAAATCCTCTTTAACTTTTAAATAAAAAAGGAAAGGATTTTTAAAATAGCATATTTATTCCTCCACAACTGTGAATTTAAAAACATGACATTGAACATAGCAAACATATTACATTCGAAGTTAACTACATTCCTAAATAACATTCCAATATATACCCAAATATTTTAAAATCTGGTGGCTTTTGCATCAATTCTTCTGTTCAGAATTCTATCATAATTAGGTAATAATTATGATATTCGCTTTGGAAAACAAAGAAAAAAAAAAAAAAAACCTTTATGAATTTTTTTTTAAACAAAATTAAATTAGATAATGGATTAATCTCATTTCAACTTTGCATTTCTAACACATTCTAAAAAAAATAGGTGGATTGTGGATACAAAATGAAGTGTATCCATAAATACTGCCCGGATACTGTATTTAGTGTATCAAGAAATATTGCCCAACACAACCTAAACTGTGCTTTTAATGCCTTAAGTTATTGTCGTCATAACCTAACATCATTACAAACCTTAATAATGCATTTATGTGCAACTTATACTACAAACATATTAAAAAAGTAATACTTACTGTCCACTTTTATTTTCTACAGATACCACAGTGAAAAGTAACGTGCTGGCAATTATTATCAATATTATTTGAAATAAAGTTGATTGTTGTAAATGACACAACTACAGTTTGGCTTTTACTGCAAAGTTTGAACTGAAGTAGAGGTGCTGCCGCAGAAATGCTAAAATCTTCTCCCATGCGTCCTCCTGTGCGTATGCATGCGGTTTCGTCTGTCCACCCCACAGCATAACAACTGCAGCAACAACAACACATTCAGTGAATATTCAAACAGGTACAGGCACATACAACCACACATTTAAGAAGGTCTAAATATATTGATCCTATGCAAAAAGGAAAAGAAACAGTAGTTCATGCATGCTTACTCTTCTCCTTCATATCCTGCAGGATGAAGTTAGATGCTCGAAAGTGAGGCGAGTATGGAGGTTCAATCAGATGACCCGCACCAGGATACGTCAGGACCGTCAACAGGTGTCGATTTCCTGCTTTCTCCATCATTATCTCCATCTGAGTGTAAAAGATCCACATCAAGGATCCAATTCAGAACAGAGGATTTCAGTCATAGCAGTCACAGCTCATTGGAGGAGAAGAATAACAGCAAATAACAACAAACATTTAGTTTTGTTCCTCATACAAAGCATTCGTATGACTAATATTTTGTAATACTGCACATTTTAATGCATTGTTCATGTCTTTTTGAAGGTTAAAAAACTCATTCACTCATTTATGGTAAATATATTAAAAGTTCTAAGAAGATTTTGTGTATGATAGTGGCACCTGGTGGCCAAGGTTGATACCGCATGTTAAAAGGACAGTTCAAAAATGAATATTCTGTTAATATATAATCACCCTCAGAACGTTTCACACCTGTATGACATTCTTTCTTCAGTGGAAAAAGTATGTTGAGATATTTTGAGAAATGTCTCAGTCTTTTAAATGTTTGTCCATTCACTGGAAGTAAATGGTAACCAAAATGGATTGTTACCATTACTAACATTCTTCAGATTATCTGTCAGTTTTATTTTTATCTGATCAGTTTTTATTTTAATTTAAGTTTCACTTTTATAATTTTTATTAGATTTAGTAATTTTAGTATTTCAACTATTTCAGTTCAGTTTCAGTCAAGGCAACATTTATAATTTCCATTAAAGTTTAACTTTTTTATCTAATCATAATATTTTATTTCAGCTTTTAATGTGATTAGATGTAATGTGATCGATGTGCATGAATAGATAACAGAATTTTCATTCTTGGTTACTATTCCTATAATATTGTCTTTTTGTCTACTGTCTTATAAGGGCTGTCCAAGCATATGTAACTCACATCTTCAGCAGATTCAACAGAAGCCCAGCTCTGATCATCACCAGCGTTCACCAACAGAAGAGGACACTTTATTCTCCCAACCTATGTGCATTTGAAAAAAAACACAGCTAACAACAACAACAGACAAGAAAAAAGACTATGTAATCTATATAATCTGTAAATTGTACTCACATCCACTTTGAGAGCTGGGTCTGAGGGAATCGGCAAGACGATGTCTCTGTGTATTACCTGGTTCTCCTCATTCACACGTACCCTATCTATGTACCTGCAAAAACATTACTTGTTACTGTTTATCATTATGATCAGTCTTTTGCTGTAAATGTTACATATGGATAATTTAGTGACTTTGAGGAAGAATACAACTCACTATACAATTTTCAAAATCTGAATATTATGTTAGTGAACTTGTTCAAAAACACTCTCATTAAGGTACTTGTCAAAGGGATAGTTCACCCAAAAATAAAATTTTGCTGTTAATTTACTCACATTCAGGCCATCCAAAATGTAGGTAGAACAGAAAAGATCTTTAGCTGAAACCGTGGTGCTTGGTGATTCATAAAATGTCAAACACTAACGTTACTTTGAGAGTCAAGAGTGTTAATTAACTCGCTTTTTTTACATAAACCATGAGAAACCATAACTTTTGTTACAACTTTTTGTCAGCTCATCAGTTCTTCAGTCATTGTCCAAAATGTTTCCTCAGTTCAGTGTGCTGCTGGAATAACTAACGCTGAACGAGTTGGCAAAAAAATGCATCATAGGACCATATACGCTAGTATATTAGCTCATTTCAAGTTGGAGTGACTGTTGGGCATGTCTGAAAGTGAGTTTTGGTTAAGTAACTTATAGATCTCTACTGGTTTGGGCCTGTTTCAGACGGTTCAGTCTGATTTGGTGAACCGGTTCATCCAGTCTTCTACTGAAGAAAAAGAAGTCTCCTACATATTGCATGGCCTGAGGGTGAGTAAACCAATAGCAAATTTTCATTTTTGGCTGAACTATCTCTTTAAATTAGCCTATGTTTTCATCTGGGTAGTGGTTAGATAAAATTACTCAAATCTACTCTTTTAAATAAGCTAGCAATTATATGTGTGGGTACATTTCCCTCAAATGCTCTGGATAACTAAACTAATATGATTATTTTTAAGTGTGCATAAAAGGTCAAATTTTCTTTAAACATTCTTAAAACTGCAAAGTTTTATAAGTTTCTGATCCTACTGCGCTATCAAGAAATATGAATTACTATAGCTTCAGATAAGGCCCAAGATTGTAAACTAATAAAGTTTAATGTTCACTCACTTTTTCATTTCCTCAAAAACGTCAAAGAGGGATTTATCAACAGGAAACACATGACTTCCGCTGATACACACACAGCACTGGGGCTACAAAACATTACATTACAATATGACATTACAAACTAAAAAACTCCATTTAAATGTAGATAACTGAGTGCGTGTGTGTGTGTGTAGGTCAAACAAACCTTGATGACTTTAGAGTAGGCCACCATACTGAGTGTGACGGCACTTCCAAAAGACAGCCCAAGCATTGCCATACGGTCTCTCTGGACCTTTGGATGATTCTGCAGGATCTGGTATGCTTTCTACAGGAACAATGTATATGCACACACACAAATATGAAGTATGGGAAGAGGGAAACTGGAAGTTTCCTCAAGGAAACACATAAAATGCATGGGTTACAGATGAAATGACATGTCAGTAACAGTTGCAGATCATCAAAGATGTGATGTCAGAGTTGCTACACTTTAGGGGAGTTTCAAAAGTTTTGAATTACATTACCTCAAAGTATAACACATCAACATCAGCTGTTTTCAGCTCTTCTGGAGCGAGGTACTCAAGTGCCATGGATGCAAAGCCATGAGATGCAAGCAAGCCAGAACGATACTCAACCAAACCACCACCTCCTCCCCATAGGTCCAGCACTCCTGGGTACGGCCCAGGACCTAAAAAAAAAAAACACATGGCAAGCTATTTACAAGCAAACCTAAACGTCTCCAAGAAAATTGTCTGTATATACTCAATAATAGCCCGCTGTGTGACAGCATACAATCACAGCCAAATGTGCCAAGTGGTTTTGGAAACTTTTCAAGAAGTTTTAATTTAAAGCTGTTTTAATTTAAATTTAAAGATCTTTTCTTTTGTATTGTGACATACGTCAAGTAAAACGGATTAACAAAAAAGAGCTTGCAGTCAATATTGTATTGCAGGGTTTAAGCAGACTAAATGACCGAAGAAGTTTGGCATACATCACCAGAGAGAGGTATATATATAGATAATACATTTATATGCAAATAAATATGTTATTATTTTTAAATGAAAAAATCATTTCATGCCAACTTTTGAAAAATGCCATGTGTCAAGCAACTGACATAACATATCAAATGTAATAGATATTTTTTAATAATATACACATTAATCATTATTTAAATATAAATATAAAGGTATTTGTAAGTATCTTGGATTATTAACCCATAAACAATTTTGACATTTTACAACCTGAACTAACATTGCCTTGCTATAAAATTTTTTAAATTATCTTGACATAAATGTTATGAGGGTTTCTACATCTATGTTTAAACAAGTTTAGTTGCACAACACAATCTTGAATTGGCAGACAAAACTTTTTTTAAATGCTAAAAAGTTATTTCACATGCTAAGCAATAATAATAAAATATTATGCCAAACTACTTCAAGTAATACTTTTAAAGAACTTTATTATTTTAATCCTTTTAAGGCTTTGTTTCATTATGATATCAACAGTTCTGTCATCCTGCCATAAAAAAAAAAAAAAAAAAAATCTAAATACATGTTAATTCAGAAATAAATCAACCTTGTCATATTAGCAGAGGCTTATTTAAGTCACTGTATATATATGAATTGTATTTTAATGTATCATTACATCATTGTGAGGTTGTGTTTACCTGGAGGAAGAAATAAAGTTCCTCGTACTCCATTCTCTCTGATGTTTACCCTCTGCACACCTGGCGCAACATACCAGCGCTCTATGACACTGGTTGCCAGGGGTGTTTGCTGGCTTAATCCTTGAGATAGATGCCCACCATATACTGAGATGTGAATTACCATTGGTGTGAGTATATTTGTCTTACGGAGCCTTTAATAAAAGAGACAGGAAGCAAAGATTAGTGGAGGAAAACGCTAAAGAAATTGTGACTTTTCCAAGACTTGCATCTCAAAAAGGGAATTTAAACTTTGTGAGACAGACAGCAATCAAAAAAACTTCTGATTTTGCCAGCCTAAGTTACCTGAGTCCAGGGCGACTTCCTGGTATGGGCTTCATGCTCCATAGCAACCCCATCTGCTCTGTGCCTTCATAGGTGCCTCCCAAACTTTCATCTTTGGCCACTAAATTTCAATAGCATAAAATAATTTTATACGTTGGTCAAAGTAGGTTATTCATCATCATTCAAGGTAGTTTAGGTAGTTGATAAGCTGGATTACCATCTGGCCAGGCTGGGGATTTCCTTTCATTATCTCCCTATAGTAAACATAGTTATGTTATGGAATTAACAATATTTGTAGCCTATACACCACTTTCAGGAGGATTTTATTTGGTAGGGATGAACTAAATGGATCCAGATGACAATAAAGTTATACTATTACAAAAAATTCTATTTGAAATAAAAGCTGCTCTTTTGAACTTTCTATTCTTCAAAGAATCCTGAAATGTATCATGGTTTCCACAAAAAAATTGAGCAGCACAAATTGATAATAGCAACAAATGTTACATGAGCATATTAGGATCATGTGACACTGAAAACTTTGGCTATGGCATTTTAAAATCGTAAACAGTTATTTTAAATTATAATAATATTTCATACTATTACTGTTTTAGCATCCTCTATAAGCATAAGATACTTCTTTCAAAAACATTTTAAAAATCTTACTGATCCCAAACTTTTGAATGGTACTGTATGTTGTTGGCAGGTACTATATTACCATAATAACTTTAATAACCCTAAGGGCCATGCATTTGACTGACTGTGCACCTGTCACTGTGCCGTATTCATCACTGATGTAGTGTCCAAATGCCTCCCAGAAGTCCTTGTCCTCTGACTGATGTAGAGAGTGTAGCGTCACCTTTTCATTTGGCAGTAAATTCATTATGACAATCTGAAATTTCTCATCCACCAGTGCTCGACTGGGCTGAACAGTCAGCAGAGGACAAGTCCCCCTCTCAGTGCTCACAGTCCTATACAAAATAAATGAGATTGAAAACTGTATAACCAACGTTCTGTATTCTATTAAACAGCATGGTTGTGTATAAGCAATAAGTATGTTTGAATAATAATAAAAAAAAAAATAAATAAATAAATAAATATTATATATATATATATATATATATATATATATATATATATATATATATATATATATATATTAGATAGATAGATAGATAGATAGTGGCAGCAGTAGTTTTGGTTAGTATTTATTGGCAAGTTAACCAAAGGATTAACCAACTTGACCGAATTATTCAAATCGGTTCTGATTTGATTCATTGAAAAGATCCGACTCACAAACGGTTATGAATCGGACATCGCTGTTATCTCCCTCAGAAGAGCGCCACGAAGAGCTAGATGTTGGTATTTTCAGTCAATAACGACATTTATTTCGAGAATTTGTGATTGTCCTTCAAACAACTGTTATGATATGATTTCCAAAGACGTGGAATACAAGGCAAGTCACGTCGACCAGATTTATGATGCTTCTGTGGTGCTCCTCGTCCTATGGAGTCAATTTAATGCCGCATATATATGCAAAAGAATAAAGTTTTGCAAAAGAGAATAAAGTTTTGCAAACGAAAATGAAAGTATTGAGAAAAAATAATGTGCTTTTTGTAAACAAAAATAAAGAATTGCAAAAGAAAATGAAGTATTGCAAGAAGAAAAGAAGTTTTGCAAACAAAAATAAAGAATTGCAAAAGAAAATGAAGTACTGTGAGAAAAAGAAGTTTTGCAAACAAAAATAAAGAATTGCAAAAGAAAATGAAGTACTGTGAGAAAAAAAGAAGTTTTGCAAACAAAAATAAAGAATTGCAAAAGAAAATGAAGTACTGTGAGAAAAAAAGAAGTTTTGCAAACAAAAATAAAGAATTGCAAAAGAAAATGAAGTACTGTGAGAAAAAGAAGTTTTGCAAACAAAAATTTTGCGTTTCAGTCAAGTTTGAGCTTGCGAAGCGCAAAGGGGAAAACGGTATCGCAAGCTCAAACTTGACTGAAACGCAAAATAAAAGCAGCGCTGCAAATAAATTAGTAGATATGGCCGTGGAAAATATGTATTGCAAAATCATTGCTTTTGCTCTGTTTCATTTATATTTTGCAATTCTTTATTTTTGTTTGCAAAACGTCTTTTTTTCTTGCAATACTTTCATCTTCTTTTGCAAAACTTTATTCTTTTGCATATATATGCGGCATTAAATTGACTCCATATCGTCCTTTTTGAAGTAACGTTAAATCTAACATTCAGTCAACACTGATATTCTGTCATATAGTTTTCCAAGACAAACAGAAAAGGGGTTTGAAGCAATGGTAAGGTGAGCAAATGATAAACATTTTGCGGGTTGATGATACAATAAGCGTTTGTGAAATTAATTTACAACATGAAATCTTATTTTTTCCCGCCACAATGCTATAGGCAGGTAACATTACCTAACCTGGGATTAGCCACCACTGGCTGTCTTTGTAAATAAATAAAAAAAGAAATTGAACATTAACTTATAATTTTACTGTAGTAAACCTATAACATTTATGTTAACTTTTTGTTAGGGACATGTGTGAAAAATGTCTGTACCTAACAGGTGAGAGCATGATATATTATAAGATATAAGATTAGACCAGGTGTGTTTCTTCTGGGATGGGTTTCAGATAGACTGATCCAAACAGAAATATCTGGAAAAACAACAACAACAACGAAAAAGAATTAAGTCGCAGCATTATCTTAACAAAAAGTTAACATCATAAGAAATCTGAATGAAACCAACAACAATTTAGCATGAGACATGAGTCGGTGGTGTTTAGTGAGACCCAGCCTGAAGGAAGAGAAGCCTTTAAAACTGCGAGCTGTACTTTTCTACAAATATTTTAAATCTTACCTTTAGAAAAGTATGATTAATAATCCGAGATATTGATGGAAGTGAGATGATCTAGCTATCAGATTGTCGTACAAATACCTGAATAACCTGAAATGCAGCTCATGGGCTAATGCACTTTGAAATGAAATGTACTTTGACACTGATGTTTGTGTGCTTGCAGCAGCAAAGGTCGTTTTTAACTCTTTTAAAGTATACGTTTTCTATTTCAATATTTTATGTTTAGATTAAGTGTAAAAACCGTAATTTAGCATGTCATTTTGTAGTCCATATCATTGCAGTAATTATTAAATTACACAATTACAATTGCACATTATTAAATAACAACATAAAGATCGTTTGCATACCATAATAATGTCATTTCAATCCATGTGTTATGTCCTTGTCCAGTTTCCCTATGTTTCCATCTAGTGTTGACTCACTGCAGAACGCAACTGCAGGGTTGCCAGATTGGGCGGATATCCGCTAAATCGGACCGATTTTTGTGGTGACTTGGATTTAAAAAAAAAAAAAAAAAAGGAAAAATGTTAATTGTTTAAAGGAATAGCTCTGGTTCAGTGTAGGTTAAGGTTAAGATCAGTTTGTCCATTCTTATCTTTAATAAAAAGCAAAACTCTGGGGCATTGCAAGTGATTGGGTCAAATATGTAAAATTAATCATAGACTGATATGGATTTTTGATGGCCAATCCAGATATAGAGCAGGGTGTATATAAATATATATGCGCTATGTCATCACTTATGATATACATGATATCTCATTATTTAATTTAAAGATAGTAAAATCATAGCAACTGCTGAAATGTATTTACATATTTATATATTTCTATAATAATATAAAACATTTATAAATAAAAATAACTTTACAAAAAACACATCTGTAAAATAAACAATTATTCAGATTTATTTAGAACTTTGTGATTTTGTAATAATTACAAATAAAAAATTTGTTAAAAAATATGTATAAAAGAAAGTAAACACTGTAATCAATAGTGCAGTCAGTAATCTTGTCAGTCTGTGTGCACTGGGAATTGTCTGAAGCCAATAATGAAAAAATCTTAAATAACCAGTAATCAAAGTGATAGTTCACCCCAAAAAATAAGTTTTGTTAACAAAATTTGGTAGGAGCATGTTCAGATAATCAACTAATTCAGCACAGGGGGAGCTCATTCAGATAATCAATTTAATTGTCCCGCAACAGTTTTCCGGCACGCCTCCTCCACCCCAACTCCTCACTTCTAATGCTGAGTTCACGCTGCATGATTTTAGCCCCGATTTTCACTCACCAAATGGCCAGAATTGGAGGCAAATCGGTGCTCATTCACGCAAGTGAATCACCCAGTGTGAATTATAGAAGGCGCGATCTGAGAGAATCGCCGATGCGTCGCCGATTACCGTGAAATACTTGGCATGCTAAATATCTGGACCTGTCGGCGATTCAAAATCCTGCTGTGTGAAATGACTTCTGACTGAAAAATACATCGGCCAATGAGAGAGCAAGATACAGTGCAGCGGGAAGTTTTTCACAAACAACGTGGCAATATCAGTAGGCTACATTTGCATTAGAATATACAGAAGAGGTGCAAAGAGAAATATATATGTATACACACTGAATAAAATATGCTAGATTTACTTAAAAATATAGTGCATCATTTTTGCATCCCTCTTCTTAAGTAAATTTCAATTCAAAAAATTTCAATTTTAAGTAGTGTTACCTGAAAATCTTTAGTTGCCAATGCTTAAATATTTGAGTATCCCAATGAACGGTTTTGCTCAAATGTATTAGCTGGTGTAACACAATATTTTAAGTAAATTTTACTAATAAATGTAAGTTATTTCTACAGTAAAAGTCTTGTTTACCCCATTATAAAATTTAAGCTCATGTAGATTGATGATTTTAAGTTTCTGTATTTTAAAATACCTAGGTACTGCTCAATACTTAAAATTAGTTATACGTTACAATGAGTGGAAGACATAACAGACAACTGGTGAATATTAAATGACTTCTTTATTTTCTTTCTTTTTTAACAAATGCAACTTAATCTCTTAAAACATTTTTGAAAATGACTAAAATACTGAACAACAGTAAAGATTCTGTAACAAATAACATTAAGCATCAACATGTTTTTTTAATATTTGTAGTGTTGTATGTTTGTGTGTGTGGTATAGAGTGGAGTATGTTGTTTACATAATATTTGTGGTGTTGTATGCTTGTGTGTTTGAGTGCAGTGAAGTGCTGAGTATGTAATGTGTGGTGTTGTATGCTTGTTGACTTGAGTTTTGCAATGTTCTGTGGCATTAAAAATGCATTAACAAGACACTTAAGTATTAAAAAAAAATAAATAAACATTTTGTTATTCAAAGTTACCCCCTGTTTACACTGCACCCGTCTGCTGCTCATTATGGCTCTGACGAGGTTTTCTTTCGTCCTCCACACGGTGCCAACTTACACCAGAAGCGTCATTATATTGGAGGTAAGAAGCGCCTGTACTGACAGTGAGGAAGATTGAGTACATTCGAGCAAGATATACAAAGTGAATGCCATGACACAAGCATTGACTACAGTGGCTGTGATCAGCTCCGGTGGCCGCGCCGCAGCCGCAATGTGTTGCAGACATGTGCAGTGTAAATCAGGGATTAGAAGTTTTGCAAGTCAAATCAAGCAGGATTTAAAAAAAAAAAAAAATCTTTCTGGAACACTGCCCAGGAACAGGGTTGGGAAACACTGATTTAAGATTTAATTAAGTGGTAAAATTAGTAAGCAGGGGGGTGTTCCAGAAAGCAAGGTGTACTTACCATCTGCTAAACCCTGAACTCTCAGCTGTGATTAACCCAAACCTTGCTTACTTGAGATATGCTGGTTCCAAAAACGCGTCCAGGAGTAAGTTCATTCAACCCAGAGTATGTTCCTGGTTAACACGCAAGACATTCTCAACAGAGTGATGAATCAACGAGTCACTATGGAAACCGATGCTGATGCTGCGTCCCAATGTGCCTACTTATACTACGCCCTTAAAGTATGTACTCTTTTGGTGAAGAAAAATTACACACTTTTGAGTGTGTAGTAGAAGAGTAGACAAGCTTTGGGACATACTATCACATCACACAAGTGCGTCTTTAATGGACCGCTCTGTCGCACCTGTTACACGCATCCTGTCACTGTAAACTGGCCTGTCAATCATCTTGTCACAGTTAACATCCTCCACATTTAATTTAATTTAACTTCCTACCGTATTGGAGAGAAAAGAAGTAGCTCATTGATCTTCCAGTTGCGGGTCTTTCATGCCGAGAACTCTGCTCATATTGTCTGTATAATGATGCATTTAAAAGTTAATGACCAAATGGATGTTTATAAAAGTTCACATTGGTGTTGCAGATTAAATATAACACAGATAACAATAAATAAATATTTTTTACTAGGTTAAATGTTGATTATTAGTAACTCAAACCACTTTTTATAAACCTCTCTACCTAACCGTCGATCGCGGACATCCGCCACGTTTGTAGTTTTTTTTTTTTTTAACTCGTATTATTCGTGATTGTAGTTCTGGACCGAATCCTTTGCCAAAGCGCAACGGATTGTGGGCAATTTTAGCCATTAGAGTGTGCATGGATCCACACTTCAAAAATCGACCTGAAAAAGTAGACCATCCGGGGACTTTTGGCATACTCTTTTCAACATACTATGCTTTGGGACACACTTATTCTAATCTCACATACTATTTAGGATGGATAGTATGAACATTGGGACACAGGGTAAGAAAAAGCGCGCCATACTGTTTCTTTCTTCTTCTGTTCAAAGGTCATTTACATACTTGGTGCATATCGCCACCTAACTTGTGGTTGTGCAATCATTTTTTTTTTTTTCGTTTAATCTTTAATCCTTGAGAATAAGAATTATATTGTTTGTTTGATGCTAATTATATAATTAGTCATATAAGATATGTATTCTTATTATAAAAATACATTATAGAAAATGCAGATCCATGATGTGTGAGATGATAATAAACATATATATAATATAATAAAATAAACATTACCTTGTCATAATAGCGTTTTATAATTTATACAGATAACATATATGCCAATAAATATATTATATTTAAATGCACAGCCATTTGCACTCTTCATCGAAAATATATATATGAACGTGCTGTTGCACCTCTGATAACGTTTTAGGTCATGCAGCTGTAAAAACGGTTAAACTCGCTAAATGAATGATTCGCGTTTGTACCGAACTCTTATTACAAAGCAAAAACAAACATTCTCCTTTGATCCATGAACGTTTCTCTCAGTTAATGTGTGCGACGTCATCTCACAGTCTGAAGCGTCTGTCGTAGCAAATCAACACATGCTGTTGTAAATAATTAAACGAAGCATCTTCTCATGGGATAAGAACACGCAGTCTCATGAATAATTAAATAGACACCGACGCGTCATCGATGTACTATAGTCCATTGCCACGTCACAAATTGTGACGTCAACACGATGTAGATTTTAAACCCGGAAGATGAAAATTAAAATTAACCAGTTTTCTCCAACAGTTAAAATGATCGGATGCTAACATTGTCTTCTATGATGTGCAACACAAACACCTCTGCTAAAATCTCTGAAAATCTGAAAAAGTAGTATGGGGTTTCATGACCCTTTAAGATCTGGGGACTGGTTGGCCACTCCAAGACCTTAATGTGCTTCTTCTTGAGCCACTCCTTTGTTGCCTTGGCCGTGTGTTTTGGGTCATTGTCATGTTGGAATACCCATCCACGACCCATTTTCAATGCCTTGGCCCTGACGGTACATGGCCCCGTCCATCGTCCCTTTGATGCTGTGCAGTTGTCCTGTCCCCTTAGCAGAAAAACACCCCCAAAGCATAATGTTTCCACCTCCATGTTTGATGGTGGGGATGGTGTTCTGGGGGTCATAGGCAGCATTCCTCCTCCTCCAAACACGGCGAGTTGAGTTGATGCCAAAGAGCTTGATTTTGGTCTCATCTGACCACAACACTTTCACGCAGTTCTCCGCTGAATTATTGGCAAACTTCAGACGGGCCTGTACATGTGCTTTCTTGAGCAGGGGGACCTTGTGGGCGCTGCAAGATTTCAGTCCTTCATGGCGTAGTGTGTTACCAATTGTTTTCTTGGTGACTACGGTCCCAGCTGCCTTGAGATCATCGACAAGATCCTCCCGTGTAGATCTGGGCTGATTCCTCACCGTTCTCATGATCATTGAAACTCCACGAGGTGAGATCTTACATGGAGCCCCAGACCGAGGGAGATTGACAGTTATTTTGTTTCTTCCATTTGTGAATAATCGCACCAACTGTTGTCACCTTCTCACCAAGCTGCTTGGCGATGGTCTTGTAGCCCATTACAGCCTTGTGTAGGTCTACAATCTTGTCCTTGACATCCTTGGACAGCTCTTTGGTCTTGGCCATGGTGGAGAGTTTGGAATCTGATTGATTGATTGCTTCTGTGGACAGGTGTCTTTTATACAGGTAACAAACTGAGATTAGGAGCACTCCTTTTAAGACAGTGCTCCTAATCTCAGCTCCTTTCATATCATTATGAAATAAATGTTTTTCTCTAATACACATTGGCCACCCTTTTATTCAATACTTTTTGAAACATCCATTTGCCAGTTTAACAGCTCTAAATGTTCTCCTATAATGCCTGATGAGGTTAGAGAACACCTGACAAGAGATCAGAGACCATTCCTTCATCCAGAATCACTCCAGACTAGTGGCGTTCCGTCCATTAGTGATGGAAAGTTCGGATCATTTTACCGACTCGGACCTTTGAGTCTCGTTCAGCAAAATGAACAAATCTTTTTTCGAGTCATTTTGTTCATTTTAGCAAAACATAATTAAAATAAACTTATGCAAACGTTGATCACATTGCAAACAATACAAAACTTTAATGCTATAAAAAACAGTAGATTAATTCATTGTTTACCTGGGTCTTTAGTCTATGATTAGCTCACGTCACCTCTTATCTGACAAGTCTTTAGGTTTGAGTCGTTTGTTCATCACGTGACACCCCCATATACGTAACCAATGCAGTCTGAGCCGGAAAGAGAATTGATTAGTTCATCTCTCGAGTCTTCGGGTTTGAGTCGTTCGTTCATCACGTGACAGCCCCATAAACTTAACCAATGCAGTCTGAGCCGGAAAGAGAATTGATTAGTTCATCTCTCGAGTCTTCGGGTTTGAGTCGCTCGTTCATCACGTGACAGCCCCATAAACTTAACCAATGCAGTCTGAGCAGGAAAGAGAATTGATTAGTTCATCTCTCGAGTCTTCGGGTTTGAGTCGTTCGTTCATCACGTGACAGCCCCATAAACTTAACCAATGCAGTCTGAGCAGGAAAGAGAATTGATTAGTTCATCTCACAAGTCTTCGAGTTTGAGTTGTTCGTTCGTCACGTGACAGCCCCATATACTTTACCAATGCAGTCTGAGCCGGAAAGAGAATTGATTAGTTCATCTCACGAGTCTTTAGAGTCGTTCGTTCTTTTGTCACGTGATGTCACAGCATTGGATAGAGAAATTAGTTAATTTACAACCTTCCATCTTTTCTTAAAAAATAGATTCAACTCTATTTAATTTCATATGGAAAAACAAGCCTCACTATTTAAATAAAAATCATTTATGTAATTCGTATAATCAAGGAGGTTTGAATGTGCTTGATTTTGTTATGTCTAATACAATTTTCAAGTTGAACTGGATTAAACATTATATTAAACATAAAGATGAGATATGGTATATAATTCCAAATCTTATTTTTGAAAAAGTTGGAGGCATAGAATTTCTTTTGAAGTGTGATTTTGAGATCAACAAACTCCCCATTAAATTATCTAATTTTCATAGACAGGCTCTTTTATATTGGATATACAAACATAATTTTTCTCCCCATAGGCAGATAATTTGGAATAATAAATATGTTAAATATAAGAACAAATCAATTTTCTATACTAATTGGGTTAAAAATGATATTCTAATGGTCTCACAGTTGATAAATAATGAAGGATATTTACTTGCATACTGAATTTTTAGAGAAATGTGGTATTCCAGTACCTCAGCGAGAATATAGTATTGTATTTGATGCAATACCATCAGGATTTGTGAGGCTTTTAAAGGTCTTCAGTGAATCTAAACAATCAACATTTAAAAAAGATATCTTATTAAATGGTATTGATATCATAGATAGAAAATGTAATACATTTTTTAGATGTTTGATGCATTGCCCTGCAACATTTCGATGTAAGTACTTCTGGAATAATCATTTTGAGAATATCAACTGGAAAATGATTTGGACTTATAATAACAAATTCCGTGTTATAAATAAAGTTAATGAAGTTTACTTTAAAATTATACATATAACTTATCCAACTAACCAGTTTCTCAAGAGATACAGAGCTGATCTCTCTGAATGTTGTGTCTTTTGTGGAACGGATGTAGAGACTGTTTTGCATCTATTTTTCGAATGTATGTATGTTCATTTTTTCTGGATTGATGTTTAATATTTATTTACTATGTTGAGTGGATCTAAAATTAATATAAGAAAAAGAGATGTTATATTTTATTTTGATAAAAAAAAAAGATATGGATAAGAGTCACATTTTTATGCTAAATCTTCTAATATTCTTAGGTAAGTTTTATATACACAAATGTAAATGGTCAGAAAGGAAGCCCAGTATCTCCCACTTCAAAGTTGACTTGAGGATTTATTTTGAAACTCTTCAAGTCCTTTCAAATCGGAAAGCAACCAGAACTATGGACATGCTCAAAGAACTAAACTCCTCATTTCTATTGTGATTATTGATGTATACCCTCCTTGTTATTTTTTCCCCCCCTTTTCTTTTTTTTTTTTTTTTTTTTTCCTTCCAGAAAACGTTATTTTGTTATACTTCTGAATGTTAATTGTTCAGCATATACAGTTAATAAAAAAATAAAAAAATAATAATAATTTACAACCTTCCTTACAAACGGATGCATAGTTATTATTATTATTATTATTATTATTGTTATCATCATCATCATAATTATTATTTACACTTATAGTTACGTGATGTGTTTCTGGTCTCAAATTGTAGCTTTTTATTTCTTACAGTTTATAAATGTGTGAATTTCTGTCATGATGGTTATTTTCCATGACACTGAACGTTATTATTAAGTCGCTTTCTGGCTCAGACTGCATTGGTTATGTTTATGGGGCTGTCACGTGATGAACGAACGACTCAAACCCGAAGACTCGTGAGATGAACTAATCAATTCTCTTTCCATCTCAGACTGCATTGGTTAAGTATATGCTGGTGTCACGTGATGAACGAACGACTCAAACCTGAAGACTCGAGAGATGAACAAATCAATTATCTTTCCAGGTCAGACTGCATTGGTTAAGCCTATGGGGCTGTCACGTGATGAACGAACGACCCGAAAACCCGAAGACTCGAAACAGGCGAACTAATTCCAGTACAGAACCCATAGGATGTTGCGCATGCGCGACTGAACGAATCATTTCCCGAGATGACTCATTCTTCCCGAGTCACATTAAAGATTCGTTCAAGAACGACCCATCACTACCGTCCATATAAGCTGCGAATGCGCCGCATACCCAGGCTGTCTGAGAGAATGAGTTCACGGGCTAATTAATATAAACATGATTAGGGTACAATGGGGCTAAAGGCCCCTCTTAAGAAAAAATGTGCTATTAACTGCCTAAAATGTTTAATTGCAGAAAAAATATATATGTTGTATTGAACATTAATGGAGCAACAGATTTTGTGTGAAAATAAATCATTCAGGTTGTTTATTTTGTTTAAAAATTGTATAAATGTATGAGGTGGCAAGAGGGGCCTTTTACCCCACACACGGGGTAAAAGGCCCACCAGCATGGGGTAAAAGGCCCATGGTATTGATACAAATACTTCAGCTAAAATATTGTTTTTTTTTAAATAATATCTAAGTTAATACTTGTTCAAAACAATCACTTTAGCATATTTTGTACTATTTTCTGCTTATTTTGAAAAAATAAAATTTTTGTTCAGTAAATATACTCTCATTAAAATGTTAATATAAAAAATATGTTTTAAAATACAAACAAAATCATTTTAATAAGTAAAGATTCGGAAAGTATTGAAGGTGATCCAATAATAATTGAATATATATTTACAGTAGTAACAACAAATGATATTTTATTTTATAATATGATTAATACCATGTTTTTAAATATGATTGTTTCATTCTAAACATGGTGATTATCTCTAATATGGACACCCAACATAATATATGATATTTACCATCTGAATCTAAACATGTCATGTCAACAAATGGAAAAGTCAGCGATCTATTAATTATCATGTTAATCACAGCCCCTTTAGCCCCAACCGCAGGGGCGCTTTTTACCCCAAATACCATACTTTCACATATTCTTTCGTTATTGAAAAACTGTTGCTTTAATTATCTTAAACAAAACGGAAAATCATAAAGAAGACCTTTGTCTCAAAATATATATGCATTAATTTTAGCGATTCTCATTTGCTACTTAAATCTACAACATTTTAAAAAACATAAAACATTAGATCAAGTAAGCACAGAATCAACTTTGCGCTGCGCGATCGCGTCAAAGATCAGACAAATATACACGTGCATCTTGAAAAGCGGATGTTTCGAAAAGTGTTGCGCCACGTTTTTGTGCCATCTACACATCATAATCCTATGTATTCATGCTTTCTCAAGCAAAGCAAATTTTGAAAGTCCACTAAAAACATATCTGGTCATAGACAGTGTTGAAGACATTCAACATGCCTTAGTTAGTAGTAAAAAAAAAAATAAAAAAAAAAAAAAAAAAAACACAAGTAAAAAGTTTATCAAAATGTAGGCTATATAAAATTTTAAATAACAAACATCGGGAAAAAATAGGAAACAATACCTTTTGTTTTCTGTATACTTGTGTCGCTTACAGATAAAGTCCTCTGTTTTATTGTTGTTTGCAGCGTTACTTGGCAATATTTTATATTATTATTATTATTTTTATTATTATTTTTTTTTTGCATTTTGCATAGTCTATTACTGTCACCCGGGTGGGAGTTTTAACTCATGTTCACTGAGAATAAAAAATAAATAAATAAATAAATAAATGAAATAAAAAAATCATTCAGTCGATGCAGAGACATATAGAGCTAATCTTAGCACTCAGCATATCCGCTTAAAAAAAAAAAAAAAAAAAAAAAAAAAAAAAAAAAAAAAATCACCGCTCGCTATACACTCACTGGCCACTTTATTAGGTACACCTTGCTAGTACCGGGTTGGGCCCCCTTTTGCCTTCAGAACTGCCTTAATTCTTTGTGGCATAGATTCAACAAGGTGTTGAAAACATTCCTCAGATTTTGGTCCATATTGACATGATAGCATCACGCAGTTGCTGCAGATTTGTCGGCTGCACATCCATGATGCGAATCTCCCGTTCCACCACATCCCAAAGGTGCTCTATTGGATTGAGATCTGGTGACTGTGGAGGCCATTTGAGTAAAGTGAACTCATTGTCATGTTCAAAAAACCAGTCTGAGCTGATTTGAGCTTTGTGACGGTGCATTACCCTGCTGGAAGTAGCCATCAGAAGATGGGTACACTGTAGTCATAAAGGGATGGACATGGTCAGCAACAATACTCAGGTAGGCTGTGGCATTTAAACGATGCTCAATTGGTACTAAGGGGCCCAAAGTGTGCCAAGAAGATATCCCCCACACCATTACACCACCACCACCAGCCTGAACCGTTGAGTCAAGGCAGGATGGATCCAAGCTTTCATGTTCTTTACGCCAAATTCTGACCCTACCATCTGAATGTCGCAGCAGAAATCGAGACTCATCAGACCAGGCAACATTTCTCCAATCTTCTATTGTCCAATTTTGGTGAGCCTGTGCAAACTGTAGCCTCCGTTTCCTGTTCTTAGCTGACAGGAGCGGCACCCGGTGTGGTCTTCTGCTGCTGTAGCCCATCTGCTTCAGGGTTCGACGTGTTGTGCGTTCAGAGATGGTACTCTGCATACCTTGGTTGTAACGAGTGGTTATTTGAGTTACTGTTGCCTTTCTATCATCTCTAATCAGTCTGCCCATTCTCCTCTGACCTCTGACATCAACAAGGCATTTTCATCCACACAACTGCCGCGCACTGGATATTTTCTCTTTTTCGGACCATTCTCTGTAAACCCTAGAGATGGCTGTGCGTGAAAATCCCACTATATCAGCAATTTTTGAAATACTCAAACCAGCCCATCTGGCACCAACAACCATTTCACGTTCAAAGTCACTTAAATCCCCTTTCTTCCCCATTCTGATGCTCGGTTTGAACTTCAGCAAGTCGTCTTCACCACATCTAGATGCCTAAATGCATTGAGTTGCTGCCATGTGATTGGCTGATTAGCAATTTGTGTTACCAAGCAATTGAACGGGTGTACCTAATAAAGTGGCTGGTGAGTGTGTGTGTATGTATGTATGTATGTATGTGTATATATATATATATATATATATATATATATATATATATATATATATATACACACACATACACAGGTGCATCTCAATAAATTAGAATGTCGTGGAAAAGTTCATTTATTTCAGTAATTCAACTCAAATTGTGAAACTCGTGTATTAAATAAATTCAATGCACACAGACTGAAGTAGTTTAAGTCTTTGGTTCTTTTAATTGTGATGATTTTGGCTCACATTTAACAAAAACCCACCAATTTACTATCTCAACAAATTAGAATACTTCATAAGACCAATTAAAAAAAAAAAAAAACACTTTTACTGAATTGTTGGCCTTCTGGAAAGTATGTTAATTTACTGTATATGTACTCAATACTTGGTAGGGGCTCCTTTTACTTTAATTACTGCCTCAACTCGGCGTGGCAGGTGATCAGTTTGTGGCACTGCTGAGGTGGTATGGAAGCCCAGGTTTCTTTGACAGTGGCCTTCAGCTCATGTGCATTTTTTGGTCTCTTGTTTCTCATTTTCCTCTTGACAATACCCCATAGATTCTCTATGGGGTTCAGGTCTGGTGAGTTTGCTGGCCAGTCAAGCACACCAATACCATGGTCATTTAACCAACTTTTGGTGCTTTTGGCAGTGTGGGCAGGTGCCAAATCCTGCTGTTTCAACACATACATGTTTTACCAAATAATAAGAACAGCACTTTTAGAGTTCATCCCCCTATTTGATGTGAGCATAAGTATTGGGACAGTTGAACATAAGGCAGATATAAAAGATTAAAAGCTATTATTTAGTTGCAGATCCCTTGCGTGCAATCACAACAGTGAGTCTGTGGCCCATAGACATCACCAGACTCTTGGTCTCATCCTTTGAAATGCTTTTCCCAGCCTTTAATGCAGCCAATTCCAATAGTTGCTTGTTTTGGGGAGTTTCTGCCTTTACTCTCCTCTTCAGCTGGTGAAATTCATGTTCAATCGGATTTAAATCTGGAGATTGACTTGAGCAATCTAAGACTATACATTTCTTTGCCCTGATAAACTCCTTGACTGAACTGGCAGGCTGTTTTGGGTCACTGTCCTGATGCAATATGAAGTACTTCCCAATGAATCTGGTGGCATTTTCTTGAATATTGGTAGAAAAGATGGTTTTGTACCCTTCCAAATTCATTCTGCTACTGTCATCATACATTAAGTCATCAGTAAAATTGAGAGGGCTTGTTCCAGATGCAGCCATGCATACCCATGCCATGACACCACCTCCACCATGCTTTACAGATGAGGCTGTATGCTTAGGATCATTTCCAGTTCCCTGTTTTTCTCCACATTTTTGCTTTCTCATCACTTAGATAAAGATTCATCTTTGTCTCATCGGTCCATAAACGCAGTTCCAAAACTCTACTGGCTCACGATCGTGACATGGAAGTCTTAACCTACTTCCGGAGCAACTCTGGACTGCGCATGCGCAGCACATCGATGCTATTGTAAACAAACTCCATTGTGCTAAGCTAACGAAACACTTGTGTTTACATTGAAGTCTATGCTAAAGCCATTAGCCTAAAAGGTTAGCAGGTAGCATTAACATCCAGTGGTGGATTGCAGTGTGTGTTTGGGCAACACTAAAGTGATTTAACCCTTTAAACACATTAACTAACACACTTGTTGGTCTTTATCTTTCTTATTTCTCTAATTTCTCACTTCTTGTCACTTATTTGCATTTTACTAGAAAGGGAAATACTAGTTCACAATTATTAATTGTGCCAAATTCGAAATTTAATTAAAACATTAAATTTATTTGGAATCATTCAAATTTCCCCTCAGATCATTTCATATGATCATTACTTCTAGTATTCTCTTCTGGGCCTAATTATTTTAGGTACGAATAAGCCTTGAACTTTGAAAGTTTAAGTAAACTTATTCTATCTAATTTATTTATTACCCATATCAATAGATTCTATTCAGACTTATACTCACTCATTATTTTATTGCGTTTTACTCTTTCTTCCTGTTTTGGTTACACATTTAGCCACTACTCTTTTTATTTACTGATTTCCTCCTTTATTTAATTAAATTTTTCTTATTTAGCCCATTTATTACTATTTAATTTTACTTTGTCTTACCATTTTCTTTCCTCTGTGTATTCTAGCTCTGGAACACACACCCGAGGCTCATAGGAGACATTGTTATCCCTCACTACGAGTGCAAATAAATTAGAGAGACAAATCTCTTTCACCCAAAATTTATTTTTGTTGATAGTTGTGTAGCAACTGAAAACAACACTCTACTCGTAGTCGGGCATAACCGTTTGCTAGTGGACCCGATCCACTCAACTTACTGTGTCTTTCCTTTCTCTCCGGTTCTCTCCTGTTTTATTTCCTCTTCACTTTTCACATTTGTAGGGACCTGGCTGCAAGAACCATCAATCAGTTCTAAGTGAATGAGATACACAATCTTGTAAAAAAAAAAAAAAAAAAAAAAAAAAAAAGACTACTCATCTTTACGAATTTGATTGTAATCAAACCCTCTTTTGTTCTTCCTAGCCTCCCCACTAGGGCTGTGAATCTTTGGGTAGACAGTGAATCGATTCGATTCGCGATTCATAGGTTTTCGATTCGATTCAAGAACGATTTTTGCAAATTCAAAACGATTCAATTCACAATTAAATTCGATTCGATTAACGATTCGACTCTGCATTCTTTCAGTGCATTCACAGGATTATGTAAATGCTTCCCTAAATTCTTTAAATGCTTAGTCAGAGGGCAAATTACACAACAGCCTTTATGGTTAGAGAACCATAGGTTACAGAAAAAAAAAAAACACTTTTGTCCATTGTTAGATGCTAGTTTAATGATGCTATGGTGTGACATGGCATATGTAGAAATTTATGTACACCAAGATTTAAAAAAAATAAATAAATAAAATTAAATAAAAAAAGAGCTTTAAAAGTATTATGTATAGGCTAACATCTAACCCTAAGACCCAAATTTAGAAAAAAAAAAAAAATGAAAAAATAATTTCACCATTTATTTATTACTGTGGGAGGCCTCTAATGCAGAAATAAATTAGTTTTAACATTTTTCATATTTTAGTACGTTTTTAGTGAAATGTTGTAATATTACAACGTTGGGCCTTTGGGGAAGCAGAATTTCAATGATTTTACGGTGTCTGAAAAGTGTCTGAACAAATCTAAAAAAGACCTAAGGGTTCATTTGCAGGGTATACTGCTTATGTAGCCCCATAACAGCAGCCTATATATCCATACACAAATAATGACACAATAATAACAATAATCAGACAAGTCATGTTTTCATGAATATTATTTTTATTATAAAAATATGTTCAGTCAAAACTATTTACTGGTATTTACAATGTGTCACAGAACGGCCAGGCTCCACCTCCACCCAAACACAACGATCACTATCACCTGTGCTCTGATCACCTGCACCTGTCAAGCATCCAATCACCTCATCACCAACCAGTACAAAGGCACACACCTCAGTCAGCACATTGGTCTGGTCACGTACATACGAAGTGGAATCTCTGTCTCTGTACAGATCTTGAAGATACTTACCTGTGTTACTTACCTCTTGTGTTCCTCCGCAGTCATCAGATTCTCCTGATTTCCCCTCATCTCCAGTTTCCTGAGAAGTGTGCCTCATTGATGTGTCTCCTGTAAAACAAGACAATCCCTTAATTCTCTGCTCCATTATTCAAGAAGATTTCCAAGGACAGTCATACTCACCCGTTTATCCTCCTGCCTATCTCTCCTTTTGACTCTTCTGTGCAATAAAGTATTTTATGTATACTCACCATCTGTGTCCAGCCACTTCCGTTACACAATGTCTAGCTCTGTTCATAGCCATGTTCAATTCCCATAGTCTCATAATTATTTTATAAATGCTCCTTTCTTTTGAAAACTGTACTTATTGGTGTTAGATGTCAGAGTCTTGATCACATCTTCTGACACAAACCTTCAGAAGTTCTCCAGTGGTGTATGATGGGAGACTGCATCATTAGTTATATCCTCATCAGAGAAATTAATGTTGAGAGATAAAATCCTTTTTTAGACAGCTATACCGGTTACAGAGCATGGTCTGTGTTCTTCAATGGCCTGGTTTTGTTGGCATGATGTTCACATAATCATCAGATAGGCCAACATAAATGAGTGGTCATTTTCCTTTTCCAGTTCACAGGCATCTTTATATTACTTTTTATCATTTGTATCAGAATTGATTTCAAAGTCTCTGTTCCCATTTTGGATGGCATCAATGGCATCATATTCATTATAAAATCATGACCTTACCTGTCTAGTAGCTTTCTGAAATGGAAAAAAATAAAAAATTAAATAAAAAATAAAAACCTGATTATTTTTAAGGCTAAATAATCTCAATGCAAGTCAAATCCAATCATACTTAAACATTTTAAAGAATTCACCAATTTTACAGAAATCACACATTTCACAGAATTCACACATTCCACAGATTTCAAACAATACAGTCTGATGGCTTATTGTGCTCTACTTTCATGATAATAACGTATAACCCCCACATTCCAGAACATTATCACCTGGCTTTCATGCATCAAGCACATGTTTGAGCAAACAAGTTAAGCCCAGAAAAGAAAACAGAACCAGTTAAGTATTTTTTTAAAAATATAGTTTTAAATATTGCATTACAAATAATTTAAAATTCTCAAAGAAATCATTTATTTTTTAATTCAAATCGAACTTATTTACTGTAGTAATCATTTAATTTGGAATAAAACTCAAAATGGTAACAAATAAGACATTAAAAATCAATATTATATTTTGTCACTGACAAAAATGGTCAAAAAATTATGTTGCTAACAAATGAAAAGTACAATTCATTCATGTAATGTGTAAGGTGCACAGGCAAATTTTGCTACCACTCTAGCCTAATGTTGTAAAATTACAACATTAACATAAGCGCAAAATCTAATTTAACCAAAGCATTTAACAGTACCTTAATATCTGTGTGATCTACACATATTTCTAATCACATAAAATATATATATATATATATATATATATATATATATATATTTTAGACATTATACTCACTTGCATGTTGATTTATCCAGTCCAATAAAAAAGGCGAAATCCCTTGACACAAGTGTGCAGGTTGTGTAAGTTTATGGCCAGGTAAACAAGTCAAGTCAAGTCAAGTCAAGTTGAGCTTTATTGTCATTCCGCTACATGCGGGGGCATACAGTGGAATGAAATGTCGTGCCTCACAGGACCACGGTGCTACATAAATACAGGCATACAGCAATGAAGTAAAACAATATAAACCTATACACAAACTATCCTACTGATAGATTTTGACTATAAATATACTATCTATATAAAAAATTTACCTATACATAAACTAAAAAATACAAACTATACAAACTATACGAATGCTTCAGATAAATACTGTACATGTGCAAAGAGAGACAATGTGAGTTCAAGCAGCTGGCTGGGGAACAGTGCAGGATGATTTGTAGTACATGAGCATGTAAACATACATATATTACTGATATTACTGAGTCTTTTTGTGGGATTTGTGTACACACAGCAGTGTGTGTGAAAAGTGACTAGTGCGCATAGAGGAAGAGAGTGTGCTACTATAGGTGGTTTGTACAGGCCCACTCACCTGTAGCACCCTTCAATTACACAAACAAAGTTCCATAAGTTCCAGATGGTCCATGTTTCAGGAGGTAGGGGGTTTGTATGGGGTTTCAGAGAGAGGCGGGGTGATTTGAGTTCAGGGCTCTCACAGCCTGGGGGAAAAAGCTGTTGAGCAGTCTGGCAGAGCGGGCTCTGATGCTCCGGTACCGTCTACCTGATGGTAGGAGCTGGAAGAGACTGTGGGAGGGGTGTGTGGAGTCCTTTACGATACTGTTGGCTTTGCTGGAGCATCGTGTGAGGAAAATGTCCAGGATGGAGGGGAGAGGGGCACCGATGATCCTTGCAGCTGTGTTCACTGTCCGCTGGAGGGTCTTGCGGTCTGCTGCAGTACAGTTCCCGTACCAGACAGTGATGCAGCTGGTCAGCACACTCTCAATGGTGCCCCTGTAGAAAGTGGTGAGGATGGGTGGAGGGAGACTTGCTCTTTTCAGCCGGCGGAGAAAGTGTAGGCGCTGTTGTGCCTTCTTGGAGAGTGACATGGTGTTGGTGGTCCAGGTGAGGTCCTCTGTGATGTGCACCCCCAGGGATTTAGTGCTGCTGACTCTCTCCACAGGCGAGCTGTCGATGGTCAGTGGGGGGTGATCAGCGGAGTTTCTCCTGAAGTCCATCACAACCTCTTTTGTCTTACTCACATTGAGGGACAGGTTGTTTGCACCACACCATTCAGCCAGCTGTGCCACTTCCTCTCTGTAGTGCATTTCATCGTTGTTGCTGATGAGACCTACCACTGTTGTGTCATCAGCGAACTTGATGATGTGGTTGGAGCTGAACTTGGCAGTGCAGTCGTGGGTCGGCAGCGTGAAGAGCAGCGGGCTGAGCACACAGCCTTGTGGGGCACCTGTGCTCAGTGTGGTAGTGCTCGAGGTGTTGTGGCCGACACGGACTGACTGAGGTCTTCCGGTTAGAAAGTCCAGAATCCAATTACAGAGGGAATTGTTAAGGCCCAGTAGGTTTAGTTTATTTGTGAGCTGTTGTGGGATTATTGTGTTGAATGCTGAGCTGAAGTCAATGAACAGCATTCTAACATAAGAGTCTTTATTTTCTAGGTGGGTAAGAGCCAGGTGGAGGGTGGAGGAAATTGCATCGTCTGTGGAGCGGTTTGGACGGTATGCAAACTGGAGCGGATCGAGTGTGTTGGGGAGGCTGGTTTTGATGTTGTGCATGACTAACCTCTCAAAGCACTTCATTATGATTGGAGTCAGTGCTATGGGACGGTGACCTATTTACAAAATATATCACCCAATATAAATATAAAACAGACCTATTTACAAAATATATCACCCAACAACATTGCAGGACTAAACAATAGGACCCTACTAGTTGTGTAAATGTGATATTAAAGGCTAAAAAATAAGTACAGTGTTATTTTAGTGGAGCTAAAACTGATGTTGTAATATTACAACTGTGGGCCTTGCAGGGTTAAACACACCTGAACCAGCTAATCAAGTGCAAAAAGTGCACATTCAAATGCAAGCTCGCACCATTGCTCAGTCAGCCTTCAGTCTTTTTTTTTTGTACTTTCAGTGAAAAATGAATATAGCAAAGTTGAACTGGACTCAAGAACTGTAATGAAAGTAGTAATAAATTAAATACAAATAACTCAAAAACAGAACAACAAGACACAGGAAAGCAAGAACTGAGAAACCCAATGCAATGCCTTTGGAAGGGACAAGACCTGACATATAACGTAGCAAACACTGGGGCCATTGTACTCAGTGGTATTGAGTTTAACCACACCAGAATGAATGTGTTAAACTGTGGATTATACAATCAGGCAAACCATCCCAGGTTAAAAAAAGTACACTTCCATTGTCACGTGTGTTCCCGTGTTGTTCCTGTTTTGCCCATATTTGGTTCTATTCCTGTTCCTGTCATTATTGGTTATTTTGTGTTCAGCTGTGTTTAGTTATCTTGTTTAGTTTGATTAATATTTAAGTCCTGTCTGTCCCTTGTTCTGAGTTCCGGTATTGATCGTCTTTCATGTGCTACGTATGTGTCTCCTGGTTTCCCTGTGTGTTCCCTTGGATATGGATTAATAAAGACTATTGTTGTATTGAATCTCCTACGCCTCCTCGCTCCAGCACAGTAGTGCATCGTAACATCCATATTGTACTCAAAGTGGTCTATTTTCGTGCACTAATTTTGTACTTAATATACTAAAAATGATTCTTTAGTACTGCTTAAGGTAAACTTAAGATCGACTAAGTATACTCATCTGTGCTATTTTGGGACACTGTGAATTCAGAAAAATGCTGAAGTGAAATTTTCAATAACTACCACAATCTATTTTTGACGCTTACTATATGTGATAAAGCCCCTGAAATTATAAAGCGCAATCATGATGCATTTGATATTTAAGTGGAACAAATCATCTGAACAAGCTGCCAAATAAGAAACTTAATTCAAGCTGAACTGTTGTTAGAAAGAAATATGGATGGTTGACAAAAGATATCCTGCCTAGGGTATCCAAATATCTGTTTCCAAACCGTGATCACTATGGACAATAATTTAATACGGATTACAAAATGTACAGTCACAAGTGTGTTTGCATACAAATTATTTCCATTGAATGACCAGTGTAGAGAGATGCTTTTTGCAGCCACATAGTGCAGTTAGCAGCATCAACCAGAAGGGGCTAAAACTAGCCAGCTAAACCTTGACCACTTGAGAAAAACCACTGAGAACCACTGATCTAAAAGTTCCTTGTGTGTTTTGTCATTGAACAATATACATAAAAAGACAATGTATTAAAAACAATATAAAAACTTTATTCATTTTATGATAACAAAAGACTGAAGAGTGAGATGAGGTACATTAGATGGATGTTGATCAAATATGTGCATTTAGGATGGTGTATTTCATGGACTGCTACGTATTTGTGTATCTGACTGGAATCTGATCTAAATGATTGTCCACACTGTTCAGATCCGATTTTTGTGTCCCACGTTGCTCTTTGTTTAACGGAGTGTCTGCATTATCTGCATAAAGATGTTATAAAACAACATGACATTGTTGCCATTGCTCTGGATTATTACCTACAGTATTATTACTGGATTATCTGTCCTGGATTATTATGTACTAATACTGGATTATTATATCTCCTAAGAGGCAGAGACTTTATTCCATGTTACTGTCTCCACTCTCCACCAGTCTCAATTCAAAGAGATGTGCAGTCTAGCCGTATATTGAGCAGTACATTTCTGCTCGACTTGCACTTCAAAACAACACAACCTTGTTTTTGCAAAGACATTTGGCGTGTTTTCTACGAACAAATGTCTGATGTATTTACATTAAACAAGGCATGAGAAAGTGGCAAAATCCAATCAGAGTGGTCAGACTTGAATCAGTTTTCCAGAAATGTGACCTGAATAGGCCACAAATTAAAGTATCTTGAAACAGATTTGTAAAAAATGGTATTTCATGTGATTTTTTTTTTTCTGTTCACATTCTGTTGTTCTGTTCACATTTGCCAAATATGATCAGATTCCAATCAGATATGCACAAAAATTTGGACTGACAGCCAGAACAAGGCTTATCAGGAGTCTGTTTGTGGGAGGAGCTTGTCACAAGTGTCCGCACCATGGGGAATGCTTGCATTTTTGTCAGTGACAGAGCCTTCTGCGGAGTTTTCAGCTGCTTTGTTTGATTGAGCTGAACTGTGTTCAGATGCACAGACTGGTAAAGGTATGTAAGTGCAGGGATCTGGTTTGGGATGATATACAATCTGGTTTCTATGATTTCTATGTCTTAACCTGTGGGTTAGAAGGTGAAAACAATTAAAAAAGAAGCTACAAAAAGTCTAAACTTCACAATAGATTTTATAAAACATACCACAAGAAAATGAATACTGCTGCCACCAGGCAAAGGAGAATTATGCCTGTAACTCCACCTATTGTTGCTGGATGTTGAATAAAAAACAAAGGAACTGGTTTAAGAAAAAACATTAATGAGAACAGAGTGGAGAAATATGATTTTTTTTCAAGAAATGAACAGCAATAAATGGCACTCACGTGTATAACCATTAGAAAAGACTGCCACTGTATTTCCTCCTAAATGAAAGAGATTTTAATTAGGTTAGTTTGTTCAAAAATGAAAAATCTGTCATCGCTTTTTCACATTCATGTTGTTCCAAACCCAAATGAATTTCTATCATAGAAAATGATGAAGAGTGTATGTTTTCATTGAATGGAAAAATCATAAACAGTGAGCTCCAAAAACATAAAACGCACCATAAAAATATAGCCTATATGATTTCTATGCTATATTCCAAGTCTTCTGTAGCCACTGAGAAGATTTGTGTTAGGAACACACAGAAAGATGTTATTCACTGAAAATCTTTCCTCCACCATAACTCTACAAAATCTTAGCTCTAAAGTGTCGTGTACATAAGAACATACAAGCACCAGTGATGTCAAATCTGTCTTCATGTGTTATGTTTTAATAAGTGCATGTGTAAAGAGCTATGGCAGAGGGGAAGATTTTCAATGAATAACTTGAATTCCATCTGCCTCTCATGAAAAAGCTTTCATATGGCTTTGGGAGACTTATAGTGCATGAATATGTACTACTTAAATGCCGCTTTTATTGTGGTTTTCAGCATTTTGGGAGCTTGACAGCCCCTTAAAAATCTATGAAAGATATGATGACAAATATTTATTAAAAAGTGATGGTGAAGGAAATTAACTTTTATAAAAAAAAAAACATCCCAGGATGGACATTACAAATATTGTAAGAGTTATGATTTATTTAACCTGGATTATTACATTTTATGAGGCAGTGTCAGAAATGTAGGAAGTTTACATGCATGGCTTTATTCTGTGTTACTGTTTCCGCTAAATTCAGGTTATAGTCATGACATAGTCAAAGAAATTCAGGGTAGCACTTTATTTTACAGTACGTGTACTTCCCTAGTACATACATGGTAAATATCTTGTACCTACAGGCAAATGAGTGGTAACACAAGGTACTTACCTGAAGTATATGTACATGGTAACAAATAAGAAACACGGCTGTACTTAACAGTCGTACACGCATGGTAATTAGTTTGTACAGACAAGTGTGGCAAAGAACGGTCACTTACAGGTAGTGCCTGTACATGGTAACTAATTAGATACTTTACTGTACTTACTAATGTATATACATGGTAAATATGTAGTACTTACGGACAAGTGGGTACAAACAGGCACGTCCTTACAGTATCTGTATATGGTAACTAATAAGACACATTACTGTACATACTAATGATATGCACATGGTTAATGTGTAGCACCTACGGAAAAATGTGGTGTTACGTGGTAACAAACAAGACACATACTGTACTTGGTATATACGGTACGCTTGGTAAGTCCTAACCTTACCTAATAAAAAGTGGACTGTTTTTCAATAGCTTGAGTAGGACTGTTAATGTTAAATTGCTTTCCACAACAGTGCTTACAAAGTTTGAAGAACTGGTAATTCCTGTGTAATGTTTATGTAAAATGGTGCACTTTATTTTACAGTCCTATTTCCATATACTTACTATGTAATACTGGTGTATGCACCTATTAGTTAATGTACAGAAGTTATGCGGTACTCAAGTTGGGGGGTATAAACATGGACCAAGGTACTTATTGAGTAATTGATGGTAGGTGCCATTGCAGTTAACTTGCCTTATCTTTAACGACACTGATTCTCTTAATTAATTGGTCCAGCAGGGATTTTTGATGACGTACATTTCTAATAATTATGTGTGTAGACAGATTTTATTTTGGAATTATACAGTAGCTACCGGACTCATATTTGCACTTGCAACTCCTGACTGTCATGTGTCAAAATCCCTATTTAAAAGGACTGTGCCTGCTAAGTATTAACACTATGCAGTGCTGGATAGTTACTGCCGTGTTCCCAACCAACTTCCAAAGTTCCAAACTGCAATGGCACCTACCATCAATTACTCAATAAGTACCTTGGTCCATGTTTATACCCCCCAACTTGAGTACCGCATAACTTATTAACTAATAAGTACATACAGCAGTACTTACATAGTAAGTATATGGAAATAGGAATGTGAAATAAAGTGCATCATTTTACATAAACATTACACAGGAATTACTAGTTCTTCAAACTTTGTAAGCACTGTTGTAGAGAGCAAATTAGCATTAACAGTCCTACACAAGCAACTGAAAAACAGTCCTCTTTTTATTAGGTAAGGTTAGGACTTCCCAAGTACAGTATGTGTCTTGTTTGTTACCATATATGGATACTGTAAGAACATGCCTGTTTGTACCCACTTGTCCATAAGTACTACATATTTACCATGTATATACATTAGTAAGTACAGTATTACATACCTCCCCAGTCTAGGGATGGGAAGGAGTAATAAAAAAGTGGTGGAGGAATAGAGGGAGCTTTCCCCTTCTACTGACTCACACGCAACACCATATTCGATGCAAGACAATAAAATTTATTGTACACAAGGAAGCAAACAGAACTTCAGGAGGGGTCAAGGCCAACATAATAAACAGAACATACTAACTCCCAAAGGCAATCTACCTAATCTAACAAATAAAAGAAAAAAAGTACAAAATATTACACTACCTCCCTTGCTATCCTTAAACATGAGAAAAAGTGTTGTCAAAATAAACGGCAACCACCTCCCTACAGCTTCCCACAAAAAGAAAAAAAAAGAAAGAAACAAAATAAATCTTGGTCTTAACAAAAGAAAAACCTAACTCACATGTTGTGGTTAAATGAATCCTCCCACAAGAGGATTAAAGATCTTTTAACACATTTTTATCAACTACAAGTTAACCACAAACACAAAAGAAGCCAGCAGAAGGGTCTTTTGCTCCAAGCCTCCACACTCCACACATCTCAGCTCTGCCTTTTAACTCCAAACATTTCCTCTAGTGGTCCAATCAGGAGAGTGCAGTCATCAGCAGAAACATCAGCTAATTAAACTCCACCTGTTAGCCCTCATCAATGTTTGAGAGAGAGGGAGAGAGAGAGACAGAGAGAGAAAAGCATAACAAAACAAACAAAGCACATGCACAAAACACACTCCCACTTATAGAAGTCCTGGGACGTAACAACAGTAAAGTATCTAATTAGTTACCATGTACGGGCACTACCTGTAAGTGATCGTTCTTAGCCACACTTGTCTGTATGTACAAACTATTTACCATGCATGTACGACTGTTAAGTATAGCCGTGTTTCTTATTTGTTACCATGTACATACACTTCAGGTAAGTACCTTGTGTTACCACTCATTTGCCTGTAGGTACAAGATATTTACCATGTATGGACCAGGGAAGTACATGTACTGTAAAATAAAGTGCTACCAAATTCAGGTTCAAATTCCATGTAATATATTTTGTGATTGATAGAGAATATTGATAGAAAATGAAGTTAGAGAATATTGTCTCTATGAATTATTACTAGCAAATAAATTACCTTCAGAAACAGTTGAGGTCCTCACAGATCCATTGACTCCTAATAAAAAAAAACAGGAGAAGGAAAATGAGGGCAGTAGTAGGACATCAGATAAGTTTAATATTATGAATGAAAATCTGTCAGAAAGATGTTAATAGTGGCGAGCAACTTCATGGATTGCAAGCCAACATATGCAAAACGGTTTAACTGACACTGTCATAGTGTTTGTGTTAGTCTTGTTAACCTGTACTGAATGAGTAATGCTATTTACTGTAAATGTCGGAAAGAAAAACAAAAGATCATCAAATATGTAATTGAATATTTTACTAACATTATGAGTGGACTTTAAGTAAAAAATTGAATTCTAAAATGATGGTCTAAATTATAAAAAATATTACCCTACACTGTAAACGATTTCTGTAATTTGAATAGTATTTTACTGCAATATGTACAGTAAGATACTGTAAAATGTGTGTACAGTATTTTACTGTAAACAGCTAAGGATTATAGGAAAATATATGGTCACTATGGTATTTCTAAATCCATTTACAGTAAACTACTGTAAATTTACAGTAGTAAACTTGCCCACGAAAAACTGACCAATGACAAGGAAGAACCACCGTTTTCTTTTTTCACTATTTGGTGGAAGTGGTGGTAAAAGGACAAAAGAGAAATGTTGTACTGGCGTTAACTCGACAAAAAGGTTAGTATATTATTTCTGTTTTATGGAAAACTGAGATATTTTAAGATGTTTTCTCTTGTTGTTAACACATTATTCATCGTGTCATTTTTCATGTCGGGAGTTGGAGCCACTGATCTATATAATGTTCTCTATTATAGATCAGTGGTTGGAGCCTTTTTTTCTGACTGACAGCCGGAATGCCGCCGTAACGGTGATAACGTCGACTGGTGAGTAAGTTAAGGTCACCTATACTAGTCAAAATTAACCTTAGTTAAACCGATAAATACGTTTATATGTTCTACTGTTCTGTAATGCAAGTTAACTAACCTGGCGAGTCGTTAACCTTAACAGCGAACTAACGTGAAATACTGAGGTAAAGTGCATTAGGCAATACTGCTGTTTCAGTGCAGATTTTAAACCGTATTTTCAAGTATTTCTTTTGTTTGTTATTTTCAAGTTTCTAGTCTGGATGTCTTCTGCAACGTCGGAGGTGTATTTTGGATCCTCTTCTTGTGAATGCCATTGTATCGATGATAGCATCAACTGGTAAGTTAATGTCAGTTAGCCGAAGTTAACTAACTTAGTTGAACACAAAGAAGCATAATAACTTTTCTACACTGCCTCTTTATTCCAAGTAAGGTAATTCTCTTCAAATGCTATTTAAGTTAGAAACGTGTACACCAATGTCATGTGTAACTTTAGAGACGGTCTCTAAATTCAGTGACAGACGTAACAAACCAGCGAGCTAACATGAAATACTGAGGAAAACTGAGTTAAGAACACCACTGTTAAGAACATCTTTTGTATTTTATTTTCAAGTTTCTGGTCTTGTGGTCATCTCGTCTGCATTGGAGGTGTTTTGGAGGCTTTTCTTGTGATTGCCGTTGTAGCGGTGCTAACAACAGGTGAGCTTCCATCAACTTAACTAAAGTTACTAAAATAGCCAAATTAGCTCCACTAACTCACAGAACGTGTTGACTTTTTAAAGAGAGGAACGGGCTAGCTATATCTTAATATAGCAAGTTTTGCTAATAAATATTATGCGTTTATTAAACGTAAATTCTATTATTCTATTGATTAGAGTGATCAGGTTTTAAATTTTTAATGTTTTGTTTTGTTTGTATGACTGTATGTAATGATGCACTTTGGTCAACGGCAGTTGTTTTAAATGTGCTATAGAAATAAAATTTGTATTGTATTATTGTACAGTAGTTTTTTTCTGATCATAATCTATAATAACATAAAAAGGCTGTTGTGACTATGTCTGTTACAGGAGATTTATCCAATCAAAAACAGGATGCTAACTATGAGGGGCAGAATCATCATACAGCCAGCTGTCCATTTTACAGAAATGCAGAATTAGGTAACATAAAATACATTTTGTTTTACATTGCATTTACATTCATGCATTTGCCAGATGTTTTTATCCAACGCAAGTTACATTATTTAAAGTACACATTTTATTGAGTTATCCATTCCCTGGGAATCAAACAGGGGCGGCGCTGGGTGGCGCTAGGGGTGGTTAAGGGGGCTGAAGCCCCAAATGTTTTCAGTAAAGCCCCAATTGTTTTTATTACCTTGTCTTGTGCCCATCAGGATTGAGTTTTCATGTGCATTAAAATTATTTCTATTAAACCAGCACTTAAAGGGATAGTTCACTCAAAAATGGAAATTCTGTCATTAATTACTCACCCTCATGTTCTTCCAAACCTGTAAGACCGTCGTTCATCTTCAGAACACAAATTAAGGTATGTTTGATGAAATCCGAGAGCTTTCTGGCCCTGCATGGACAGCAACACAACTGAAATGTTCCTAAGCCCAAATGTAGCAAGGACATCGACAAAATAGTCCAAGTGATACAGTGGTTCAATTGTACTGATATGAAGCTACAAGAATACTTTTTGTGTGCAAAGAAAACAAAAATAACAACTTTATTCAACAATTCTTGTCCTCCTCATAACATCTGCAGCGGCGCGCCGCCATTGTGGAGAGAGTATCACGACGCATGCGCTTGCTTCCGCTTGATGTAAACAACGCATGTGCATGGTGCTGCTTACGTTAAACACACTTGCGTCAGCATGCGCATCCGCTGCAGACAGTATGAGGAGGAAAAGAATTGTTGAATAAAGTTGTTATTTTTGTTTTCTTTGCGCATAAAAAGTATTCTTGTAGCTTCATAACATTACGGTTGAATCACTGATGTCACATGGACTATTTTACAGATGTCCTTGCTACGTTTCTGGGCCTGGGGACATTTCAGTTGTGTTGCTGTCTATGCAGGGCCAGAAAGTTCTTGGATTGCATCAAAAATATCTTAATTTGTGTTCCAAAGATGAATGAAGGTCTTAGTGGTTTGAAACAACATGAGGGTGAGTAATTAATGACAGAATTTCATTTTTGGGTGAACTAACCCTTTAAATGCAGCTGCTTCAGGTATCTTTAACTTACTGTAGCCTATAAATTCATAATACCGATCTCACCATCTGTCAAAATAAGATTATTGTTTCTGTATAGCAACAAATATAGATTTTTTATTTTATTTATTTATTTATTTTTATCATGGTACGCCTATTATTTGAGCAGACTTTCTAGGAAACACATACGCATTTAGAACGATTATATGAACAGATTGGTTAGCATTTAGCATTGTCTATGGCAGAGTTTACTTGGTGTCAGGGCAACAAAATTCAATAAACAAGAAGTTAATATTAAGCGATTTAAATCGTAGAGAAAATATTGTCTTTTTGCTCTATTTCGTGAAAATAGTTCTAAACAAAGCCATGTTGTGCATCTCTGCACTCAGCAGTGTTTCATTACTGAATGAATTTACCTTTTTAGAACGCCTTGAATCAGCGATTCACTGACCCATTCATAAAAACTGTTTCGTTCCAGTTTACTTCCTTCCTGAATGAATCAGCAGTTTTGAATGAATTGATTGAATTAATGACTGACTCAGTCATTAAGGTAGTGGTTTGCTGCCACCTACTGGTAATTTTAGTATCATTTTTAGAAGTATCATTCTATTTTTTTGTCATTTCATATTTCTGTGTTCTAAATTTTATATTTAAAACATTAATTTCATAATATTTCTGCAATTTGTAAATGCAAATTATACAGGTGCTGGTCATATAATTAGAATATCATCAAAAAGTTGATTTATTTCACTAATTCCATTCAAAAAGTGAAACTTGTATATTATATTCATTCATTACACACAGACTGATATATTTCAAATGTTTCTTTTAATTTTGATGATTATAACTGACAACTAAGGAAAATCCCAAATTCAGTATCTCAGAAAATTAAAATATTGTGAAAAGGTTCAATATTGAAGACACCTGGTGCCACACTCTAATCAGCTAATTAACTCAAAACACCTGCAAAGGCCTTTAAATGGTCTCTCAGTCTAGTTCTGTTGGCTACACAATCATGGGGAAGACTGCTGACTTGACAGTTGTCCAAAAGACGACCATTGACACATTGCACAAGGAGGGCAAGACACAAAAGGTCATTGCAAAAGAGGCTGGTTGTTCACAGAGCTCTGTGTCCAAGCACATTAATAGAGAGGCGAAGGGAAGAAAAAGATGTGGTAGAAAAAAGTGTACAAGCAATAGGGATAACCGCACCCTGGAGAGGATTGTGAAACAAAACCCATTCAAAAATGTGGGGGAGATTCACAAAGAGTGGACTGCAGCTGGAGTCAGTGCTTCAAGAACCACTACGCACAGACGTATGCAAGACATGGGTTTCAGCTGTCGCATTCCTTGTGTCAAGCCACTCTTGAACAACAGACAGCATCAGAAGCGTCTCACCTGGGCTAAAGACAAAAAGGACTGGACTGCTCCTGAGTGGTCCAAAGTTATGTTCTCTGATGAAAGTAAATTTTGCATTTCCTTTGGAAATCAGGGTCCCAGAGTCTGGAGGAAGAGAGGAGAGGCACACAATCCACGTTGCTTGAGGTCCAGTGTAAAGTTTCCACAGTCAGTGATGGTTTGGGGTGCCATGTCATCTGCTGGTGTTGGTCCACTGTGTTTTCTGAGGTCCAAGGTCAACGCAGCCGTATACCAGGAAGTTTTAGAGCACTTCATGCTTCCTGCTGCTGACCAACTTTATGGAGATGCAGATTTCATTTTCCAACAGGACTTGGCACCTGCACACAGTGCCAAAGCAACCAGTATCTGGTTTAAGGACCATGGTATCCCTGTTCTTAATTGGCCAGCAAACTCGCCTGACCTTAACCCCATAGAAAATCTATGGGGTATTGTGACGAGGAAGATGCGATATGCCAGACCCAACAATGCAGAAGAGCTGAAGGCCACTATCAGAGCAACCTGGGCTCTCATAACACCTGAGCCAGGGTGCGAACTACGGGGGAGCTAGGGGGAGCTCGGCTCCCCTTAATAAGACACGGGCTCCCCTGAAAACGTGATTTTGTGAAATTTTGGGGGGTCTCAAAAAATATTGACAATGTGTTATTTTGACGTGCAATTTCAGTTTTGTCTAATGTGATCATCATGTGTAAAATTGCAAAAATATTCATTCATGCATGACGGCGATTTAAACCTAATTCGCTTCAATATAGATAACTATACATGCTATTCTTGTCATGAGCATCAAGGTGTGGGGCGCTGCGGTGCAAATTCCACTCATGTTTAGTACGTTAACTCAAAAGATTCGTAGAAAAAGTATAAACGTTGGAGGCCATTGATCTTTGCGCGGAGTCCATGAAATCCATTCAGGCGTCTGTGGTCGATTCTGTGTTAAGGTAAGTCATGTTATTCGCAATTATGTGTTGTAGCTGCCTGGGT
This sequence comes from Spinibarbus caldwelli, assembly GCA_039654775.1. Taxonomy (NCBI): domain Eukaryota; kingdom Metazoa; phylum Chordata; class Actinopteri; order Cypriniformes; family Cyprinidae; genus Spinibarbus; species Spinibarbus caldwelli. The sequence goes on along the minus strand of CM077228.1, from coordinate 18,856,952 downwards.
TGTTATAGGTCTGCGTGACTCTCGATGTCTTGGGCCTAATTGAACGGATGGTATTCTTCTGTAGCCTTACGAGTAACTTTAACCGTTGTTCGTGTGAACTCAAAGACAGCCTGATGCTTTGTTTATAGACTATTTGTGGGTGTCGTGTCGATAAAGTATAAAAACAAGAAAAAAAAAACAAGTGGGCTCCCCCAAAGTCCACGGTATAGTTCGAACACTGACCTGAGCAGTGCCACAGACTGATCAACTCCATGCCACGCCTCATTGCTGCAGTAATTCAGGCAAAAGGAGCCCCAACTAAGTATTGAGTGCTGTACATGCACATACTTTTCATGTTCATACTTTTCAGTTGGCCAAGATTTCTAAAAATCCTTTCTTTGTATTGGTCTTAAGTAATATTCTAATTTTCTGAGATACTGAATTTGGGATTTTCCTTAGTTGTCAGTTATAATCATCAAAATGAAAAGAAATAAACATTTGAAATATATCAGTCTGTGTGTAATGAATGAATATAATATACAAGTTTCACTTTTTGAATGGATTTAGTGAAATAAATCAACTTTTTGATGATATTCTAATTATATGACCAGCACCTGTAATTAATTATACTTGTCTCTTAAAGAAAAAAAAATAAGCCACTTAGCCAATGTAACTTTTCAGCATAGCCTATTTATTTGAAGTGTATCCTGTGTATCTCTGTGCTAAACCGTGGATATCCACTCACTCTGCCCCTGGAATCAAACGCATTAGTTTGGTATTCTAGCACTTTGCTCTACTGATTGAGAATGCATTGTAAAAATGGAGCTTTAATAATTTGAATGTGATGGATTATCAACTAATTATGTACCTTCCTTGTAGGTGCGTTCAGATGTAGTATATAACATTTTTATTAACGTCAAAGTGCATACAGCACCAAGTTTGACAGTTGAGGCAAATTCTGTAAACACTCCTTTGAAAAAAAATGCATTTTTATTTTTCTTGTGCTTGCAGGTTCATTCACACCATCAACCTTTGTGGCACCAAATGCACTGAAAGTCACAGATCAGATAGAATTCTGGAAAGAGGGTGCAAAGAAAAAGCATCAGCCTGAATCCCCTCTTGGTGTTTCTCATCAGAGTGCTTGTCAACTTTGACTGGCAAAATTACTGAAATTTAACACAACAACACAAACAAATTTTTACTGTATTATTTTATTTTATTTACTTTATTTTTATTTTTGGTAAGGCCTGTTTTGCTTTTCAGTATGTGTACAGTATGTCTTGCCCAGGGGACTGTGGTGATGCCATTTTCTCAGCTAGTGCATCCTTGAGGTCAAGATTTGTAATTTGTACTTTTAAAAAGAAAATGTTCAACAATTAAAGAATATTATCAAAACTAATTCTCATGAGTTATTGTGATTTTTATGGGGTTGGGGTGGTAAAAATCATGGATTACAGTGCTGTAAGGCAATTGGATTGTTTTTTACATGTAAATTTTTTTTTAAAATAAATGAAAATAAACTCTACAGTACTGATACTCTACAGTACAATACGATAATAATACTGTAAATGAAAATACAGTAAGGGCATTATAGTACTGTAAATGAAAATACAGTACTCATACTGTAACCAATTTTACAGTAACTTACTGGCATCCAGCTCCCAGTAAGTTACTGTAAAATTTACAGTAATCTCTTTACAGTGTATGATGTGACCCTGTGAAGGCATAGGCGGAAATCGGGTTGATTTATGTGAGAGGAGCGGTGTGATTTTGACTGGAGCGAGGAGCGGAATTTTTAAAAGTCGGAGCGTTGTGGTTTTCACTCGATCCAAGAGCGCTCCACCACCGCTCCATCACGAGTACAATTCATGCCAACAGCCCATAATATAACTGCATATTTAGCAAGAATTCACATGATAAACATATTTAGCTTGATAGAGAAGGATCACTCAAATCAGAAAGAATGTGAAGGTTATGATAACGGCAATGGACATGAGCGGGAAGTTATAGTTCTCAAGGAATTTGTTTGTTCCTTCTAGATACTGAATATTTTCAGCTGAAAGCATGATTTAAATAAGTACTACAACACATATTCAGTTTGCACACTAGTGTTTCAGTAAACCACTTTGAAACTCTCCTGTTATTTAATTTTTTAACATACATTATGAAGAGAACTGTGATATTTCAAGCATACTGAAATACTTTAGCCGCAGAGCGGTATTTCTGATAACAGTGAGCAAGGAGTGGAGCGGGAGCGGGAAATGGTGAACCTGGAGCGGAGTGATTATTAAATGCTCAGAGCGCGGAGTGGAAATTGTTGATGCTCCACTCCGCTCACATACTCTGCCGGACACCACCACACAAATGTGGCTTTTTGTTAATGACTGTCCTACTACAGGATTTAACACAGAGTAACAGCTCACTACCAGTTAAAAAGAAAAATAAAAAATAAATAAAACACTGTAACAGTCTGTCACAGGCAATTGTAGTTGCATTGCATTCATTAATTAATTTTTTAAATTATCCTTTGACTATGTTCTGGCCCGCCTTCTTTTATTTATTTATTTATTTATTTTGTTGTTTATTAGTTTTTATTGTATTTATTTTACAATATAAAGTCTCAAAGTCAAAGTCACCCACTACAGCTAACACAGTGATAAGCCTATCACTAATATTGGCTAATATTGTAGATCTTCCATTGTGTTGGGTTTTGCTCAATATGATGTTAATATGAATATGATAGAGAAAAGACAAATGGCAAGATCATCAAGTACAAAAAGTCCCCATATTAAGGCAAAACATCTTTGTGTCCCCTTCCAAAAATTGCTCGAGAAATTTTGTTTATTGTCCCCGTTAGATGAAATTTATGCCCATGTGTAAAGGAACAGCTCACCCCAAAGTAAATACAGCCATGTGATGTGTAACAAATTTAACAAAATGCTCTTTTCTATATAATGACAGTAGATGGCCAAAGCTGACAAAATAGCATCATAAAAGTAGTCCAAAGGACTCTTTTTCCAGGTTTCTGGAGTCTTTTTTTCAAAAGGATTTTCATTAGTTGTTGCTTGACAGCTGTGGCCAATATTGGCTTTCATTATAAGGGCAGCTTGGACATTCTGTTGTTGATAACTAATTTTGCATTCCCTCGATGGGAGGTAAAAAATTTACTTTGGGTGACCTTGTCCTTTACTTACCAGAATCTGCACACAACAAGACATCGGTTCTCGTACAGTGTGTCAATTCTTCTTTTTTCCAGGTTGTATGTGGTTAGTTATGTACATTGTGGGTCTCATGATATGGTGGTGTGAAGATATTCACCGACATTTTTTTGTACATAACAGATCTTGTCAAAGTCTGGTATGCATCCTGTCTTGTTTCAAATTCAAGTTCAACACTGAGGTCTTTATATAACAAAAATTCTTTGGGTAATGCAAGGTGGTCAGGGCCTCAACACACAAATCCCCACAGTCATCACTAAATTAGATCAAAGTTATTTGAGAACATTTGGAATTTAACTACATAGAAAATTAGCATGCAATATTCTAAAAAGGTTCTCTTTGAACACTTTTAGTTCATTGTTAAAAATACTGAATAGCAGATTCACTAAGAATGAACTGCAGCCAGTAAAAGTGTGTTTTGCATGTGCTAACAGTACTGACTTAGTGCCCAATTCACCAAAGGAATTACGTAGATCAGGCAACGGCACAAACACACGCACACACACACACACACACACACACACACACACACACACACACACACACACACAAAATCTGTGCTAATGACACAAACATCTATAAAAGCTTAATAATGTCAGCCTTTTAACTGGAAAAGCAATCATATTCTTGTTCAAAATATACTTATGCAGGGGTTGGCAATGTCTTCACCTGGTCACAATTACCATTTCAATAAAGTGCACATAAACCTTTTTATTTTTTGTATGTATTTATTTTTTTTTTTTTCCCCATGTATATAGCCTAGGCTACATTCATTTACTGCTTAGTTTTATTTGGTGGTAATAGTGCAGTACAAATTGTGCCAGGCAATTTTTGCAAATAAAGAACAGTCTATATTGAGCCTAAAGGAAGCACATTTGCATGAAAAGGAATGTCAGTGACTTCACTAATTCATTTAAATATTGACTCTGCAATTTCAGCCCTGCACTCAGTAAACTGGATTGCGATGGTTAGTGAAAATGACTTGAGTATTACGCTGATGTACCATGTGCAAAAATGGGTTTTACTGTTTAGTGAATTCCTCCCTAAAGCCGGGCTCACACTACAACAGTTTTAGGCCGATTTATTTCCGATTTACCGAGAATCTAAGAAAAAGTCTTGTCAAGGACTTCGGTCGGTTCCCATGTTCGGCGCGGATTATCTGGTAATGTGAGGTGTTTACAGATCGAATCTTGCACCTCTGGCTATAATTAAAACAGAACTTTCCAAATAGCCAATGTGCGACCACAAAACAAGCTGCTGTGCGGGTCCGTTGGAGAGTGGAGATCTTGCGTGTGGAAGTTTTGCAATAACACAACGATCTGTAAAATGTGTCGAAAACGTACCACAACCCTAAGGACAAAGACGAGCTCTGGGGTGAAATTGTCTTTGAACGTTACCAGGTGAGTGTAGAAAGCTGCTAGCACGCTAGCTAATGTGTGTATGTGTAAAATTTGAGGAAAGAAAATCTGCGAAGATTCTCCTTATGTGTGTGTTGTAACTGGATTTCATAATCGGTTAGGATTTTAAAACTCCTGTAGTCTGAGCCCGGCTTAATAATTGTTAGAACACATTTTTGTATCTAAACAATGATTTAACTTAATGAAAATTAATATGCAAATTCTGTCATCATTTATGTTTTTCCAAACCTCTATGACTTTTTCAAACTTGTTGCGACATGTCTTGCTGTAGGAAGATTGAATATGCACATGAGTAAATTAAGAGCTTGACAGCTCTTGGTTTTTATATACTATATGGAAAAGAGCAGCATGAACATTCTGCTAAACTTCTCCTTTTGGGTTCTGTGGAAGAAAGAAAGTCATATTGGCTTGGGATGACACAAGGGTGAGTAAATAATGACAGAATGTTAATTTTTGTGTTAACTAGTTAGCCCCATGCACCTTAACCCATCATAGTAAATGGCTTCACCTGTTGTTGTAGTGAAAGAGCCTGACAGCGTATGTGATGATGTTGTTGTCATATATTCTCTGCTTGTGTAGCTGGTTGTTGTCTCATTGGTTGTTGTAATAGACTCCTTCTCTTTTGTTGTGCTCATCAAAGTTGGCTGTCTGGTGGTTCTTCTTGATTTGGTTGTGACAACTTCATTTGTTGTTTTCAAAGTTATATATCCTGTTGCTGGAGTGTGTCATGTAATTAACGTAAATGTAGGCCTACCCAAAAAATATCAACACATACTGTACAAGCATAATATAACATACCTGCAGTTGGCGAGCTTGTGCCATGAAGTGTGGGATGCTTTCTTGCTGTTCTTTCTGTGGTGGATGATGTTAATTGTTGATGAGGTCTTTGGGTTTCCGCTAAAGCAAATAAAAATACTGGTCATTTAAGTCAACATCCTATCTTGGTGATAGGGCTTAAGGGTGATGTGTGTGATTTTTTTATTTTAAAATACTGTTAATCCAGTATTGGGGCCAGTTTTACTAACAGCTTGCACTAGCGCAAACCATCTTTTGGCGTTAAAATAGTACTGTCAGGTTTAACTAAAGATGCGCAGTGAAGAATTAGAGCTGAAAAGGCGTGGACACAGTTATCACAGTTATGGTATATGCGCCATTATTTGACACCCAAAAAAACATGTCTTAAACTATTTTGAACGCAAGAAGAACACGAAAATATTGTTTGCCAAGCCATGTTATTTTTAATTTGCTTCAGGAAATAAAAGACAACTTGGAACCCTCAACTAGGATTCATGCAATACCATGTCTATCAAAACGTCTTGCAACTTCTAGCATTTTTTAGCCTCCGGTTCTTTTCAACGTACTATGGCTTATTTATTTCTTTATTCTTTATTTGCGACTGCTCTAATTTGGTATATTGCATTGGTCGATATGTAAATGAGATGTTGCATCTGTGTTCTTTAATTTGGACGTTGTTAGTAAATCACCCGCAGAAATTTCCCCTCCCATCTGCGCTCTTTTGGAATTGCGCTGTTTAGTAAAACTGGCCCTTGTTGTTGAGGTGCATAAATTATACACTACACTTTTCAACAATATATACAGAAACGACTGAGGAATTAGGAAAAATGGCACTTACTTGTGGCCACATGTGGCTTTTTGGGATCAGCTGCAAAGAAGAAACAATAAAATTAGTACATTGATAATCTGACATGTTAAGATGACTAAACCAACTTCTAGCCTACATTTCAGAATCATGTCATGTTGTGAGCTGTTGCCAATGCGTAGTTATTTTCAGTGATTTTCATTTCTAATTACCATTGCTGTGATTGCTAGAAAGTGCACTCAATCATTAATTGGTGCCAATAGTGTAGTGCAAATTGTTATAAGCAATTTTTGTAAGTAAAGCACAGTCTGTATTGAGCCTAAAGGAGGCATGTTTGCACAAAAAGGAATGTTAATTGACTCAGTAAACTGGATTGTGATGGTTAGTGAATGGTTAGGTTAGACTCAGGTATTACGCTGAGGTACCAAGTACAAACATAATGTTTTACTGTTTAATGAATTCCTCCCTAAGGGTCAGAACACATATTTAAACATAGCTTTAGCTTAATGAAGATTAATGTGGAAATTATGTAATCATTTATGTTTTTTTCAAACTTGCTGCAACATGTCTTGCTGTAGGATGACAGCTCATTATATACTATGATGAAGATGGCACTTACGTTTGGGAAACAAAAGACATAGAAGTCATGTCCACCAATTAAGAATTTGTTCCTGTGATTTATTAATTCATTTGCTAATTTTAGTTGAATACTGGCCACAATTTAGCTAAGGTAAAAACAAGGGGGCAGACATGTCATGTCCAGGGGTCAAGTATCTTTGCAACAAACAAGACTCTTACGTATACACTTGAGAGGAAGGTCAGAGTGCCAGGATACATTGCCATTTTTTTGAGTGCATCGGATCAGGTTGGATGTTCCTGCTTTCCTTATATAGCCCTCTGCACACTGAATGCGAATATTGTCACCAATGTTATGTGAAAAGTTTGACACAGGTACTGTGTTGTCTGCCAGTTCTGGTGTTCCACAGTCACCTGAGACAAAGTAAGAGAATTGTCACTAAAATATCACATATGAAACTCATGGACACAATCAAATTCACCAAAACATTTGCAGTGTTTCCCACAGACTTACACTTTATGTGTGGCAGCACTTCCCCGGGGGGAAATATATATAATGTAAATATAAAACGACAGATGGTCATATTGAAAATGCAAATCTATTCCCTGCCAGCAGGTGGCGCTTTTGGAACTGCAGAAATACAGTGGTTTCCATGGTAACAGCTGGACACAAAGCAGCACTGCGCTTATGAAAGCTAATTTATCAAGCATAATACGAAAGACGCAATGAAAATGACATCTAAACTTTTCTGAAGATAGTCAGTTCCCTTCAAAGATACATTAATATAAAAACACCTGTGCTGCGTTTTGACTTTAAAACGTACAGTTTACTCAAAACGAAGTCAAAGCCTTTTGGAAAATCTGTTTGTGCTCATATTGCGGCAGGCCGTCACAAATAAATCAATGTATGGGAAATACTGCATTTGCATATGTCAAGATGCACAATCGACCTATTAATGGAAAACTTTGACCTAATAGGAAGTTTTGTTTGACTTACTAATAAATAATATTGTATTATATATCACATTTTGAAATACAATTCAGCTGTCTGGCATCAGGTTAGTGGATATAAATATAAATGACACCTACTGGGTGATCAGAAACTTGGCCCACCCACAGTGATACACTATCCTGATTTTGGGTTTGTGTAGCACCTACTGCTCTGCATATACTTCTGAAGGTTCTCAAAGATCCATGATCGTCTGAATATTACCACAGATTCTATGGTGACCTTGTCACAATGTAATGCCAGACCAGACATCAATGCCACAGCCATTAAGTAAGTGTTGTTATGCTCTCATTTCACATGCATTGTAAGTGAATTTTTTGGGGTAGTCAGTTTGCTGTCAGAGTTTACCTTAGCTGATGTGAAAGCTGATACACATCAGAAAAACAAACCCAAGTACATCTGAAAAAATAGCCTGGGGTTCATTTGACATATTATTAGCATCTTTGCTTCTCCTGGTCACAAGGAAAATATTTTATTATGTTTTACTATATGGTTATTATGTTTTACTATATGGTTAAAAGACATAGTTATTCAATTAATTTCCTGAAGATGGTATAAAAGCTTTTCAAAACCATATGAGACCAACATGAATGCAACAAACTTAACACGCTGTTTGTTTAAAATCAACGAATTAAGCGTAAAAAAAAAAAAAAAAGTCAAAGGGTCAGATTAAAATAATATAATAAAATAATTCTGGTACATAAATCATTGACTACATTTGTGGTGCAAAAAATCTTCAGTACATTGTTGGACAAGACAGTACACATAGCTGTTAAAAGGGAGAGGTTAAAGTTACAGTTTGGAGGTGTTCGGCATTCCCCCTCTGGAATGAGGAAACAGTGGGGCACACTATTTACAATCATTTATCTGACACATACATATGATAAAAAAACAGCCCTGAAACACAAATCACCTCAAAATATAGTGCTTATCTCACCAGCTTCGGTGATGTTCAGTAACTTAAGTGTGAGTAATCTCACTGAATTGGAAATTATCTAAATTTGGATAACATGATTATTCTTTGGAAGAGCATTTGTGCAGTAAAGAGGTGCTTTTGCAATCTGTTGAAGTAATCTTCAACCACTCTTAGAAATACACATCATTTATTACATCCAATGTATGATACAAATACAAGATGGTATTAATAAACTGACTTATATATTGACCTTTTCACTCGTTTTTCAACAGTATATATTCCACTTTAGCTGAACAAAATTTAGGTTCTTAGTCATTAAAAATCACACATCTTAAATGCAAGATGTCATTTTTGATGACTCAACTTTCTGTAGCAGATAAAAAATGCCACATCCTCATTTGTGTGCATTTCTGAGAATGTTGTGTCTAAACCCAAAAAAGGCTGTTCTAAAGATTTTTTAACTATTGAACTTCAATAGCATAGAACAAACAATAACTATGTTCACTGGTGCTATATTAATCATTTGTAGGCTAATTATTCAATTATGACTCAGTTTTATTGGTTAGGGAAAGTAACTGAAACTGAAACCATGCACAAACACATTCTATTTTTATTATTTACACATGCTGACATTTACAAGTAATCAGCATTTTTCCCTTAATCAAGATAACTAACCACAGAGTAAGAAGAACCAGTTTAAAAAACAAAACAAAACTCTACTAGCAGAACGGTTGACTTAAAATGAATCATAATTAATTAATCATAATTAGAGGGAAAGATTAGTTGTTAACGTCTTAAATTTAATTGTTTACCACACAAAGACACTGTATAGTTTCAGAAAACAAGTCATGGACTATCTTTATGGTGCTTTTTGGAGATTTATAGACTGGTCACTATAAACTGCTGCTGTATTAAAAAGAACCACGTGAAGATTCTTCAAAATTATCGATTTGTGTTCAACATAATAGCACATGGGTTTCAACTATGAAGGAGAGTAAATAATTTCATTTTTTTTGTGGGAACTATTCCCTTAATTTAATATTTATAATAAATATTGTAATGTAACAATTTAAACTTATAATTTCCGAACAATCAGCTCAGGTATCAGTACATAATAAAGTTTCTTTGCTGAACAAGTAAAGATGATCATGGATTGCCATTGTGTAAATGCATATCTTTATTTGGACAAATTATACACACACACACATATATATATATATATATATATATATATATATATATATATATATATATATATTTCACCACTTCCTTTATCTTTCCTCCAACGCTTGTTTAAATCGATTTATCAATAATAAAGTCAACTGAAAGCAATTGCTGATTGTTTTAATGGCTCAAATTCAGCAGTGTTCAATTCCTGCATTTACACCAAGGCATTGTCCATTTTTCTACAAGCATAAATAAAAAAAAAAGGAAAAAGCTCGGTATTTAAACAAACAACGAAAAACTAATAAATAGACAAATAAATAAATATATAAGCAAGCTGCAAACAATTTCATTATTATTTCCATAATCTAGGGACTGTCACATGAACGGGGTTTCACTTGCCATTCAAGCTAAAGTTCCTTTACTAGTTTCTTTTTCCAAAACGTGGTTTCGTTTTTTTTTGTAATTTTCATTTATTTATTTATTTTTTACTTGAAGGCCCTCATGGAGAACGTGCTTTAGCCAAGCTATTCAATTTATTAATAGCAAAATCCATAGTTGAGTAGTAACGCTGAACCTCAACATAATATATGCAACATGCAATAACACCGTTCAGGTTTGCTCAACATGTAAAGCTGTATTTTTATGTAATGTTGATCTAAACTTACCGCTCGCTCTGGCAATATTATGCATATATGCCGCCGTTATGAAAATCAATTTAACGAGCATATGCATGTCCACTTGTCACGGAGAATTCAGAGGGAACGCCGAAGGGTAAATCCTCATGAATGTATGTGAAATAACCGCGACTAGCAGAGAAGTGCGACATTTGTACGTGTTTAAGTTGAAACGTCACGTTCTCTTTCACTTTCACTTTTGGGCGAGTCTGTGCGAGCTGCGCGCGAGGAAGAAAATGTAAACTACAGTTAAGGGTAAGTAGCCTACATGTTTTTAAATTATGTTCTAAATAGTCTACTGCACATGTGTCAAACTCAAGGCCCGCGGGCCTCATCCGAGAGCATATGAACCGCAGTAAAAATAGTTTGCGGTTTCATATTCAGATTTCTTTTGGCTATAAATACGCAGTGCGCTGTCATAGACATGCAAATAATACTGAATGGCATTCTCCATGATCTGTGAATTCAGATGACTGTGTCCTGCGGGCTGAAATGTTTTTTTTTTTTTTTTTTGGTCGTAGCAACTCTTAATTTTATAATGCCTATAGATCCAAAAATTGGACACTTAGAAGACTGAAACCGGTGTCATCTTCACCAGCTTGATCTGTGAATTTTTGCACAGCAAACCTCTTGTCCGTAGACCCCTTGGTAAATCCGCTATAAGGAAAGTGAAAGATAGGCGTTCTTCATGTTTAACGTCTATTGCCAATAAACACGCAGACTGCTGGAATACAAAATTATTGTTTTAGGTCGAGCTCGATTTGGGAAAACTTTCACAATCGCATTTTATCGCGTGGCAGTGTTTCTCTTTGCTCTGCCCCCTTTTTCTTGTATAATAATGTTATACGGTGCTATTGAATAACGGGCCATATTGCAAAAAAAATATATAGCCTATTTTTTTTTTTTTTTTTTTTGTGGCCAAAATATATATGAAATATATGCTAAATATATGTTGCAAACAATTAAGCTCAATTAAGTATATTTTGTAAATAAAATAAATTTAGTTTCAACCTTCACATACCAAAGTATATTTCTAAATGCGTTTCAGTCCAAGAAAATGACCATATAGGTCAAAATATATATATATATATATGTTAAATGCTTTAAAAATATGTATTTCTGTATTTAAAATACATTTTCAAAAATATGCAAAAAAAAAAAAAAAAAAGGCCCAAAACGTATTGGTAGAAAATATATTAAGTAAATATATATTTTTAATATATATTAAAAATATAAATATAGCAAATTGTTGTTTTTTTTGCCTTTTTTTTTTTTTTGTATGTTTTTTAAAATGTATTTTAAATGAACAAATATATTTTCAAAGATATACAAACTTAGGTCAGCTGACCCTTCCCTGGGTCATGTACATCACTATTCTGATCTGTGAAAACTTTCACAGTTAAGTAGACGTTAAACAATAGACGTTAAACATGAAGAACGCCTATCTTTCACTTTCCTTATAGCGGACTTACCAAGGGGTCTACGGACAAGAGGTTTGCTGTGCAAAAATTCACAGATCAAGCTGGTGAAGATGACACCGGTTTCAGTCTTCTAAGTGTCCAATTTTTGGAGCTATAGGCATTATAAAATTAAGAGTCGCTACGGAGAAAAAAAAAAAGAAAAAAAAAAAAAAAAACGATTTCGGCCCGCAGGTAGTACGGAAGTTCTAAAAGGCCATGCATTGTTGTTGTTTTTTCTCGTCTTGTTTTCTCATGATCTCGACATAACGAGTTGTTTTGTCGTGATCACGACTTAATTTTCTTGTTATCTCGACATAACAAAAGTTGTTTTCTCGTTATCTCGACATAACAAAAGTTGTTTTCTCGTTATCACGACTTAATTTTCTCGTTATCTCGACATAACAAAAGTTGTTTTCTCGTTATCACGACTTAATTTTCTCGTTATCTCGACATAACAAAAGTTGTTTTCTCGTTATCACGACTTAATTTTCTCGTTATCTCGACATAAAAGTTGTTTTGTCGTGATCACGACATATCAGGAGTTGTTCTCTAAGTTACACAACTGCGTCAACAGGTGGCAGAGTAGAACTAAAAATGACTGATTGGGACCTGTATACTGTATATCCACCTTACTGTACATGTTCGGGACAGAGTAAGGACCTCTCCGTGATTGCTATAATTTGTGCAGGTCATTATTGACATTTAATTAACTTATAAATGTTAAATAGAATAGAAATTATTATTTTTATAATGTATCTGTTATCGTTACGTTCTTACTGCTGCACGACTCGTTTCACTACCACAATAACATTCAGTGAAACTTATTGCTTATTAAAACCAATGTTGAGGTCACTGTATAGTTTTCTGTTTGCAACCTATAGGCTATCTTTATTTGTGCATCTTTGAAGTACACGATTGTTAGTTAAGAGGGGATAATGTTGTGTTTATGTAGAACACGCTACAATTTGTAATGTGCATCTTTGTCCTTATTTTTTATCTTTATTGTTAATAAATATATATTGATAAGAAATGTGATTTATATATGTAAAAATGTATCTAAGCTAATTTAGTTAAGCGATGTTATACAGTGTTGTAATATTTTCTACATTTCTTTGTAGGAAACCACACACACACACACACACACACACACACACACACACAAATAAACACTCTTTTCAAACAGCATCCCAAGCTTGTAAGGCACATATCAATCATCCTACATGACTAATAAAAATCACAAACAAATTATATATCATTTTATTTGAAAACAAAGTGAGTTGAATCCGAGCAGCTTTAGAACAATTCTCTGCATTCTTCTGAAGGCGCACCTGCGCTTTCGGTGTTGAATGCTCTGATGTTAGACCATTTAAACATGTTAATTACACAAACAAAATGTTTAGCATACTCTGGAAAAAAATCAACAGTGATTGATTAGCCTATATTTGTTTATTGTAGACTTTATTAGTACTACGTGAAGCGAAGAAATATCCACAACATAGGCTACAATACAAAAGAGCGCACGGCTAGCTATCTGTCGATCAGGGGTGCGTTTCCCAAAAGCAACCATGGTCGCAAGTTCCGTCGTTACCAATAGAGTTCAATGGAACTTACAACCATAGTTAGCTAACGATGCTTTTGGGAAACGCACCCCTGATGCGCTTCAGAGTTAAGTTCGTTAATATAGCAACAGCAGACTCACGACTCATTGTTTCAAAAATCAATCATTGTAAAAAAATAAAATAAAATACACTTTCGTTATGTCGAGATCACGAGAAAATTAAGTCGTGATAACGAGAAAACAAGAAAGAAAAATAATGCATAATGCATGGCCTCTTAAAACTTCCGTACTGCGGTAGCATATGATTGTCTTAAAATAAAAATCTATGCTTTATATCGTATATTATGAAAGTGCGTATCAATACCACAAGTTTCTGTTTCTATTTGGCATTCTATTTATACGCAGAAATGATACGCAATGGTTAGGATTAGGGGTGTGGGGGTTTTCCGTCGATGAAGACTGCGTGGACGGCTCAAAGAAATAAGTGCGGATCTCATCAAGTGCACAAAACACAATATTCTCCATTTATCTGACGAATTAAAAAATCGATTGTAGCTTTCAGACACGACTTTCTTCTCGTTTTAATAGTTTGTTTGAGGCGGTTTCTATGGAGTTATTTTAATGCACTGGCGGATCTAGGGGTGGGGCCAGAGGGGCACTGGCCCCAGCTGAAATCTGATTGGCCCCTGAAGTGCCCCTGTCCTGTCACTCATCGCTGATTTACATTAGCGTTAAGTCGTTTGAAATTCAACCTGTGTACCGCATCTTAATAAGCTTTACTTGTAAATATGAAGGTACATGTGTATAGCCCTGACGGATTTAAAATTGTAATTTTGGGCACCCCTGAAATGGGTCGCATCGCATGACATTACCAGACGTTACAAAGCACCGCGCATTCAAGGACGTGCATGTATCGCAAGAGCATAATGTAGCCTACAACAGTAAGTGTCTAAAACGAATGTGCACAGTTCAATTGATAATACAATTTGCGCAATTTAACTTAATGCTTTTGAACCTATTTTAAAAAGCAAACTTTTTGCTAAAATAAAAGCGTGCGGTTTCTCGGGTGGAAGTTGCGTTCGTTACTATAGCAACATTAGGTTCCAAGCGCGTTTTCTTTCAGAATCATCATTGACATGTAGAAAAACTGTAGCATTTTATTTAAAATGAAAGTAAGATAAAGATCCTTATGTCACATAGACCCGGTGTGCTAAAACTGTTTGGCTGAAAATAGTGGAATAGTGTGGAAAGTGCATAATATTCTAATGTAGTCTGTGTGGAAGCATCTTATGATTCTCAGTAACACTGCAATAAGGAATGAAACTATTACCGGTTTCACGATGAAATTTCGACGGTTAGTTTTACTGTTTTACATTTTAGTTATCATTAAAACGGAATTCGATTATTGCCATAATGTATGGTGTAATTCACCCCCTGATAGCACACGTACATCTCGGAGACGTCTATTTGACGTCTGCATTTACATCTGCAAGACGTATTTTTTTAGAGTGTTTGCTCATCTGCAAGACGTCTATAGGACGTCTCCTTTTAGATGTCAAATAGACATCTATTAGATGTCTTTAAGATGTTTATGATTTAGAATGTATGTAAAACTGACATCTGAAAGACGTCTGTCAGACGTTTGTAGAGGGCAGATGCTTTCCAGATCAAGAGATCTTTAACAGACATCTTGCAGACGTACGTGTGCTATCTGGGCCTCGAAGCCAGAGGGCGCAGACTCATATAACTCATCAACGTTTTATGATGTTCCAGCAAATCCCATACGCATCACTAAATATAAAAGGGGGGGATTTTCAAGATGGCTCCTTGAACGCACGCGTTTCGATAAGCTCTGCAATACTAACCACTTAATCAGACCTTCGTAACATTGTTGCAAAGAAAATTTTGAAAGTTAACTCAATTAGAGTTTACAGTGATTCGCCAAAGACCACAATGGGTGGCTCAGAAAAAAGGAAAAGTGCTGGAAAGAAGGCTGGAAAGTCCGAACCGACTGTACATGCTAACTTGGCTAGTAAAAACAGCAGCAGTTTGCAGGCGACCGAAACTTCTGTTAAAGACTCTTCTAGCGACTTGATTGCAGACAACTTACACGACTATCTTAAACAGGGTAGTGATCCAGAAGAATTTATGCTGGCGGAGGAGGAATTTCCGTGTCTCCCTGAAACTCCCTGTAAATCGCCAGCCCCCAAATAACGCAGAATTGTGGATAAAGATACAACGGTCATCCTCTCACAGATCTCGGACCTTTCTCGGCTGGTGCAGAATAGATCGGACACGCTAGAGAAGTTGGTGGAAAGAAATTCACAGGTAATTAATGAAATGAAAACAGAAGTTAGTGTCAACACTAAACAAATCACCGAGTTAAAGGAAACGATTGTTTATCTGCGCCGACGTCAATGCCATGAAACCTCGACTGAAACAAGCTGAAAAGTGTGCCGAGGAGCTAGACGTCTAACCCCAGATAGCACACGTACGTCTGCAAGATGTCTGTTAAAGATCTCTTGATCTGGAAAGCATCTGCTGTCTACAAACGTCTGATAGACATCTTTCAGATGTCAGTTTTACATACATTCTAAATCATAAACATCTTAAAGACATCTAACAGACATCTATTTGACATCTAAAAGGAAACGTCCTATAGACGTATTGCAGATGAGCAAACACTCTAAAAAATACGTCTTGCAGATGTAAATGCAGACGTCATATAGACGTCTCCGAGATGTACGTATGCTATCAGGGACGTTGCTGGAGGGCTATTCCCGCAGATGGAATTTAAGAATTCAGGGGATTCAAGAGAAAAATGGAGATGATGTTCGTCACGAGGTCATCAAAATATGCCAGTGTCTCTTGCCGCAACATAAAGATAAACTGCCTGACGTTGTGGATGTTGCACACCGTCTTGGTCATAACAAACCTGGAAGCAGCACTCCTGGAGGAATTATATTTCAGTTCACATCACGTTTTTTCAGAGATGCTGCCTGGCGCGCTGCCAAAGATGCAGACTTTCTGAAGAACAACCACCTGAGGATCACTGAGGACTTGACTCCTGCTGACAGAGAAAGGAGGCTGAAATTATGGCCTGCTGTCGAAAAAGCACGTAAGGAAAACAAGAAAGCTTTCTTTGTTGGTGGCCGTGCTTTTGTAGACGGCGTTGAGATTTCGCCACCCACTTAAATTACGTGGGATGCCCTACTATAATTAAGGTGAATGGATCTGGAAGAAAATAAATGTTTACAGCCTCTTTCAGTGCAAAGGTACTCTCCTTCTTACTTTGTTTAAAGACTTGAATGAGACTGAGACTCCAGTTCAAATGTTCTGTTTGTAAATTTATAAAAGAGGCAATAATACAATTCCTTTTTTTCCTTGCATTAAAAAGGGACCTACTCTTCTCCTTATTCTGTTTAAAGACTTGAATGAGTCTGAAACTCCAGTTTAAATGTTTTGATTTGTAAATTTATAAAAGAGGCAATAATACAAAAAAATGACTTTGCATTAAAAAGGGATTGCTGTTCTCATCCCTGTATACACCTGTTGTAACCGTTTAAGATTTGCTATAATTTTTTATAGGAATCTTCTGGGTTTAACTTTGTGTTTTCTATAGGTTTTTGTTTTATGTCTTCATCTATTGTTTCTCTTAATTGTAGAGGGTTACGTAACATTGTTAAGAGGAAAGCCATTTTTTTGTACTTTAAACGCTTTAATAAAGATTTTTGTTTTTTACAAGAATGCCATTCTGATATTCAAGATGTAAATTTTTGGAGGTCGCAGTGGGGACTAGATTTATGGTTATCTCATGGCACTACTCATTCTGCTGGGGTTTGTATCTTGAAAAATCAATTTAAAGGGAAAATATTACATTCTGAGTGTGATACGTCCGGACATTACATTTTACTTGCCCTTGAAATTTTAAATTCAACCTATGTTGTTATTAATGTTTATTGTTTTAACTTACAAAGAGAAAATAATGCCTTTTTTAACAGATTAGGTGATCGGGTGACTCGTATGTTAGCGATATATCCTAACACTTCTCTGATCTTTGGAGGTGATTTCAATGTCGTCCTGGACAACAGGTTAGATAGATGGCCACCTCAGGCTGGAAATCTAAGTCCTGATTATGTAATTACGCTTATGGAGAAATTTTCTTTAATTGATACATGGAGAAAATCTCACCCAACACAAGCATGCTTTACTTGGAGTAATAATTCTTTATCTAGTCAGTCCAGGATTGATTATTGGCTTACATCTAAGGATTTAGATAATATTGTTACTGATATAATACCATCCCCATTCTCGGATCACAAGGCTATTTCAATAAGTATTCCCTTTAGATCTTCTGTAAATTTAATTCAAAAGTCTGGATACTGGAAATTAAATAATTCAGTACTTCAACATAACGAAGTAATCACTGGCATAGAAAAAATAATTTTGATTTACTGGAATAAAGCAAAAATTAAAAAAATATATATATATTGTAGCAATTGGGAACTTCTCAAATTTGAAGTAGGATTTTTTTTTAGGAAGTACTGTAGTGAGTTTGCAAAAAAGAGGAAAGCTGAAGAGGATAAAATTGTATTTAAAATATCTACTTTATTATCTAAAAGAGTAGAAGAATTATCAGAATTCCATAAAGCAGAACTCACTGAACAGAAACTTAAACTAGAGGAAATTTACAAACAAAAGGCTGAAGGAGCTTTTATAAGGTCTCAAAGGAAATGGCTTGAAGAGGGCGAAAAGAGCTCTGCTTATTTTTTTAGACTTGAGAGGCAACAAGCTAAAAATAATCATATTGAAAAATTGAAGATTAAAGGTAATATTGTGGAGGACCCTAAAATTATTGCAAATTTTTGTTCTGAGTTTTATAGTAATTTGTATGCTTCTAATTTCTGTCATCAATCTACATCTGCGTTTTTTTGAGTCCTTACATAATATGAAGCAGATTAGTAATGAAGAGTTCAATATATGTGAAGCCCCTCTTAATTTACAAGAAATTACTGACGCAATTAACTCTTTGAAAAATAATAAGTCTCTGGGAACAGACGGGTTAACGGCTGAGTTATATAAAGCATTTAACAAAGTTTTATCTCCTTTATTGTTTAAAGTTTTTAAAGAGACTATAGAAAGAACCTTGCTTCCTCCGACTTTGTGTCAAGGACTTATAACTTTAATTTCAAAACCAAATAAAGATCCCTTGTTAATTGATAGTTGGCGGCCAGTTACATTGTTAAATAACAATTATAAAATTATTGCTTTGGTTTTATCAAAAAGACTAAAATGTGTTTTGAATAATTTAATTGATGAATGTCAATCTGGCTTTTTACAAAAAAGGCACATTTTTAATAATATACGTCTGGTTTTAGACATTCTAGATTATTCTGACTCTTTCTCTAATGATAATCTTATTCTCTTCTTAGACTATTATAAAGCCTTTGATTCCCTGGAGCATGAATTTTTGTTACAGACTCTTCGCAAGGTGGGATTTGGTGACTTCTTTTGTAGATCTATTAAAATGCTTTATACTAATTGCAATAGCTCTATCAAACTCAGCAGTGGTACCTCTCCTAGATTTACTCTCAGTCGGGGAGTCAGGCAGGGATGCCCAATCTCTCCATATCTGTTTCTGATAGCTACCGAACTTCTACATTTGCATATCAGCGAAAGCCCTTTAAAAGGAATAACTGTTGATGACACTGAAGTGGTAATAAGTCAGTTAGCTGACGACACCGTTTTGTTTTTGAAGGATGCCTCTCAGGTTGCTGTAGCATTAGAGAATCTTAAGCCATTTTCTAAAGCTTCAGGTCTTCGCCTGAACATTAACAAATGTGAGTTACTCCCAGTTGGTAATTATTTGGAATCCTTAATTTGTAATATTCCTGTAAGAGAGCGTGTTTCTTATTTGGGGGTTAAAATAATCAAAGATGATAAAATTAGATGCCCTTCCAATTTTCTTCCGATTATTGAAAAGACACGTAAGGTGTTGAACCATTGGTTGCAAAGAGATTTATCACTCAAAGGCAGAGTTCTGCTTACTAAAGCAGAAGGCATCTCTCGATTATCATATGCTGCTCAATCGATCTCTGTTGACAAACACACGTGTAAACTAATTGACGGCATGTTGACAAAATTCCTGTGGAAAAACAAAATGCATTATATTAAAAAATCAGTAATACTGAACTCATATGATAAAGGCGGTTTGAATTTTATTGATTTTAGCTCTCTAAACAGTAACTTTAAAATAAATTGGATAAGACAATATCTTCTAAATTCTTCATCTATCTGGAATATTGTTTTTTTTTTAAATGCCATATCTGTCACACGTTTTTAGCAGCTCACGATTATTTGTTGTATCATAAATGTAATAAAAAAGTTTTTAACAAAGTTAATGTAATGACCTGTGTTTGTTGATACTTGTCTTTATTTACTTTGATTTAGGAATTTGGATTTCTTAAACTGATAAATTAAAAGTATTTATATTAAAATAACAGAGCAATAACATATATTTTTACATCTATGCAAATGCATATGCAATATTTGTAACTTAAATAAGTACTAATAAAATAAAGAGACAGTTATTTAAAAATATGTTAAGGAGTAGTAGAATTTGTACAGTCTTACAGTTACAACCGGCCCTTTGATGGCAGCCATCATGTTGAAGTGGCCCTCAGTGAAAATGAGTTTGATACCCCTGGCCTACTGTACATGAAAGCCTACACCACAGCTGCCAAGTCATGTGGGTGTCGTGACGCTAAGCCTATGTGTTTTCTCTATTATGGTCAATGTAAGACTAGATAGTGAAACAGATGCCAGAAAGAAAGGACCAATCACAATTCAGCATGCAAATACATGCAAGAGAGAGAGAGAGAATCCTCAACGCTTATTGGACAAAAAATTAGCAAAAACTCTGTCCGAAATTGCTCCTTAACTTAATTAACCATCACTTAGGCTATATTCTCTCCATTAATGTGGTCCACTTAAAAGGGGTAAATGAAAATGAGCCAGCGATTTTGGGCACGGAGTGTTTTTGCATACACTCTAAAAATGCTGCGTATACAAACCAGTGCAAACCAAAGCAGTACCCAACCTTCTGGGTAGTAACCCAACCGCTGGGTCAAAACAGCCCAATGAGTTTGTCCATATTTTATCCACTGGGTTGTATTTAACCCAGCATTTTTTAGAGTTTGCACTTGCTGTTCAATAACTGTATAACAAAGATAAGGCTGTGGTTTGATTTATGTCATGCGCAGTCATTTACTGCAAAAATTCTGCTCTCCTTTTCTTCCCAGAATTCGGCTCTTTTACAAATTGAACCAGGTAACTAAACTTAAAAGGACACGAATATTCTCCAACTGTTGAGCATTATTACGGTGCATTATGGGATTGAATGAGTGTACTCAGAAGTGGTAGAGTATCTAAAAACAATATTCAAGTTGAAATACTTAGAAATAATTACTCAAGTAAAAGTAATAATCTTCAGTGAAAAAGTATCCAAAAAACTACTGTTACTAGTTATTTCAAATAATATGGTGTGTTCAACAGTTTGAAGTGTGTTTAAGTCAAAGCAAGATGGTGATGTACAAGCCAGCAATATTTTTAAACTCTGCTTCTACAAAATGATGAACAAAAAATTGGCATAATGTGTTTTTATTCAATTGTAAATGAATTGTTGCTGTAAATGAATTGTTATATATTCTGTCATAATTTTACAATAGGATCTAAAATATGCTCATGCTGAATAAGGCATTAATATGTCCTTTATAAGTACTACTAAACAGCCAATGTGCTAGTAATACGCATGCTAATAAGAAATTAGTTAATAGTGAGAATTGGTCCTTAAAATAAAGTGTTATAACAGCAGTTTTTTGTTTTAGTTGTTTTTTTTTGTTGTTGTTGTTGTTGTTGTTTTTTACCGTTTTCTTATTGACATGCTCCCAGCTCTGGCCTTAAAGGGGTCATCACATTTGAAATCAAACTTGCTTTGATTTTTTAACATATAAGAGGTCTTTGTACCATTACACTATCCTGCAAGTTTCCTATCTTAACACATCCTCATTATAAACAAATAATTTATTTAATCAAGCTCCAAAAATATTTAGTTGTTTTGATATTAGGGGATCTGTGACATCACAGGGGCAAATACATTTGCATATGATTGACAGAGCCCACAATAATCACTTATGCTGTTTACACTGGATACAGTATACATTTACATTGTCATTTAGTAGACACTTTTATCCAAAGTGATTTACAAATGAGGACAACAGAAGCAATCAACAGAACAACCAACAAGAGAGCAATAAAATGCAAGTGACAAGTCTCGGTTAGACCAACGCAGTGCATGTAGCAAGGTTTTTTTTTTTGTTTTTTTTTTAAATATAAACACACACACACACACACACATATATATATATATATATATATATATATATATATATATACACACACATACATATACATATACATATACATACAGTGCCCTCCAAAAGTATTGGAACAGTAAAGACAAAATTGCTCTGTTGGCTGTGGAGTCAAGACATTTACAAATATGATTAAAAGATGAATATGAGACAAAACTATAGAATGTCACATTTTATTATTGGGTGATTCAACACATACATGTTTTACCAGCTAAGTTCAGCACTTTTAGAGTTTCATCCTCCTATCTGATGTGAGCATAAGTATTGGGACAGTTGCCTCACAGGTCTTTCTAAGTGATCAGCTGTGTCCTGTTGCATTCATTCTTCAGATATTAAAAGCAGGGAATGTGTTGTATCAGTTATATCCATTACTTCTGCATTCTGAATCTTGCATTCGATGATGACACACACAAACCAGGATGAAGATGAGGGAGCTGACTTTGAGAGAAAAGCAAGCAATTTGGATTCTAAAAGAAAAGAGGAAGTCAATTAGAGCTATAGCAAAAACAAAGGGCATGGAGAAATCAAGAGTTTGGAAACCACCAGCGACACCAGCAACCAACAACTACCTGATTGGCTGAGAAAACAACAGTAGTTGATGACAGACAAATCATAAAAGCTGTGAAAATGAACCCTAAAAGACGTGTCTGTAAAATCAACAACAACTTCCAGAAAGCTGGGGTGATGCTCTGACAATCTACTGTCCTCAGGAGACTTTGACACAGAATTACAGATGCTACACAGCAAGATGCAAACCTCTGACCAGCACCAAAAATAGAAAGGCAAGATTAGAGTTTGCAAAAAAGCACAAAGGTGAGCCAGAAGAGTTTTGGAACTGTGTTTATGGACCGATGAGACAAAGATGAACCTTTATCTAAGTGATAGGAAAGCAAAAATGTGGAGAAAAAAAGGGAACTGCAAAAGATCCCAAGCATACAGCCTCATCTGTAAAGCATGGTGGAGGTGGTGTCATGGCATGGGCATGTATGGCTGTCTCTGGAACAGGCCCTCTCAACTTTACTGATGACATAATGTATGACAACTAAATAATAGCTTTTAATCTTTTATATCTGCCTTATGTTCAACTGTCCCAATACTTATGCTCACATCAATGAGTGGGATGAACTCTAAAAGTGCTGTTCTTTTTATTTGGTAAAACATGTATGTGTTGAAACGGCTAATAATAAAATGTGACATTCTGTAGTTTTGTCTCATATTCATTTTTTAATCATATTTGCAAATGTCTTTACTCCATAGCCAACAGAGCAATTTTGTCTTTACTGTTCCAATACTTTTGGAGGGCACTGTATATATATATATATATATATATATATATATATATACAGGTGCATCTCAATAAATTAGAATGTCGTGGAAAAGTTCATTTATTTCAGTAATTCAACTCAAATTGTGAAACTCGTGTATTAAATAAATTCAGTGCACACAGACTGAAGTAGTTTAAGTCTTTGGTTCTTTTAATTGTGATGATTTTGGCTCACATTAACAGAAACCCACCAATTCACTATCTCAACAAATTAGAATATGGTGACAGTCAGCTAATCAACTCAAAACATGGGCTATGAACTTTTCCATGACATTCTAATTTATTGAGATGCACCTGTATATATACATTATATATATATATATATATATATATATATACAGTGGGTACGGAAAGTATTCAGACCCCCTTCACTTTTTTCAATTTTGTCATGTTGCAGTCTGATACTACAATTGTTTAAATTCTTTTTTTTTCTCATTACTCTACACGCTGTCCTTTATAATGACAAAGTGAAAACAGAATTTTAGAAATGTTTGTAAATTTATTAAAAAGAAAAAACTGAAATATCACATTTACATAAGTATTCAGACCCTTTACTCAGTACTTAGTTGAAGCACCTTTGGCAGCAATTACAGCCTCGAGTCTTTTTGGGTATGACGCAACAAGCTTTGCACAACTGGATTGGGGGAATTTCTGCCATTCTTCTTTGCAAATCCTCTCAAGCTCGGTCAGGTTGGATGGGAACCGTCTGTTGACAGCCTTTTTCAGGTCTCTCCAGAGATGTTCGATAGGGTTCAAGTCAGGGCTCTGGCTGGGTCACTCTAGGACATTCACAGAGTTGTCCCTAAGCCACTCCTGTGTTGCCTTGGCTGTGTGCTTAGGGTCATTGTCATGTTAGAAGGTGAACCTTCGGCCCAGTCTGAGGTTCTGAATGCTCTAGACTGGGTTTTCATTAAGGCTATCTCAAAATTTTGGTGCATTGAGCTTTTCTTCTACTCTGATGAGTTCCTCAGTCCCTGCCGCTGAAAAACAGCCCAACAGCATGAGGCTGCTACCACCACACTTTACTTTTGGGATGGTACTCTGCAGGTGATGAGAAGAGCCGGTTTCCTTCAAACATGATGCTTAGAATTGAGGTTCATCAGACCAGGTAATCTTGTTTCTCAGAGTCTGAGGGTCCTTTAGGTGCTTTATTGCAAATTCCAAGTGTGTTTTCATGTGTCTTCACTGAGGAGAGGATTGAGTTTGGCCACACTGCCATAAAGCCCAGATCAGTGGAGTGTTGCAGTGATGTTTGTCCTTCTGTAGGTTTCTCCCATCTGCATATATGATCATGGAGCTCAACTAGAGTGACCACCAGGTTCTTGGTCACCAGTCTAGACAAGCCCCTTCTCCATCAATTGCTCAGTTTGGCTGGGGACCAGCTCTTGGAAGAGTCCTGGTTGTGCCAAACTTCTTCCATTTGAGAATTATGGAAGCCACTGTGCTCTTGGGAACCTTCAGTGCAGCAGAATTTTTTTTGTAACCTTCCTCAGATCTGTGCCTCAATACAATCCTGTGTCTGAGCTCTGCAGGCAGTTCCTTTGACCTCGTGGCTTGGTTTTCGCTCTGATATGCATTATCAGCTGTGAGGCCTTTTACAGAGAGGTGTGTGCCTTTCCAAATCATGTCCAATCAATTTAATTTACCACAGGCGGACTCCAGTCAAGGTGTAGAAACATCTCTGCAATGATCAAGAGACATGGGAGGCACCTGAGCGAAATTTCAAGTGTTGTTGCAAAGGGTCTGAATACTTATGTAAATGTGATATTTCAGGTTTTTCTTTTTAATAAATTTACAGACATTTCTAAAATTCTGTTTTCACTTCATCATTATGAGGTACAGAGTGTAGATTAATGAGAAAAAAAATGAATTTAAACAATTGTAGTATCAGGCTGCAACATAACAAAATTGAAAAAAGTGAAGGGGGTCTGAATACTTTCCGTACCCACTTTATATTATATATATATATATATACATATATATATATATATATAAACTGTATACACACACACACACAAAGAAAACAGTAGATAGGATAGAAAAAGACTATAGAAAGCTAGTATACAGATGGTCATCCCCTTTCTGACATACTCCACACACTTAAGTCTGTCAACAACAGGACAAATGGAAAATAAAAGTGCATTTGCTTTGATCTGTCCAGTTTAAACAGCTCATTTGCATCCCTGTCCAGACTTCAGAAGGATCCCAGCGTCAGGAGGAAATGAGGCGCAATGTAGAGAGTGCAAACTTTAAAGTTGAAGGAGCCAAATACATGGTGTATGCAAATTTCCAATGTTGGTATATTTTTCTTATTTTTCATATTCATTTATACAGTATATTCATTATTAGTTATTCTTTATGTTTCTTTTATTGTTATTCCACATATTCATACTACTGTCTTATGTTATTCATATGCTAATATGTACTGTATATGTATTATTCATTCATTTTCTTAATTCCTTTTATACTCATATTCCATTGATGATGTATTTTTCTCCTGAGATTGGACACATAAAGGTACATTTTGTTATGATTAAAAAGTGTTTATAGGATGATGGAAACTTCTCAGCAAAAATATATATGTTTGTCTTCTTGTTTTTCAGTGTTCTTTTCCAAAAGCTGGTATTTGCAAGATGATATTTGAAGATTGTTTAACTCATGTTTCTGCTATAAGGATGTAAAACCACAACCCATGTCTCTATTTTTATCTGACTTCTACCTACTGCATTTCACAGGTCATGACAATGTATACCTAGTAATGAACTTAATTCAGCTTAGGTGGGGGAAATATTTGAAAATACAAAGATAATGACATAATGGATAAATTCATTTGACGTTTATCGATCAAAAATATCTCATGATGTTGTAAGAGGATGTAAGTCTCTATTCCAATTGGCTTTTTAGGCTGCTTCTCCTTTTCGTCTGTTTGCATCACATACTACAAAGGCATGTCTTTTGACTTCTGAAGATTATTATATTTACGAAAATGCAATTCGTACTAGAAACAAAGATTACCCCATGGCAGTATATTATGCATCTGTACTGACTCAAATCCGACTACTTTAAGAATCATTGGTTTGGAAGTTGTAACTGGATCTGTTAGAAAGGGCGATAGACTACAAAGACTTTTACAAAGGGAATCCTTTTGGATTTTTAAGTTAAGGGCCACCATCTTTCCTGGTTTGAATGAGGAACTAGATTTAACTCCATATTTGTGAAATGATTCATCATTATGATTACTGTATTATTATTATTGTGTATTTATTTATTTATTTATGTTTGGGATGTGATTATACCTTGTAACAGTTCATGATATTATTGATCCCCCCTGTAATGATTATTTTGGTATCTTCCATTTCTACTGAGCAACTGATTATATCTACACCTGTGATCAATTTTGTACCTGGCACACTCTGAGGAAGGCTGGGTGGCTGAAATGCATTAGTGTGCAATGTTTTAGCTATTTTTAATGTTTCTAGATTGAGCCATGTTTGAATAAAGGCTTTTTAACATTTTGGAACCGGAAGAAGTGCCTTGGATTTGTTTTTCTATAGATATAATATACTTAGATTTAAATTACTCATCAACACTGCTTCAAGTTTTGCGTTCGTAAAAGCAACCACATGTAACCAGTGCTCGAAGTACGCAGTGCCAGCACTTCTGAATTTTAATCTCTAGCATACCGCCAGTTTTTATTGCACACCTGAACTTCTCACATGTTGCCGATACTTTGCTACTCTGAATCAAAACATCAGAAAATAAGTGCACAAGAATGTCCCAGGTCTGAGAAATGCCAAAGGTCAGTGGCCTTAGCTCACACTAAATCCACACTATGGGCCAAATACTCACACTTGTTGTCTTTGCACTTGACCACTTGTCTACTTACATGACGTATTTCCTGTATTTGTCCCAAGTGTTCAATTAGGTGTGAAGACCACAAGTGTGTAGAATCTTTCATTACCCGATGGGACACACTTATAGTGTAGTAAAAATGCAAATGTTGACAGAGCTTTATTTTCATTTTCAGTACTTTGCATTTTAAAATTAACTTCTAAATGTCTGTTCAGTAGTCTCTGTAACAGATGACAATTTAGTAATTGTGGTGCTTCTCATTAAGTGATAAAACGCAGTTGCAAATGTTGTAAAAAATAAAATAAAGATAGTTGGCACACCACAGCTCCAAAAGTAGAAAATATTTATGTTCTCACCACAGGTGACGTCTCGAGCCTAAAAGCTCTTTATCATTTTAGGCTCAAAATGTCACCTGTGGCGAGAACAAATTATTATTATTATTTTTTTTTTTTTACTTTTGGAGTTGTGGTGTGCCAACTTTGCTCTTCCTATTTGAAGTTTGCGTGGTTGACCACCCACATTGAGCTTTTGGCCTGTTGGATGTGCGCACTTTGATAGGGAAAAAAAAAAAAAAAAAAAAAAAAAAAAAAAAAAAAAAAAGCAACAATAAACATACTCATATGTCCATGCATCCAAGCTTTCTTATTCGTTTTGCTAATAAACGTTATAAGTTTCATAATTATTTGTTCCTCATTCTTTACTGATTTTTAGTTTTGTATAGGCCTACATATTTAAACTGTGTAAGTTATGTTATTTTATATTAGGCATATAGCATGGTGTATTTTTATTCGTTTTGTTAACAAAAGTTCTATGTTCAACGTTGTATTAATTTAAAAGTGAAAGTAAAATGTGCACGGTGCTTTTAAAAGCTATTTAAGCGAAGGAAAGTGAGGGAAAGAGGGAAACTCAAAACGAACAACTGCTTGACGCCGAATTGCCGCTAATTTGAAAGTGAAAGTAAAGCGCGCAAGGCGCTTATAAGCCATTTAAAACCGAAGGAAAGCGAGGAAAAGATGGAAAACTCAAACGACCCCCCACCATGGTGATACCGGTATTACCGGTGTTGTCACACGTCGATTAACCGGTGGGAAAATTTCCTCACCATCACAACCCTACTTCGGACTTGCCATACGAACTGCTGGCGGCCTCGCCATAGGAACCGCCGGCGGGTTTTGAGGGAACCGCAGACGGCGGCGGGCTTGGCAGCAGTTTCCATGCCGCGGGGAGAGGGAAAAATTAGGAAAAACAAAAACACTTCTCAAAAACGGAAAAGAAACACGGGGAAAGGGAGCGCCGCTTACTTTGTTAGGTCCGGTATTCTGTCACGATACACGAGGAGACACGGAATTCTCCAAAACTAGTCTTTAATAATTCAGCAGTTAAGTACAGATAACAGCCACTGAAGACACTCACGAAGGACGTGGGATGATGTATAATACCGGACCGGAAACACAGGGCAGAACACACTATAAATACACAACGTAAACGAGATAATTAAATAAACAGCTGGAAAATAATTAACTAATTAGGACAGGAACAGGAACAGAACCAAATAAGGGCATACAAGAGGTAGGGAAACACAAGACACAAGACAATCCTGACAATAACAAAGCCTAGCTTACCTGTTCTTGTCATGGTTTTTGCGTGATATTCTGTCTAAAATTTAAATAAAGGGGAAATTATTACACCATCTTCCATGACCATGTAATTTTTTTTTTTTTTTTTCCTTATGAAGACTCGGATAAATCATTAGGGTCACACTTTATTTTAAGGTCGCTATTAACAAACCATTAACTATGACTTCTGCCTCAGTAAACTCCTAATTTGCTGCTTATTAATAGTTAGTAAGGTAGATGTTAAGGTACTTGGTAGGATTAGGGGTGCAGAATATGCTCATGCAGAATATGTGCTTTATAAGCACTAATAAACAGACAATATATTAATAATAGGCATGCTAATAAGTAACTAGTGAATGGTGAGAATTGGTCCTTATATTAAAGTGTTACCAACATTAGCCTGTTTACTTACATGTCCGCAGGTTGTTTAGTTGTGGATATTGAACCCAGTGCGCCACAGCCACGTGACCGCAGACTGCCGTGACACAACATGCCAAAGTTTGTGAATATATATATTTTTTTCTGTTCACTGCGATGGAAGGCTTTGCACAATACATAAAATAATAAAATCAAATACAGTTAATAAAAAAAAGAAATTGAAAAGTGAGATTCAAACGTTTGGCCACTGTTGGTGATGTCATCCGTCCGCGACATCACCCTCGTAGCATGTTATGCTAACCGACAGTGCAAAACGAGAAGAGGATTTATTTTCGTTTAAGGTGTGTATCTAACTTTATATATTTGCTAGTTAAAGCGGATAAACCTAGTGATTTAAGGTTAGACAACAGCCATTCAGTCTATTTATATGGTACAGTAATCGTTGCAAGCCGCATGGAAAGTGAATGCTAAATATATAAATAATTCTTTCCTGTAAAAACAATCTTTTATTATTTTTTTTATATATATAAGGGAAATTCTAGCTGCAGGTTCATTTAGACTGTGATTTTATGTTTAGACTGTAGACACATGCCTAATTTACTTATTTTGTGAATACGCTAGCTTTTGTTACATAACACACCGATGTTTTGAATATTTAAACCTGAGTTTATTCATATGCATGTAAGTATGTTTCATGTGTGTGTATTTCAGAGTTTTAGGTTGGTAAAATGTCTTTATATGATGATTTGGGGGTCGCAACAAGCGACGCTAAAACAGAAGGGTGGTCTAAAAACTTCAAACTGCTTCAGTCTCAGCTGAAAGTGAAGAAAGCTGCATTAACACAAGCAAAGGTGGGTTACTACCTTACCACAGGAAATTACTACAGAACATTAGATCTATAACTTAAGAGTACAAGTATCTGTGTTGAGATAAATTGATCCGAATGAGTGATTTATTTATTTATTTTACACATTATCCAGTAATCACAATGACTGGAAATGTTGTGGAAATTATCTCTTGTGAGAGAGCCAATAAATGAATCTGACATCTTTTGTAGACTCAGAAGACGAGACAGTCCAATGTTCTCGCTCCGGTTATTGATCTGAAGAGAGGAAGTGCTGTAGATGACAGACAGATCTCTGATACACCTCCACACACTGCAGCAGGAATGAAGGTAAACAGTGTGTATATTACTGGCTGATTACTGGCTGCACAATTTAGTTGTTTTAATTAATACTGAAACCCTACTGGCATCTCATAGCAGAAAGTTTATGCTCTTAAAATGCTGGCATCACAATGTTTGGCCTGTAAAAACCCCAAACTAGGGCTGTGCAATTAATCAAATTCGATTATCATGCACATCTAGTCAGTAAAGCCGGTTTCGTGATTAGTAATAAATGGCCATCACCTGCTTTCAGATAGAGTGGCATTTACTACACAGAGCCGTAGTTCACTGACAAGCTAGGCAATATGAACGCGATATTTCCTAGCTTCCACCCAGTAATATATTACAATAAAAGTTAATGAGGATTTCACACTGAGTGGTTCATTAAATTGCCGGTTCGTGATTTTCTTTGACTGTGTGTGGCTATGTTAGGACTCAACATCAGTTGGGTTTTCATCTGGAGATGTGCTGATTCCTTTGGCTGATGAGTACGACCCCATGTTTCCCAACGACTATGAGAAAGTGGTGAAGAGACACAGAGAAGAACGACAAAGACAGAGAGAACTGGAGCGACAGAAAGAAATTGAGGAGAGAGAGAAGTATGCATCCATGATTTTTCCATGAATTTGTTCAGAAAATGTTGTCAGTTTCTGTTAACGGATTGACCGATATAGATTTTTTTGATGACTGATGCCAGTACCTTAGAGACTGCTCTGGCAAATATATATGATATCAGAATATTTCGTTTAACGATAGTAAATAATACAGCCATGACAATTATTAATTTTGCATAATGTCTACTATGCATTAAAAGTTTGCCTCTTCTGATGTGTATTTTACACACTATGCTTTGCTGGGTCCAAAATACCTCACTTGTTCACTGTTTATTGCACAAAGATGCACAAATGTTTGCAAAAATGAATCAATTTAGACAGACTTATAGACAGTACTTTTAATTTACACACAATTTTAATTTATGCATACATTAATGTGTCCAAAACAGACACATTAATGAATAGTTTTTTATGTTTTGGAAAGAAGTCTCTTATGTACACCAAGGCTGTATTTGTTGGAACAAATTCTGGTAAAACAGTAATATTGTGAAATGATGTAACGGTTATCTTTTGAGCTTTCTATTCCTCAAAGAATCCTGAAAAAAAAAAATGTAGCACAGTTTCCACAAAAAGCTGTTTTTCTTCATTGATAAGATAAGAAAATGTATTAGTAATTGAGCACCAATAATAATTGATAACAATTGAGCACCAGATCAGCATATTAGAATGTTTTCTGAAGAATTATTGATCAGTGAGACTGAAGATGAAAATTCTGCTTTGCCATCACAGGAATAAATTACATTTTAAAAAAATGTTCACATAGAAAACAGTTAATATTACTGTTTTACTGTATTTTTGATCAAATGAAGCCTTGGTGTGCTCAAGAGACTTATTTCAAAAATGTTAAATTATCTTAATTATTCCAAACTTTAGACAGGTAGTGTCTGTCTGAGCTGCATAGATAAGTGTTGTTTTGTTGAATTGTTTTGTTAAACTGTGTGTTAGGAAACGTAAAGAGAGACACGAAGGAAGTGGAGCGCCAAGCGGATTTTCACGTTTCCCAACAGAAGGCGAATCAGATGAGGAGGACGAGTATGAGAAAGAAAAGAGGAAGAGGAGTGAGCGCCCTTTGAAACATTTCTTTATTTCTCATTTCTGTCTTTCGATTTCACTTCCCTATATTTTGTCAGTATATAATAACACTTGTGATTGAATTCAAGATTTTAATACCAGGTCTAAGTAGGGCAATTGATATGAGCATCAGTGTTGTTGTAAGATATTTTTTGTATGGCACACAGGTATTGGTGGAGCTGCCATCGCCCCTCCGACATCACTAGTGGAGCGAGACTGTAAGTAAATCTCATCACTGTATTTCTGAAGGAAACCGACTGTCTTCAGAAAATTTTGGATGTCATTTTCATTTCATCTTGCATGTAATGTCTGATAAACCAGAGTTTGTGAGCGGAGCTCTACTTTGTGTACAGCGTTACCGGGGAAACCTCGCTCTCTCTCGCTCCAGCAGCACCTCCCGCTAGCAGAGAATTAATTTGCATATATATGCCGCCACAAATAGTGTAAATCTGTGGGACTATGGTATAAATAAATTCAACTGGATAACAGTTTCACTGTTGACTTTTAAAAATCTTTCATTTTCTGTGTTCCCAAGGCTGATTTAGTCTCTGCAGCTTTACAAAGTGGGATATGTGAGTAAATAACTTAAAACTGTGTGTTGTTTGTCATGACAGCAACATATTCATATGATGAAGATGGTCGGCAGAGGTCGAAAGCAGCAATCCCACCACCCATTTTTGATGACTCTGATAGACCACGATCTCCCCCGGGACCAACTAATTCATTCCTGGCCAACATGGGGTAAGAGAGCTATTCCAAATGACAAACCTACACTCATAAATAAAGACATTATTGTTTATAGATACAGAATGTTGTTATTAGCTGAATAGTGTTAAAGAGATAGTTCACCCAAAGATGAAAATTTGATGTTTATCTGCTTACCCCCAGGGCATCCAAGATGTAGGTGACTTTGTTTCTTCAGTAGAACAGAAACGGAGATTTTTAACTCAAACCGTTGCAGTCTGTCAGTCGTATAATGGCAGTCAATGGGACTCGCGGCTTTGAGAGAAAAAAAAACATACACAGACAAAACCAAATTAAACCCTGCGGCTCGTGACGATACATTGAGATCTAAAGACATGAAGCAATTGGTCTGTGCAAGAAACTGAACAGTATTTATATCGTTGTTTACCTCTGATCCACTGCAATGTTCGAACTGTCCTGAGCGAGTTCACAACAGCCAACGCGTGACGCGTCTTCTTCTTCTTCTTCTTGCTTTACGGCTCTCTCAAATGGACCATTGACACTCTATCTAAAATCTCAATTATGAGTGTCAGTGGTCCATTTGAGAGATTTACAATTTAAATAATTTAGATTTAACCAAATATTTTTTATCTAACTAAAGGTTTTAAATTTAACCTAAACATTTTGGTTTAACTAAAAGTTATATAATGAAGATTTAAAATTATTAACATAAAAATGAATTTATATTTAAAGTACTGATTTGAAATATAAAATTTAAACATGGAGTTTGAAGCATTATATTTGAGTTTGATCAGTTGTGTATTTACATATATGAAGTGTATTATTTGTCATTAATTTAGCAAAGTCCAATGTTTGTCTGTGTGTGTTTTTCAGTGGTACTGTGGCTCATAAAATCATGCAGAAGTATGGATTCCGAGATGGGCAGGGCCTGGGAAAACACGAGCAGGGGTTGAGCACGGCGCTCTCAGTGGAGAAAACCAGCAAGCGTGGGGGCAAGATTATTATTGGAGACTCAACGGAAAAAAGTGAGATCATATACACACACACTCACAAGCACACAGCAAATATGTACAAACCCACACATCACAGGTCCAAAATAAACATCCTCTTGATTTGTTATTATTTATCATGTTTGTTTTCAACCCCATGTTTTGTCATTTGCACAACCATGTTGCACAACCCATTTGAATGTGTGTGTATGTTTCAGCATCAGGATCCAGTCAGAATGTGGCTGATCCACATGGCTCTAATTCAGGTTTGACTTTATTTATTTCCTGTTTCCCATCTCAGTCATTTACTTATAATATTTTTTTTCCATCTTGATCACTCACATGTGCCCTATTAGTCATTAGAAACCAGAAACTACACATATTTGTGCCCATTATTCCTGTTATGCAAACAGTGGTAACCGTAATGTCCCTAACATGGGCAAACAGATATTACAGTACATAGACGTTATTACGAGTTGTCCTTTCAGGTTGCGCTATATGGTTAATATTAGGGCTGCAAAACGATTTATTGCAATTAATTGCATTCAAAATAAAAGTTTGTTTACATACTATATGTGTGTGTACTGTGTATATTTATTATGTATATATAAATACACACACATGCATGTATACATTTAAGAAAAATGTTATTTTTATATATTACATATATTTATATATAATATAAATTATATACAAGTATAAATATATATACATATAAATATTTGTAAAATCCTGCTGCATAGGAGGCAAATGTTAAATTCCTCCCTCAGACATCAGACTTATTATTAATCTTTATATATTAAATAAGTGGCAAGAAGAGTGGGATACATGTACAAATAATAAATTACATGAAATACATCCAGAAATTTCAAACAGATTTTTAATCTCTTTTAAAACTAGATTTGATCAAGTGTTATTTACCAGATGTTGCATAGGTCATACAAGACTGACTCATGCATTTTTGCTTAAAGGTGAAGACCCTACTCAATGCATGTTTTGCAAGATTCCCCTTTCTGTCAAACATATTTTATCGGACTGTCCAGCTTTTAATGCATGTAGAAAACTGTTTTATGAAGTGAACTCACTTAAAGAATTTAGTATAATTTTACCATAAAAAGAATTTAGAATTTTTATCATACGTTAATGTAAAAAATCTTGTGTAATATAACTTGTGTTTGTTTGTTTGCTGGTTTTTATTGTATTTGTTATACTTGTATTTTTTTCAGTTGTTTTTGCCATGAAAATAGCCTAAGATGCTGACATGGCATTAAATAAAAATACTACTACTATATTTAGTATTTAGTTGTAGATTATGTATTTGCTCATCTTTTTCATATCATTAGAACTGTCATTTTGACCAAACTGACATTAAATTCAATTATTAAATTATGCTAAAAAGTTAGTTAAAATGATCTTGTTTCCCTCAATGCTTTTCACTACATGAACACAAAGGAAGAATCATATTCAATCAGTCTCATTTGTATGCACCAGAATTACCATACATAGTCATTAACAGTAATGTTTACCTGCATATACACTATTGTTCAAAAGTTTGGGGCCGGTAAGATTGTATTTATTTATTATTATTATTATTATTATTACTATTATTATTATTATTATTATTATTATTAATAACAAACAACTATAATGTTCTTTGCACACTGAGGCCGAAATTCTTGTCTGAAATTTTCGCACGTTAAAAAATAAATATGACCTCACGTTGTGTCAATTACATTTACACACTGCCTCCAAAATTTTCGTCTGTCATAAATTCGGATCAGGTTCGATTTTCTGCGTTTTCACATGCGTAACAAGCATTTTGATAGGAAAGGATGACGAATACAATAAAATGAAAAAAACGCATACGAAAATTTCAGACTCGGTGTGCAAGGACCTTAAGAATCTGAATCTTCTTTTTTTTTGACAAATAACCATTTTGCTACACATGTTTATTACTGTTGTCATCAGTAAAAAAAAATTGCTTGTGCTGGTAAATGAAGCTGCATGTTGTGATTTTAAATAGAAATATACTGTCCGTTTTATAGCGGATGCCTCAAAGAAAAACGAGACCAACCCTCTTACAGAGATTCTCAAATGTCCTACAAAAGTGGTGTTGCTGCGGGTAAGCTGTGTTTTACTTTCTAAACTTTGTAAAAAAGTTCTTGCTGCTACTTTTTGAGACAAAATTCTAAATTAAATAGAACTTCATAAATGTCTGTTTTGGAAATGTAAGTGTGATTAATTGCCAGTTGAGAGTTATGTTGTTATAATTAGAGTTATGTGCACCCATTAAGGTTGAAACATTAGCACTAAAGCAGAATTTCCAAAGTTCTCAATTTATTGCACGTGCTTTAAAAATAATAGTAAAAAAGCATAGAAATGTATTACAGGGCAACTTTCAGTGCTGTTTTTGCCCCCAGTCCCAGTTAATTTGTGCCCCTTTTGACAGGATATTACATGAGAAGCAGCTGATATTCAGGACAATTTAGTCTAAACCATTTGTTGAGATTCATCTGCACATAAAAACTGTCTGTGTATGTAGAACATGGTTGGAAGGGGAGAAGTGGACGAAGACCTGGAAGCTGAGACTAAAGAAGAGTGTGAGAAATATGGCAAAGTCATCAAGTGTGTCATCTTTGAGGTGAGAGTTATGTTAAGCGCTAAAAGCAGCAGATGTCATTAATATCTGTCGCTGACATGAAACCTGTGTGTCTGGCTTGTGTTTTCAGATAGCTGTTGTTTCTGACGATGAGGCCGTCCGCATTTTCCTGGAGTTCGAACGAGTCGAATCGGCCATTAAAGGTGAGTGGTTTAAGGACAAACTTGAAAAGTGTGTGTGCAGGTGGTCTTTATTTCAAGTGCCCCAGATCTTACTTAATAAAGCAGGTAAGTGTGTGAAGGCTGTCCCATAGGTGTTACATCACCTGGCTGGTTACATCACTTCCTCAAGGGATAGCAGACCAAACCAGTTTTCACTCACTCACTTTCAAACACTGACCGAAATATTAACTGGCTGGATATGAACTCATCCTTCAAAGCATTTTTATCCTCAACAAGGGCAACATATTAGATTATTAACTTGATTTGTTGTGTTTATGTTATGTTGCTTTGTGAAATATATAAAAATGTTTTCCTAATTATTGTACCTGAAAAAGAACAAGACAAATGTACTTGAAACTGAGCTAACATAATCATGTATCTGAAACAGTGCATACATAGGACTAAAAATTAGAATGACACACTTTGAGTTCCTTTGGGATAAAATAAAGTTAAACTCAGACACTTTTTATTAAATAACAACAGAGGTAAACTGCACCATTTGGGAGAAGATTTCATATTTACAGATACAGTGGCCCAAAAAGTATTTGAACACTTTAGCCACACTTTAAAGGGATAGTTCACCCAAAAATGAAAATTTGATGTTTATCTGCTTACCCCCAAGGGCATCCAAGATGTAGGTGACTTTGTTTCTTCAGTAGAACACAAACGAAGATTTTTAACTCAAACTGTTGCCGTCTTGTCAGTCATATAATGGCAGTCAATGGGACCCACGGCTTTGAGAGAAAAAAAACATACACAGACAAAACCAAATTAAACCCTGCAGCTCGTGACGACACATTGAGGTCTTTAGACACGAAACGATCAGTCTGTTCAAGAAACTAAAGAGTATTTATAAAAATTTTTACCTCTGATCCACCGCGATGTTCAACTGCGCCGGCTGTTGTGAACGCGCTCAGGACAGTTGGACATTGCGGTGGATCAGAGGTTAAAAAAAATAAATAATTTTTTTTTCAGTTTCTTGCACAGACCGATTGATTCGGGTCCGATCTTCATTTGTGTTCTACTGAAGAAACAAAGTCACCTACATCTTGGATGCCCTGGGAGTAAGCAGATAAACATCAAATTTTCATTTTTGGGTGAACTATCCCTTTAAAATGTCTGAATGTCAGTATTAGATGTTAAATATACATTTTTTAAAAGTTAAAGAGTTGCTCCACCCCAAAATGAAAATTTTGTCATTAATCACTTACCCCCATGTCGTTCCAAACCCGTAAAAGCTTCGTTTGTCTTCGGAACACAATTTAAGATGAAAAACGGGAGGCTTGTGACTGTCCCATTGACTGCCAAGTAATCAACACTGTTGAGGCCCAGAAAAGTATGAAAAGCATCGTCAGGATAGATCATCTGCCATCAGTGGTTCAATCTGAATTTTATGAAGCGACGAGAATACTTTTTGTATGCAAAGAAAATAAAAATAATGACTTTTTTTCAACAATTCGTCTCCTCTCTGTCTCTCTGCGTCACCGTAGCACCATTTTGGATATTATCCACTGAACGCAAACTTCGTATGCTCTTCTGTATCAGCCGCAACACAAGGATACGCTATTTTCATTCAAATCAAAGTGTAAATACACGTAGAATACGTATCCTTGTGTTGCGCTGACAAAGAAGAGCGTACGCTGCTTGCGCTCAGTGGATAATCTCTGGCGCTACGGTGACGCGGAGAGACAGAGAGGAGACGAATTGTTGTTCGTCAGTTTGGTACATTCTGAGAAAAAAAGAACTCACTGGTGAGCTCAGCAACATAAAGAGGCCTGAACGTCCACGGAGGACAACAGTGGTGGATGATCAGAGTATTCTCTTCACGGTAAAGAAAAACCCTTTCACAACATCCAGCCAAGAGAAGAACACTCTCCAGGAGGAAGTCGTGTCACTGTCAAAGTCTACAATCAAGAGAAGACTTCACCAGAGCAAATACAGAGGGTGCAAACAAGGCCAGATCAGACTTTACCAAAAAAACATCTGAAAAAGCCACACAACTTCTGGAAAAGCATTCTTTGGACAGCTGAAATTAAGATCAACCTGTGCCAGAATGATGGGAAGAAAAAGTATAGAGAAGGCTTGGAACAGCTCATGATCCAAAGCATTCAACATCATCTGTGAAACATGGTGGAGCAGTGTGATGGCATGAGTGTGCATGGCTTCCAGTGGCACTGGGTTACTGGTGTTAATTGATGACGTGACAGAAGACAGAAGCAGCTGGATGAATTCTGAAGTGTATAGGAATATACTCTCTGCCCAGATTCAGTCAAATGCAGCAAAATTGATTGGACGACGCTTCATAGTACAAATGGATGAGGTCCCAAAACATACAGCAAAAGCAACCCAGGAGTTTTTGAAGGTAAAAAGGTGGAATATTCTGCAATGGCCGAGTCAATCTCCTGATCTCAACCCAATTGAACAAGCATTTCACTTGCTGAAGACAAAACTAAACGCAGAAAGACCCACAAACAAATAATAACTGAAGTCAGCTGCAGTAAAGGCCTGGCAAAGCATCAGAAAGGAGGAAACCCAGTCTCTGGTGATGTCCATGAGTTCCAGACTTAAGGCAGTCATTGCCTGCAAAGGATTCTCAACAAAATATTAAAAATGAACATTTTATTTATGATTATATTTATTTTTCCAATTACATTTGAGCCCCTGAAAATGGTGGGACTGTGTAGAAAAATGGTTGTAATTCCTAAAGCATTTTATATTTTGATTCAACCCCTTGAATTAAAACTTAAAGTCTACACTTCAATTTCATCTCTATTGTTTCATTTTAATTCTATTCTGGTGGCATACAGAGCCAAAATTATGAACATTGTGTCAGTGTCTAAATATGTATGGACCTAACTGTATATGTTTTTCAGAATTCTTTGATGAATAGAAAGTTCAAAAGAGCAGCGTTTATTTGAAATATTAATAGTTTGAAACATAAAAAATGCCTGATCAATTTAATGTGCCCTTACTGAATAAGTAACTGAAGTAATTGAAGTACTGCTTAAAAAATAAATAAATAAATAAAAAACAGGAATAGGAGAAGCCTGTTCAAATACAATCATCATTTTTGCAGTTCTGCAGCTAAAATTACACACTTTAAGTCTCCAAATACTGCTTTGGCCACTGTGAGTCAGGGCTCTGGAAACAAAGCAAGCCTGAAAAAACACTCTGAAACACATACAGGAACACCTGTCTCATTTCTCAGGGTTGGGCTAAAGCTGTAAGAATGCAACAAGGCAAACAAATACATTTCATAACATTTGGTTAGGAAGGCTTTTGTTAGTGGTTTGTTTAAATTGGCTTTTTAGAGGAGCGGAGTGTTGCCATGGCATCACGTGGGGAAAAAACAAATTTTTTTCTGTAGGGGATGTTTTTAATGTTGTATTTAGCAGCTAAGTGTCTTGAGACCTTGCGTGGTTTTTCCCCCATTCCACTACTCATGTCATGTTTTTCAAAGCAAAAAACATGGTCTGTGTGAATGGCCCGAAACTGATCAGAAATCATTCATATTTGGTATTCAAGTAATATTTATTCATTGTCAATGTTAAAAACAACTGAGCTGCTTATTATTTATTATGAAGCGATACATCAGGGTCCTTTGGAGAATAGAAGGTTCAAAAGAAAAGCTTATAAAAAATAGAAATCTTTCATATACAGTTGAGGTCAAAAGTTTACATACACCTTGCAGAATCTGCAAAATGTTAATTATTTTACCAAAATAAGAGGGATCATACAAAATGCATGTTATTGTTTGTTTAGTACTGACCTGAATAAGACATTTCACATGAAAGACATTTACATAGTCCACAGGAGAAAATAGTAGTTGAATTTATAAAAATTACCCTGTTCAAAAGTTTACATACCCTTGAATCTTAATATTGTGTTGTTACCTGAATGAACCACAGCGGGGTTTTTTTTTTTTTTTTTTTTTTCCCAATTTTGTATGATCCCTCTTATTTTGGTAAAATAAAAAATAATTAACATTTTGCAGATTCTGAAAGGTAAAAGGTGTATTATTGTAATATCATATTGTACCATTTTATATATATATATATATATATATATATATATATATATATATATATATATGTGTGTGTGTGTGTGTGTGTGTGTGCGTGTGTGTGTGTTGTGTTTGTGCATGAAGTAGAATAAAACACTGTTTTCTTCTTCTACTTCAAATAATCAATACTTTCAAAATCATTTGCCTGTAACACAAGAAATTTAACTGCAAAGACACAGAATAGGAAATGAGGTTATATCCTGACAACTTCTATATTGAAACAAAGATCTGTATTTTATTTTGAGGCCGTGCCCTAAGTTACGGTGTAATGTTTTAAGACAGTGCCATCAACTGGTCATAAGTTATAAATCATGGTAAATATATTCATAGCCTTTGAACTTCTGGTCCTGAAGTCACAGACCATAACTTATGTCTAAAAATTCCTGTCCCACTTTACCATGTGCAATTTGTGCTCATAGTCTCATAATTACAACTTCATTGGAAATTTTGTTATTTTACGTTTTATGTGTTATTTTATATATAATTTTTTTTTTTTTTTTTAATGTGTTTCCTGAGCCAATGTAATAGTATCTTTACAATTTAACTTGATCTATTAGTATTTTTAAATGTAAACATAACTGTGCTGTTGTTTTTGTCGTCCTCAGCTGTGGTGGATCTGAATGGGCGGTACTTTGGAGGTCGCGTGGTGAAGGCCTGTTTTTATAACTTGGATAAGTTTCGTGTTTTAGACCTGGGAGATCAGGTTTGAGTGGGAGGTCCAGACCTGCACAACCAGGAAAGAATAATCACCAGGAGGAAGTAATTTGTCTTTCTGTAAATAGCATGAGTAATTTTATACACCATTGTAAAACATTAGCTTGTGTGCCCCTTTCCGCAATACTTTTTGTAATGAAGATTTCATTTGCTCTTTTGTAAATTGCTTCTAGTCTCTCTCACACGTCACAGTTAAAAATATCCTTTTGTCCTTGTGATTAAGATGTGATGAAGAACCCATAAATAAAAATGCTTTTGGGAGAATAACTTTTAGGGTTGGTTCTGTTTTAAAGGTAAAAAGTGGTAACACACTTTTTTCGTATCTCGGTTTAACGTGCAGAGAGTTAAGTAAGTTATTTGTGGGTTTACTTTCTGATAATTGAGCACTGTGGTGCTTTCAAAACATGGCTTAACCATTTGCAGTGGGACTATTTGTTTGGAGAAAAGGGTTGTTAGTATCGAAAACTCATCCTCTCCAGTAGTTACTACATGGTTTTAAAGAAAGAAACAATTACACGCTCATGTTGAATGGGGTGATGTTGATGAAGATGATGATGATGATGGTGGTGGTAATAAATGAGTCCTGGTTCATGATTTATGTAATCAGACATACAAGTCCCTGTGCGACTCTAGAAAGTAGGAAACCTACATTCCTCTGTTGTGACATAACAGCGACTCCCATGAGCCCTCACTCTCTGATCCACACACTA
This sequence comes from Spinibarbus caldwelli, assembly GCA_039654775.1. Taxonomy (NCBI): domain Eukaryota; kingdom Metazoa; phylum Chordata; class Actinopteri; order Cypriniformes; family Cyprinidae; genus Spinibarbus; species Spinibarbus caldwelli. The sequence goes on along the minus strand of CM077228.1, from coordinate 18,814,924 downwards.
TTGATAGACTTAAAGAATTATACTTTTTCATAATGTGTGTCTTGACCTGAGCAGAAATTGGGTTTTGCGTGTTACTCAATAAAAGGTGACTTCATTACATGTACGTTTTTCATAAAAGCATATCTGCAGGATACCTTATATGCCTATGAATACATCACCTAAATAATATTTTGTGTTTTACCAGATACCTATGCATGTTAGGTGTATGATGGTTTATGTTTGGATATGTGTGCAGATATGTGTTAGACTGGGTCAGTGATGGTGCGATGTTCTGGTATGGTGTGAAAACGCACTTATGCAAGACGAAGGTGCTGGGGATTAAAGTAAAGAATAGACTGAACTCCACGAGGATTCATTTAAACAGAACAGATCCTCATCAAATGACTCTTATATGAACAGAGCATCTGAAATATGGCAGAAAGGGGTTGAGCTGTTCAGGTCACAAGTTCAGCGCTGGGTATTGAGCTGGTACGCTGTGTAAAAGTGCCAGATCTATTTATGGCAGCTTGAGGTGATGGCTTTGTTGGGTTTAGTACATTTGTGATTTTCAGTTTTTGTGCTATGGGCATAAAGGATACCTTAATTCGTGCAGCTTGTTGAAGCAAGATATAGTATTTCTGAGCAGTTAGACTGGCACATAATGAAATGTTCAAAAATCCAACTAGAGCTTACAAAAATTGTGCCGTTTGTTTTTATATGAAAATATCAGATTTATATGAAAAAAGTAAGAAGCTTCACCACTAAACCTACCCCTCAGCAGAGAGAGAGCAGATTGTTTGAAATACTACAAATGGTTTTGTATGAATTAGCAACCAAATAGTTGCAAATTGTCGTTAAATTGTGTTGGGAAAAATCCTATAGACTTGAATTGTATAGTAAAATGTAGAGCAGTGGTTCTCAGTCAGGGCCCACTATTTGCTCTACAAACAGCAAATCTTAAGATGACTTAAAATTATTTAAAATAACACAAATCAAGCATTTTTTTTTTTTTTAAACTTGCTGACTTTGTAAATGGTTACAGAAAAAAAAAAAAACCTGGGCATTACACTAAACGACTGAGGTCATTCTGAACACAACAAACTCACATGTGCGCGTCGTTGCCAGAAGATTAAAACAATGTGTTCTAAAATCAGCTCAAAATATCAAACATGTTTGATATCCTCCGAATGAACGGATTCATAGTCTGAAGATAAAAGTGTCTGTGCCGATCATATGCTATATGATTTCCATTTTCTGTATTCTGCATATCACGATTTTCTCAACTCGTCCTAGCATGTGTATAGGGAAATAATTGTAGAGGTGGAAAGAGATATTTACAGTTGTGGGGGTTTATGCAGTTTTATGACATACTATTTTAGATTTGGTGGTTTATTTTTAGGCTTGCCCACTTTTGAATGTTCTTAATTAAAGGGATAAGTTCACCCACATGTTGTTCCAAACTTTTATGCATTTCTTCTATTGGAAACAAAAGAAAAATATTTTGAAAAATGTTTGTTTAGTTTTGTTTTTTGGTTTGTTTTGTTTTGGACCCCATTTGCTTTCATTGTATGGACAAAAACAATTCTTTAAACAACACCTTTTATGTTCCACAGATGAAATAAAGCCATAAAAGTTTGGAACAACACAAGGGTGAGTAAATTGTGGTGAACTATCCCTTTAAGTCTTGAGTCTCGTCTTTATACAACCAGACACAAGTCAGTTACCTACGTTAGGGAGGTGTTGATTAGTTGTTTGTTTTTGAATTGCACCGACTGTGCGTGTGGTGTGAGAGTAGAGAGGATGGGTTGCCAGTTTCATTTACAGTAAACAGAACATCAGGACACTAGTCTGGACAGTGTTTATCGGAAATGACTCCCTACACTTTAACTTGTGAAATTAATTTATGGTGCATGACTCTATTTTAACGACCATACAGTAATGGCTGAGTAGTTCCATAAAAACACACCTGAAGTATACTGCTTATATTAATATGCACTAAACGGGCATATACATTCTTTTCTATGTACTAGGTAACACAGTGGACACTTTCTCTAAAACAATCTCAAAATTCAGTAAAAAACTGATTCCTTTCTTTAATAAAAGGTCTGTTCATTACTCACTAGCTCAGAACGTGTGCACTTCACTGTGTGTATGTGTGTGTGTTTCTCTCTGGTCTATTCCTGGTTTTGACATCTTATCCCTGTGCAGAGTGAATCAGCTTCAGGGACAACTTCAGGATCACTTGCCTCACTATGCTTATTTATTTTTACCTATAGCGAGAAAGTCAACACTTTACAGTAACAGTGTGTATCACAACAACCCTGTGTACCGTTTAGTGTTTACTTTAGAGACTCATTTCCTAATGTAGGTGTTTGTTCTTGTTCACATGCATGAAGCAATCCACATTTCCACATCTTTCACATGAAGCATGTTCTGTGTTTCCAAGCAAGTTAAATAACAGATCTAGCAGCTCACTTCACTGAAAAGCCATTATGTTACGAATGCCAGTCAGTAACCCAAATTCCAGTATAATCTCCTGCATGGAACGTACTTAGAGTGTGTGCCCATTAACGATAATTAGAATAACTCAAGATTTCCGTCCTGAAACCGGTTTGAGAGTTTCTACATGTTCTCAGTTTTCTATTTTTCAAATGAAACTTTAAATTAAGGTGTTCGGAATGCTTATTCAATCCAACCACATGAGAAAGCATAACTGTTTGCAATTGTGCACAAATTTGGATTATGTGATTCACATGGAAATTGTATGATTTGTATTAAAAAAGTGAAAATGCATCCCTAAACCTAGCCCTCATGGGGCGAGAGCAGATTAGGCCTATACAAAGATGTAAGAAAGTCATATGAATTTGCGACATTGTGATAAGTTTGCTATGCAGTTGCAAAGGTTTTGGGTTGTTTGTTAGAGCATTATTATGTGGTTGCTAAGATGTTCAGGGTTTTTTTTTTTTTTTTTTAGAGCTTTGCTATGTGATTTATAGGGTGATCTGGGTGGTTTTAAGTGCTTGCTAACTGTCCCAAGTTAAGAGAGCCCACCTCCAAATCGCCAGATAAAATTTTGGGCCTTTAATGGTCAATTATAGCCTGTTGAATTGGTTAAAGTATATATTTATTTATTTAAATTTTATTTATTTTTTATTTTTTAAGAAAAAAAATATATTACCAATCCAATCACATGATTCGTACGGAAAAGTACAATTTTTCCTATTAAAATTTCGTATGAATAGGCTAATTCATCTCCATAGCAGACTGTTGTAGTTTAATACTAAGCCTTTGTTGTTGTTTTTTTTTTTTTTTTTTTTTGTTTTTTTTTTTTTAACATTTATATGTAAATTTAATAATTTAGCAGACAATTGTATCCAACGCGACTTACAAATGAGGACAATAGAAGCAATCAAACAAACAAAAAGAGCAATATGACAGCTTTCCTTCACTACCCGAAACACTACCAGTATTCTACCAGAAGGTTAAGTTCTGGTACCACTACCATAATAAGTTCTACTGCGTGTACACACATTTTGGAATTATATTTCAGCTCACAGTGTGTCCCGCGCAAATATCAGCCAAAAAAAAAAAAAAAAAAAAGGCTCGGCCAGACAGTGATCTGGGTCAGCGCAGCAGCCGATGGGAAACAGGTTCATTATTGTGCAGTAACAAAGACATGAAAGAGTGGGAAAGTGAAACCCGGAATAACGAGAAAGTGTCATGAAGCTTGGGGAAAACAAAGCTGTTCTCACATGACTCGCAATTAACTTACTTTCTTTGGGAATCGCATGTCTGTGTGAAAAGGGGATAAACATAATGCTTTGTTTTCCGATATAACTCCAAAACCTTCAAATGTCTTCTGAAATATTGGTCGGTAAGTGTTCTAAAGCGCTGCCACGTGAGAACTAGACAAAAAAAAAAAAATGTAACTTTCCATTTAAGTATGTGTAATATTTTCTGGACAGAGATGATGCGAGGTTGGAGGTGTCACGCCCTCGGTTTTCATCCTGTACGTGCAGATGCGAGAGTCACCAACAGCCCTCTGCATTTCACTGAAGATCTCCAAACCAACAAAGGCTTAAAGAGACAAAAAGATTAAACGCGCTGCAGTCATTTGTTTATCATGCACTTTTCAATATTATATCAAGTATACCAATTTATATTAAAAATTAAACAAAATGAAAAGGGAAAAAATAAACACAACTGTAACGTTAAATTCAGAAAAGTCACCTTTTATATTATAATGTTCCAAAAATGTTGAATTTTCATGAAGCTAGAAGTTTGAAATATTCGGAAGATCTTTTTTTTAGTGATTAATTGGTTTGTTTTTAACATTTTTCTTAAACAAAACCCAACAACAATGCAATGGGTGATTTCTCTCAAATCACTTGCGGTACGTATATCTACAAACAAACTCTCGAAATTACATGCACATTAAATTTCATTTAGGCTAATCACCGATTCATCCGTTTAAAAATAATAATAAAGTAGCCTACAACCTGAAATAAAACGGACTCATATTATTTTACATGCAGCCTAAGAGTTTACCGTTACATTCATTATTAATCTACTTCTTTTATTGCAGGGAATAATAATTTAAAAACCAACAAGCCAGGGAATTTATAGCTCGAGGAGACTTGCTATTATTTCACGGGTTTATGTAGATTGATGGATTGATGTAGTGACTCCCCGCACGTAGGCAAGTGGGGATGCCCACTCGACGCGTGACCTGAATGTTTAATGCGCTTGAGTCCACAGCCTTACACGCCCTTTTATCAGTTTGTGCAAATCATTAGCATATAGAAATATAACTAAATATCAAAATAATAATAACAAATAGTCTATTATTCAACGCATGATTATAAAGTGTGAACACCATAGTTATGTATTTATTTTTTCATAATAACCAACATCTAGTATTTGACCGCAAGGTGGCGCATGTGAACGCTCTCCCCGGCAGACACGCCTTCTGTAGCCGGTTCCGTATTTAAAGCGCAGATGATGAGAGACGTGCTGTTAGATATTACCGGGAAGCAGAGCGAGGTGGTTTGAACTGATACAAATCGGCGCAAATCTTCAAGCAGCTTTTAAAGAAGAAGATTTACAAAGAAGAGCGTCTTTAATTCTTGATTATTCGTTTGTGTTCGCAAAAAGCCGCTGATATTCTTGCTGATATTTCCCAATCCTAAAGGAATGCCAAGGGAACTAACCCAGAACAGGATCCAAAAAATCTGGATTCCCTCTAAGGATGACAAACCTTCAATGCCCCGCACATGTAAGTAATCACACACACACACACACACACACACACACACACACACACACATATATATATATATATATATATATATATATATATATATATATATATATATATATATATATATATATATATATATATATATATATAAGATTGGCGAGCACATACATTTATTATTATTATTATTCTTATTTAACAATAAAGCGCACTTTACATATGACGTTAAATATTTCGCTAATAGAATTAAACTGTGATTTATGAGCACTGTACTTTAATGCATGCACTGATCAAACTGACATAGTTTAAGGTGATGGTCGTCGGTAGCCATGGCGACAGAATTAATTGATTCTTTAACATTCTGAAGATTGTAAGAGCGCCTTCTCAAGTGATTCGGTTGTCATGGAAACCCACGCGCATCGCCTTTGTAAAGACTTTCGAACTCGGTGGCACGCTGATGACGCCAGGCATTGAAGCGCGCTCTGAATAAGAGATTCGGCGGAGAGGAATGTGGGGAGGGGATATTGCGTTTTCTGATTGGTCAAATATATATACCTGCACTTGGCGTGAGCGTGATGTCAGTAGCGGATGCATAGGAATTACTCATCAAAAATGATGCATTTTAATATCTGCTGCGTCAGTGATATCACCCTGACCCTCATGTTGTTCATTGTGATTAATAAATGTTTAGTGCTCATATTTGTGAAGATAGAAAGACTGAAAGAGAGAACATTTTGGGAAAAAATAAAAAAAATAATAAATAAAAATAAATCAGCAAACTAAAATGTTAATCTAAATAAAAATAATATAATTGTAATAAATTATGCAATGATAGTTTGTTTTTTGTATCATTGTATTTTTGCAGATTTTAATACAGTACAATAATTGTATCCAGGACAGTATGTTTTATTATTATTATTATTGCAGTTTTACAATATATTGTAGAATATAATGAAATCATTATTAAGAATGAATGAATGGGAATTCCCTTCTAAATTTTCCTCTCTAAATTAATCATAATTTCCTTTATTTATATATATATATATATATATATATATATATATATATATATATATATATATATATATATATATATATATATAATTGAATTATAACCAAGACATGTTTTCCATAAGATTCTGTCTGGTCAGTGTACGTAGACAGTCAGTAAAAGCCTAATAAGATCATTGTCTGTCTCTGCTGACTGAGCTGAGTTTGAGGTTGTGTGTTTCCGTTGGGGATCTTCTTAAGGATTAACCCTGACTGCGCTGGTTCACATTGCCCATTCAAATGGCCACCTGCCAATGGACGTCTGTAATTCATTGAGAAAAACTGCTGTTTACTTTCTCTTTCTCTTTGATAGGGATTACTTTTACCCCATAAATAACATGATGAAATAGAAACAATCAAAATATACAAAACTTTGAATCCTAGCCTAATGCACAACTGCATAAATACATATATTTTGTGGCAATTCCCAAGAAACGTCAGACGTGTGCAGAAACATTTACTTCTTGTAGGATTTATGTGTCTGTGTGTGTACGAGAAAGTGAGACTTATCTGCGTCTGACCCGGTTAACGTCTCGCTGCCGGCGGTGTGGAATGTGCATGTGCATTTAAAGTGTAGTAAATGTTTAATTTAGAAAATGCATCTGTGCGCACATGACCTGGCCCATAGCTGGCTGTCTGATTGGCTGGTGGGGAGGGTCGCTAACAGGCTGCCCATGCACGTGACTGAGAAATCATGTGGAGTGAGGGAAATAGAAAGAAAAAAGTGTCCCCTAAAATATTGAGTTGTGATTCTGTGTATTCACATTTTTTCATCAAAATGTGACTGTGTATTTTATTTTCTCTTTTATTTTAGTACGTGGAGGCCCCCACCTGGCAAACCCCCCAACGGTGATAGTGATGGTAGGGCTTCCTGCTCGGGGCAAAACCTACATGTCAAGAAAACTCACACGCTACCTCAACTGGATTGGTATTCCCACAAAAGGTACAAAAAAATCAAGAAATGTTAAATAAATAAATATGTTTGTATTATATATTATTATTATTGTTATTATACACATTTTGCAGGAATTCTTAATTACTGAATATGTGTATTTCTAGTTTTTAACGTTGGCGAGTATCGTCGAGAGGCAGTGAAACACTACAGCACTTACGATTTCTTCAAATCGGACAATGAGGATGCTGTAAAAATCCGACAGTGAGTCGTGTGCCTGAACTACACAATGCCATAATATGAAAATGAATTCTTCTTCAACTCGTTTATGTAGATATATGGAGTAATTAATCATTTTGTTTTGTCTCCAGGCAGTGTGCCTTGGCCGCTCTGAGAGATGTCAAGAATTACCTCACTGAAGAGGAAGGTCAAGTGGCTGTAAGTACTGTATCTTTTAGTACTGTCAAACGATTAATCGCGATTAATCGCATCCAAAATAAAAGTTTTTGTTTACATAATATCTGTGTGTGTACTGTGTATATTTATTATGTATATATAAATACACACACACACACACACACACACATGAATGTATATATTTAAGAAAAATAAAAATGTTTATATATTAAATATATTTATATATAATATAAATTACATGATTATAAATATATACATGTAAATATTTTCAAAATATATACTGTATGTGTGTGTATTTATATATACATAATAAATTGCAAATTTTGGATGCGATTAATCGCGATTAATCGTTTGACAGCACTACTGTAGATGTATAAAAAGCTTGCAGAATGTTTAAAAACAGAGCAGATCCTCACCGCTGTATGTTTCCACAGGTTTTTGATGCTACAAACACAACCAGAGAGCGACGAGATATGATCCTGGAGTTTGGTGCAGAAAATGGCTTCAAGGTTATTCATAATATCTTGAAAATTGCTTTTGATGACAATTACAAGGACGAAGACCACTAATACAAATGTACTTTTGCAGATTTTTTTCATTGAGTCTGTTTGTGACGACCCAAATGTCATCGCCTGTAATATCTTGGTAAGTTGCATGAGTAATAGTTTCAAACAACATAATTTAACTTTTTATGTGTAACTTAATTATATACATTTTTGTATAACGACTGCTAAATTACTGACGATAAAATGTGCAATACCATTAAACGCTGCATTAATACTTAAACAGGAAGTTAAGGTGTCATGTCCTGACTATCAAGATTGCAACAAGACGGATGCCATGGAGGATTTTAAGAAAAGAATTGAATGTTACAGAATGAACTATCAGCCGCTCGACCCTGACCAATATGACAAGTATGTTAGCAATACACACTCACACCTTCTTTGTCAATGACTCGTCTTTAATATTCCAAGATTAACCACTTGTTTGTCCTCACAGAAATTTGTCCTTCATCAAAGTGATTGACGTGGGTCGCAGATTCCTGGTGAACCGCATTCAAGACCACATCCAGAGTCGGATCGTCTACTACCTGATGAACATCCACGTGCAGCCACGGTCTATTTATTTGTGTCGTCATGGTGAGAGCCAACACAACTTGCAGGGCCGACTTGGCGGAGACTCTGGACTGTCTACACGTGGACGAAAGGTACTATACTCATAAATCTCAGAAAAGAATGAAAATAATGCAGGGGGTTCAACTTGTTAGGTTGGGTAATTACTTTTTAATAGTTATTGAGTCATCTTAAAATGACTTATACCTTTTCATAAACAAGCATGTTGTTGCCAGTTAGCTCAATTTGGTGCCAAGGACGGTATTTGTAAAGTTTGAAACAGTGTCCTAGCCAAGAGTACTAAATTACCCATGTGTCCAATTTGTCCAAACTCTCCAGAATAACAAACCATCCTACTCTGTAGTTCGCAGGAGCTCTTGCTAAATTTGTGGAGGAGCAGAACTTGAAGGACTTGAAGGTTTGGACAAGCCAGCTGCGTCGTAGTATCCAAACTGCCGAAGCCCTCAACGTGCCATATGAACAGTGGAAAGCCCTGAATGAGATTGATGCTGTAAGTTCTCCAGCATGCATCTTTGGTTTGGTGTTTCTGCAAAGATGCTCCATTTCATTCTCCTTACAATGTTTGTATGTTGTCTACAGGGTGTGTGTGAGGAGATGACTTATGAAGAAGTGAGGGAGAGGTTTCCAGAAGAGTTTGCACTCAGAGATCAAGATAAATACTACTACCGCTACCCCTCCGGAGAGGTACGAACAAACGAAATGCCTTTATTTTACTATGACAAAGTATAAGAAAGTGTCCTTAATAAAACGCCTCTATCTTTCTCCAGTCATATCAGGATTTGGTTCAGCGAGTAGAACCTGTGATAATGGAACTGGAGCGACAGGAAAATGTTCTTGTCATTTGTCATCAGGCTGTGATGCGCTGCCTATTAGCCTACTTCTTGGACAAAAGTGCAGGTGAGATTCTTAAATAAAACTTTGTCACCATTTACTCACCTTCATGTCATTTCAAACTCATATGAGTTTCTTTCTTCTATGGATGTCCCATATGCTCTTTTCCACACAAACTTAAGATAAAGTTCCACTTGAGCTCCAAAAATAGTCCATATGGCTTCTGAAGTCATTGAAACTTCCTTGTGTACCCTGGTGACAAAGAAGTACACTTTAGCATACATTCAAAGAGTAGGTAACACTTTAAATTTGGGAACTATCAACTAGTCGCTTTGTTAGCATGCATATTACTAGGTTATTGGCTGTTTATTAGTACTTATAAAGCACATATTAATTCGTGACCATATTCTAGAATACCTAAATATAACTACTACTTACTTACTATCTATAAGGAGCAAATTAGGAGTTTATTGAGGGAAAACTAGTATGGAAGTATGGAAAAGAGCAGCATGAGCATTCATCAGAATGTCTCTTTTCGTGTTCCACAGAAGAAAAACAAAGCCATACAGGTTTGGAATGACATGAGTCATAAGTAAATGACCCCTAATCTCAATCCGCACACTTTTCCATACTTATTTGCAGTGCAATCATACTAACCTTTAATTTCCTGTCGGTAGATGAAATGCCGTACCTGAAGTGTCCACTCCACACAGTACTGAAGCTGACCCCAGTGGCGTATGGTAAGATTATTATCTCTGATAATATTTGATCTAATCTGAATAACGTTGATAAGTATAACTAACTGTGTGTTTTTTAAAGGGTGCAAAGTTGAATCCATCTCTCTGAATGTGGATGCAGTGAACACACATAGAGACAGACCAGAGGTTAGCACAAACATATACACTTGCATATACACTACACACAAACACTGTATTATTTCAGTTTCTAATCTCTTGTTCTGTCTTCTCTCTCTAGGAGGTGAAGAGAGGCCAGAGCACTTTGATCAGGAGAAACAGCGTGACCCCTCTCACCAGCCCTGAACCCAATAAGAAGCCCCGCATCGAGGGTCTGGATGATCCGATTATCAGAGAGGTGACACCCTCCCAACTGACCCTGTGTTCAGCTTCACACACCACTCTCGCTCTGTCCACACAGGTGAGCCACAGTTACTGTCCTTATATCTGTGTCATATCTGTCATACTAATCATTTCATGCTTCACCCTTTCACATTCTCTTCCTGTTTCTCTCTGTTTCCTTCTATTTATTCTTCCTCATTCCACTTTATGTACTACAGCACTGGCTTAGTGAAGCTTGTCTGTAAGTATTTCCTCCTTCTGTTTCTTCCTTATCTGTTTCTAGTAATTGTACGCCCTCAAACTTCCCCAACTTGACATCACATCCTAAAAATAGACCATACAATGAATTTTACTTTTAATGCAACGAGAAATGTTTCATATATCTTTTGGTTGTTGACCTCCAGTCAAACTCTTGGTCTTGTCACTTGGTGATTTATTAAAACTAACCAATCAGATGTCCTCATAATTATGATGAGCTCAGTACCTAAAGTTTAGCCAATCATGACAACCTTATTTGCATATAGAAGTCTTAAAGGTATGGCAGAAATCTTCTTTGTTTTAGAGGAAGGGTAGAAAACGGTCATGTAAAACAAAATTACAACTGATTATGAAGTTTAAATGTTATAATTTTACAACATGGCCCTTTTAAAGGTGGTATTAATAAAGATATAATCAAGTACTATATTTACACTATCCTTTATCTTAATTTATATATAGATACCCACTTTCTCATTTGTTTTGTTAATAATCACTGTCTGTCTCTCGCTCATCTTTTGCATACTTAAAGACGCACTTTTTTACATTATCTACAAGTGGTATCAGTGCTGCTCTTTCAGAGGTAATAGTCATAGAAACTAATGTGGTAGAGTAGCTTCAATAGTAAATAGTATTTGCAGACTGCAAACATTTTCTATACTGATTTAGGGATAAAATCTAGAGAATCTTACAGATTGGATTTTAATTGTAAAATGTGTTAAATGGAGGTAGAATTGGGCCCTGTTTACACCTGGTATTAACATCTGGTATTTATAGCTAACGCAGATGCTAATACCAAAATAACAGGGTTACAGTTAGCTAAAAACATTGCCAAATTAGCCAAAATATTGAGTAAATAAACTCATAAAGTGTGCAAAAAATATGTAGAGCTTGCATTTGTTGTTCAAATTCTCTGGAAATGTTCCCTTTTTGAGTGCAGATTCCATATAGGCTGGCCAAAAACAATAACAACACAGTTTTGTGTTATGCTAACTGCTGTTATGCTAAAATGCTGTGAGCTAGCAGCTAGCTTGTTGAGTATACCAACTGTTCAGTAATTAACAAAATGATCTACATTCTTTTTTCACAGAACCTGAAGAAATGCTCCATAGAGTGCCACGAACCCCCTCAGCTCTGCCTGTGAGATTTTAAGGCTGTATTGCTTTACTCCGCACCAAGCTGCTTCCTCTTTTCCTCCCAGAGAGGTGTGTGTGTCCATCTTTCAAAAAATGGACACTGAGTGCAACCTGGGTTTTTCTATTTGTCCTTCATGAATTCGTAATTAATGTACGTATCGTGTGGTTTGTACTAGTAAGGAGTTCAGTGATTTGTGTGTGTGTTTTTGCGTATGAAGGGAAATCAGAGCTCGGTGGCAGGGATTAAAAAATGTTGTCAAGCACCCCCACATTTTTGGACACTATTCCCTGTTTACGTAACAGGATACCACTTGTAGATGTTTTTATTATGGTCTCGGCCAGTTTTTTTAACACTGACGGTAAGAATATGCCCTGAACTTTGAAGGACGATGCTAAAACAGACCAAAGATCACCCGCAGACGCTTACGGGCTGATTCATGGCTTTTCTGCACTCACTTTCAAATATATGCTGCAAATAAATTGCACATTATAATTGCACATTTAGACAATTTGCATTTATTTGTCTTAAATTCTGAGGGCAATAATGAATCTTACCATTTGTAATGCTGCTTGCAGTTTTGAAAGCTGTTTAAAAGTTCTCATGTTGTCCACTGCAGTTTCAGATGATTTGTGTTATGGATATGGATTGTGAGTGTGTTTTTTATGTAATTTGTGAGTTTTTAAGACGTGATGACAAGGTCGATGCGCAAAGTTATAAAAACAGGGTGTTTTATGTGTGTTTGGATGGGACAAAGTGAAGCAGTGTTTATATGTGTTGTTTATATTTAATGTATTTTATGGTGTGACGGATATCAGATACATTTTTATACTGTTCATTTATTAATTCCCTAGAGTGCCTAGTGCTTGAGCTATCAGGCCAGAGTTGCTTTTTTACATTCTAATATGAGAATTATATTGGAAAAAAAAAAAAAAAATTTTATTGTACTTTTATCATTACAGTTTCAGTTTTGTTAGCATGTCAAAGCCTGATTAAGAGATTAAAATAGTGTTTGATATCGTATGTACAGATTTACCCTTGTAATCCAAATGTTTACAATTTGAATTTGTAAATGATTTTATAGGAATGGAGTAAAATTTTAACACTTTCGAATCTAAGTACCAGCTTTAATTGTAAATATACAGTTCTGAGAAGACATCTAGTTGCTTTGAACAGCAATTTTGGGCTCAATTTTTAGTGTAAAACATTCTGTTTATCACACAACTAGGTGCAATGTTGTATATTGACTCTTAACGGTAATTCATCTGATCGCTTATGATACTTGAACCTCATTTTGTAATATCTTTCCTTTTTTTGTAAAAATAATATTTATTTATTTGTACTAGGCATTGTGTTTCAAGCACTTTGTTCATTACTGAGATCATACAGCATATCAACACGTCTAATAATTGTCTCTTTCTGAAGAAAGTGAATCATTTATATGCATTTACTGACTCAATAAACAGTCTAAAAGAGGATTTGTGGGTGTTTATTTGTTTTCACAGAACTGCATTTCCTTTTCTTGCAATTTTTCCATAAATGGGCAAATATAGGATGACAATTTCCCATCCCACTGAGCATCCTCCAGCTTTCAGTCAGTCTGCTGTTTTTATTTAGTCACACAGCACTATCACCCACATCCGCCTCATTTCTAATGAGCGCTATCTGTGTTTTATGGCCCTCTGGACTCTATGCTTTGCTTACCTGTTGGAACAGACTATTGCTATCAGTGGAAACTTGTTGTTTAACCAGGCAAACCTTTCATTTACCATTCAAATTATTGTGAAATGATGCAATTTACATGAAATGCTAGTCACATGGCATCTGTCACATGCCCACAGTTCACTGCAACAGGAGTGCAATATAAGATTAAACTTGAAATCATGGAATGTGTATAAACAGTATAATAACCATTGTAAACAAAAACAACCATTGGTTGCAGGACCAGCACAGACAACAATAAAACATGATAGCATTGCATGGACAGAATATGTATTTGGATGATTCTCAGGAAGAATTTTTAAATCTTTGTATATATTTAATAATTTATTTATTTATGTGTGTTTGTTTTATCCATTATAAAAATATCAATTTTACTGAAAAAAAAAAGAAAATATGCTTTCATTGCCTACATAAAAAAACAAATAAATACAATTTGAAAAAATAAAATAAAAATCAATTATTTGGTAATGCACTTTCAACCCTATTATGCAATTCTCCTCCTTTTAAATAAATGTTTTCATAAACAAACTAAAGAAAAAATTTAATGTGATAGCTTTGTGGATTGAAAATATAGCTGAATCATTCTAAGGATTGATTGATTTATTACTTGTTTGTTTGACTGTTTATTTGTTCTTATATTTATAATAATAATTAATGCTTAAATTAATTAACTAAACAGTATATAAAATATTTTTCTACTATTGAATTTTGATAGAAACCGTAAAAAAGTTTCTGTAATTTCAAATTTTTCTCCTTTTAAATAAACAGTTTCATTTCATGCATGTAATTATGGGAACAACGTCAAATTGCTGATCGCATGGTTCAAACAGAGGTAGCTACAGTTCTCTCTATATCAGTAAATGTCAGTAATAATCATCTTCAAGCTCAATAATCAAGAATATTTTTTTTAGACAGCATTTTTATGGCTGAATCTTCCTACTTCCTAAATGTCTATGACAATAACAGGCATGTTATTGAAACTGGAATATATAATTTTCAAATATGATTTCTTAATCAGTGCTAACCTTTTCAAATGAAATGATCTAAAATCCTAAAATAACACCCAAAATATACTTGATTTATATATCCTTGAAAATATACTTTATTTTTTTGTATACCCCTTGATTTAAAATGACCATGTAGTAAATGACAGTGTAGATCAGGAGTGTATGTGACTATTATCGGCGAGCTCTAATGGTTATTTATAGCTCAATGTTGAGCGTGAGCTTCAGGCTGAAGGGATGCAGAACACACATCGGCCCACTGCAATCAGATCAGTGTGAAGTCAATCAGGCCATCAATGTTCCAGCTTATCACATGAGATGAACCCAACGCCCCCAGTTATTCATGTGCACATGGATACAGTCAGCTTATCCTGCACGTATGGAAATGTCCCACCAGCTGTTTCCATTGGTTTTAGAAATGTCTATAACATCTGTAAAGCAACTTGTGATTGTGGAATGTCACGCATATTTAAAATAATAGTGGTTTGTTATTATTAAGACCTGACCAAATGTAAGCCTATAAAAATTATGATGAGCATAATTTTCTTTCCTTTGTGGACATTTACTATTCAAACAGGAAGTTGAAGGGATTATCCTTCTTTTTTTAAATAGCCAGTTGGCTTTTGTTTTACGTCGGGGTTTTTCAAACCTGTTCCTGTAGGAGGTCTGTCTTGCAGAGTTTGGGGTGCTTGCAAGTTCTCCTGCAATCGGTCGAAGTTCGTATGAGTTGGGAAGTTGTAATTACAAAGTCAGGTGCGTTCAAGAGCGATATTATAAAAAATTTTTTTTTAAAAAAATTTAATATAAAATGTTTTTTTATATATTCTAAGACATGATTAATAAAGTGATTAAGACTTATTTATTTATTTATTTATTCTATCCCACTCGTAATTAGGCTGCTTTGTGGTGCTGCTTCTGCATTCAACTCTTAACTCATAAATACAATCTGCGACATGACTTGAGTGCAGCATTAGCTCCAACCCTAATTAAACAAACATGAACCAGCTAATCAAGGTCACTAGAAACTTCCAGGCAAGCGTGTTGGAACTGGTTAAAGTGTTGGCCTTCCAGTAGCAGAACTGGACATTCCTGGTTTACGTTAGGCCTATAGCAGTGAACCAAGATGTAGCTACAGTGTGCTAGTGCTCATCGGTTGCACGTGGTATCAAGAAGATAGTAAGCATTATTATACAAAAATTTAAATGTTGTCGATGACCATAATTATGTAAAATGTGATGTCGACAATATTTGTCATCTAATATTTTGCTTTGCAGGAAGAAAACCAAAATCTTAGATTTGTTTTATATTTGGGATGTGATTTTTTTTCATTCCTTTTTTTCGTAATTGAGGCATGGCGATTATTATTACTGACTGCTAGCTATTGTAGGCTACTCATTTTATGTTAGCCTATGTGTTCTCAAATGTGCTTGCATTTTGCGTGATTTGTATTTCTGAGAATTGACCGAAATGGTGATAAATATTTTTGTTACGATGCAAACTTGAGTAGGCTAGTCTGAGGGAATTATGTTCTAGTTTATATTGTAATTTTAGCCAGTGCATCTACAGTACGATTGACTCAGAGGTGTGAGGCACTATATATATATTTTTTTTTTTGGTTTTCCAGGTAGAGAACGTTTTAAATGCACACATGCTGAAAGTCTTAATTTCAGTAGCATAATTTCTGCAGGGATGACATATTTCTGTAGGCCTAACCAGAGGTCCACCCTTGTTCCCTCAACAAAAAAGCCAAGTTTTTTTTTTTTTGCATTAGCTTTTGGATTGTTTCAGAAAATAAGCCCTGTGACCAACAAAAGTGTATGATTCTTGCACTTTTTGTTTATTAGTAATCTTCACAAATGAACTTTTAAGAATTTTAAAGCCTAAATAAAATCACCAGAAGTAAAAAGCTGAAGTTATAGGCTGTACACAAACAACACCACAGTCGCATGACTTCAACTGCAAGCTTTCGAAATCTTTTTTAATCTTAATTTAAAATGTGTACATTGGAAAGTCTGAGTTTCTTTCTTTTTGAAGTTTTGTTTTTCACAAAATGTGCGAGACTCAGTCATTTTCTTGTACTGTTTTCTCACAACCGGAGACTGTGGCTGAGGGAAGTTGGATCAGGGTCATGATAATAATAATGAAACCACACAGCTTCCTGTGGGCAGAGCTGACATAGATGAGCAATGGGCAAGAAACTTCACTCATTCTCTAAAAACAAAGACGGCTCTGATTACTTTGCCAACTTTTGCTTGTTAAATCATTGGATAATTAATGCTCATTTATCCAAATCTGCTCAGAGCAAAATTATGGAGTCAGACAGACATTATGAAGTTCCCATGAGGAGGTTGTTTTGGATATTGTGGTCTATTTTGGTCTATGGAAAACCATAACGTCACGTGTAAGATCCAGTTGGCGAGTGGAAGAGAGACAGAGAGGGAATGTAGCTAAAATTGTAGTTCATCCATCTGTTATAAGGTGTACTGAATGTATGTCTTGTTTGTTTATCATTGTCTAAACATCTCTTGAATGCTGGTAAAATCTAAAAAATCAAGTCTTCATGTTAAAAATGGCTTTATAAAGACAAAAAATGTCTTATTTCATATGCCAAAATGCCACCTAAACAATGGGTCTACGATTAATCTAGGCTAACGATGCTTTTGGGAAACACAGCCCAGAACATTCTAGCAATAGCACACCAAAATGCTACAAACAAATCAGAACACCTTAGCATGTAGCAGTTCCATAACAACGCCCTTCACATGGAACTGGAAAAATGTGCTTGGTGTTAAAAAGTTGGCCAGTAGTTGGCGATGTCGCTTTGTAAAGAAATACTATGCGCCTGCGCTCATACACATTTCTATAGAGTGAACACGTAATATGCATGTGCATGACGTCACTGTTTTCACAAATTCGTATTTTCGTAGTTAACATAAAGACTATTATGGTATAGTTTTCAAAAAAAATCGCACTTGAACGAACGGCTAAAACGCTTTAAAAAGTTCAATTTTTAGTTGAAAACGGTGTCGTGTAAATGCCCCCTACAGCATTGTGGGGTGAAAAACGTAGTTATATCATGACAACTCTCATGGTAATGGATATGACAGTGTCAGTGTATTTGGTCTTGATGGAATAGATCTGCTACGCTGCTGAATTGCCGCTGCTGTTGGCTATTGCTATTATTGTAGATTACTGCTGCTACTGCAAAGTAAGTACAGGAACTTGCTACTGCCAATACATACGTCGATACGATGCTGGGAGTTTTTAAGACACACTGCTGCTGCACAAATAGCGTATAAAATAACCCGTAGCAGATCTATACAGGTGGAGCTGGGGAGGTGGAGGGGTGCAGAG
>CM077228.1:18784320-18791820 GCA_039654775.1 Spinibarbus caldwelli | reverse complement strand
TGGTGTTTCCAAAATGTGTATCTGTGCACACATGGCCTAGACATCTGACAGTAACCACAAAAGCTTCATTGTTCTTCGAAATGTACAGGAAGTAATGTGAAACGTGCAACAATCAAACAAACCTGTGCACACATGCAAAGGCTAATAAAAAAAGGAATCACATATTTAGTGGTGTTTATTTTGCTTAGGAATTTCTTCGCATCATTTACTGACCAGCTTGTGGAGGAGAAGTATGTTATTATTTTTTTGTGAAGTGATAGGGATATAATATTTTTGGCTGATTTGATTGGATTGGATTACATATTTCTGGCGGACGATAAAACAGGCAAGAAATTCCCCTGATTTGCACTGCAGGAGCGACCCAAGCTTTTTCAAAAGGTACAATTATGTACCATTAAGGTACTAATATGTACACTTTAAATACTAATATGTAGCTTTAGGTACTTAAGTGCACTGTTTAGAGGTAAATAAGGTACAAACGTGTACCTTTTGAGTTGTGCATTGGCAAGCCAAGTGTACAATATTTTGTACTTCATTTTATTATTATATTGCTATTTTATTATTTTGTTCTATTGTTTATTTTGAAATTAAATAAAATAACTGTTTATTTTTCTTTGCTTGCATCACTGAAAACTGATGCAGAGTCATTTGAATTAGACGACTCATGCGCTCCCAGTAAATTTCCTTGGCTCCATTTTGTCAATGATGTCATTGAGTGGACAGGAATCCGAAGGAGAAAAATAAACAAGTGCTGCATTTGCCAAAGTATTACATCACAATCACAAGATTACCGGCATTGTTGGGCCAGAATTGGGTCGACAGTACCTCTAACATGGGACATTTCATAATGCTTGCGATAACAAAAATCAGAAATGCAAATAAAATTAATAGAGCTATTTGGTATTTTCAAAAAAAGCTGTACTCAGTATTTCTTTGCTCATTTTTGTAATAAAAAAATAAGAAAAATTCACAAGATCATGCTACATCACTAGCCTAATAAAAGTGGTATTGTTTTATTTCACATGGAGTTCATATGCACAGCCAATCACTACTAATTTAATCTCTGTAAAACCATTATTGGACACTTTCACTCACAGAATAAAGTAGCAGCACACTGCACATTAATAGCACATTTCTACAGTGACATATTGAAAACTTCAGCGTTTACCTAACAATGCATCCACACCACTAGGTGTCAGTATAAATCCCAAGATTACTGTCTTATCCAGTACAACAAAAACATATAAGAATACCAGAATATAATGCTAATGTGCAAGTTATTGTTACTGACCATGCTAAATGTACTGTAGAGCAATAGTTACCACAGTGAGTCACATAAAAATAACCTGTTTTGAAGAAAATGATGAAGATGTTTGACCATCCAGAGCTTCCTGCCATGATGTTCAGGTAAGTGTTCCCCTGGTGTTGCTATACAGTGGTGTTTTTTTAGTTTGTTGCAGTGAGTTTAGCAAACTTAGTTTGTTTCTAAATGTTTTAGATGTTTGCTAGGCATTGCTAGGGTGTTCTAGGTTGTTTTCATGGTTTTGTCATGTGGTCTCTAAGGTGTTGCTAAGCATTTAGAGTGGTTTTTCATTTGTTGTAATCCAGTTGTCAGTTTTAGGGTGGACTGGATGGTTACTAAATACTGGCCTAAAAATAAACTGCTCCCAATTCCCTCCTTCAATGTAAATCTATGGGATTTTCATTTTTTATTTTTTTTTATTTTGGTCCAGTCACTTAGAAAAAAGTAATAGACCATTTCAAATGACAGTACTTTCCAGACCGAGATAAAAGAAGTTCAGGATGAGATCACCAGGACCTCTTTTAATGTTACAAAATAGTTTTAAATCCCAGTATTAGTCATGGGTTAAACTGATTCTCCTGTGTATCTTTTCATAAACATGTTTTTATTAGTGTGTGTGTGTGTGTGTGTGTGTGTGTGTGTGTGTTTGTTGCTGAACTGACAGACTAAGAATGTTAGTCAGTTTTGTAGTTATATCTTAGCAAAGTATTGCAACAAGTTGAGAGCGCAATGAGTTCTTGGAACTTCCTGTTGCCACTTTTTGTGCCCACTTTCACAAGTGGACACATAACCTTTTGAACCTTAAATGAAGAATTTCAAACTTTCTATTTCAACCTACATGAGTGTGTTAAGAGTTACTGATGCCTCATGGCAATCCATGCCCTCTAGTTCAGCTGACACATACAGTAGTTGTCCTCCCTTGTATCATGCACGCTCAATGTTAAACCTAATCCAGTTACCATAAAAACCTTAATAGATCACTTCCTATACAGTACATGTCATACATCATACGTCGGCCAGTGTTTCAGCCTTACAATAAAGACCTCACAGTCTGTGTTTTCTGGTTGTGTTATATCTAAAGCTGTAATTCCATTCAGCATCCTATGCCAGTTTGTCTCATTCTCCAATACCACTTTCTCCATTTTCGTCTCATATAATAAAATAATTTCTCATTCAAATGTAAGAAATGATGACTGAACAATGAAGAAGGTAGCTGTGCTCAACTCTACAATGGCGACTCGTATGAAAGACTGATCTTGAAAGTGTCTAGGCTGGATGTGTCATACTGTTGTCTGCTCTTGACCCTGTTCACTTTAGATCTCATTACTTTGCCAACTGACCCTGACCCCCGTCTGGATTAACTTACTCTCAATGCTGGACTGTCAGCCAAGCACGTTGTGCACATACTCAAAGAGGAGTGCATGCCTATGTTCAAGTACAGGTGCACGCAAACATTGACAATGTCGAATGCAAATTGTGTACGTGACACTTTCAAATGGCAACCAGAATGCTAACCTGCATGCATTGAATCAAGCCGCTCAAACTAAAGCTGCCCATATATCCTGCCACTAAGCTCTAGATTAATAGACAGACAGACAGACAGACAGATGATAGATAGACAGACAGACAGCTAGACAGACAGATAGATATATACAGTTATGTCTAAATATATTTGGACACTGACACAATTTTCATAATTTTGGCTCTGTATGCCACCAGTATAGAATTAAAATGAAACGATGAAATTGAAGTGCAGACTTTAAGCTTAAATTCAAGGGGTTGAGCAAAAATATAACACATAATGCTTGGTAATTACAACCATTTTTCTACACAGTCCCCCCATTTTCAGGGGCTCAAATGTAATTGGACAAATACATATAATCATAAATAAAATGTTCATTTTTAATATTTTGTTGAGAATCCTTTGCAGGCAATGACTGTCTTAAGTCTGGAACTCATGGACATCACCAGAGACTGGGTTTCCTCCTTTCTGATGCTTTGCCAGGCCTTTACTGTAGCTGACTTCAGTTGTTGTCTGTTTATGGGTCTTTCTGCGTTTAGTTTTGTCTTCAGCAAGTGAAATGCTTGTTCAATTGGGTTGAGATCAGGAGATTGACTCAGCCATTGCAGAATATTCCACTTTTTACCTTCAAAAACTCCTGGGTTGCTTTTACTGTATGTTTTGGGACCTCATCCATTTGTACTATGAAGCGTCGTCCAATCAACTTTGCTGCATTTGACTGAATCTGGGCAGAGAGTATATTCCTATATACTTCAGAATTCTTCCAGCTGCTTCTGTCTTCTGTCACGTCATCAATAAACACCAGTAACCCAATACCACTGGAAGCCATGCACACTCATACCATCACACTGCTCCACCATGTTTCACAGATGATGTTGAATGCTTTGGATCATGAGCGTTTCCAACCCTTCTACATACTTTTCTTCCCATCATTCTGGTACAGGTTGATCTTAATTTAAGCCGTCCAAATAATACATTTCCAGAAGTGTTCTGGGTTTTTTTTTTAGATGTTTTTTGGCAAAGTCTAATCTGGTCTTGTTTGCACCTTGTTGTGAACCTTCTGTATTTGCTCTCATGAAGTCTTCTCTTGATTGTAGACTTTGACAGTGACACGACTTCCTTCTGGAGCATGTTCTTCATTCGGCTGGATGTTGTGAAAGGGTTTTTCTTTACCACGAAGAGGATCTTCCGATCATCCACCACTGTTGTTCTCTGTGGACGTCCAGGCCTTTTTATGTTGCTGAGCTCACCAGTGAGTTCTTTTTTTTTTTTTTTTTTTTCTCAGAATGTACCAAACTGTTGATTTGGCCACTTCTAATGTTCCTGCTATCTCTCTGATGGATTTGTTTTGTTTTTGAAGTCTAACAATTGTCTGTTTCACATGTACTGTATGGAGAGATCCTTTGACCGCATAATGTGGGTTCACAGCAACAGCTTCCAAATGCAAATGGCACACTTAAAACCAACTCCAGACCTTTTACCTGCTTAATTGTAGTAATGAAGTAATGAAGGAATAGTCCACATCTTTTCATGAAACAGCTTTTGAGTCAATTGTCCAATTACTTATGGTGCCTTGAAAAAGAGCTGTAATACATATTAAAGAGCTGTAATTCCTTAACCTTTCCTCCAATTTTGATGTGAATACTCCCAAATTAAAGCTCAAGAGTGTGCACTTTACGCCCACATTCATTATACAACTGCAACTTGAATATGTTTTGGTCAGCAGCTAAAATAATAAAAATTGTGCCTGTGTCCAGATATATATATATATATATATATATATATATATATATATATATATATATATATATATATATATATATATATATATATATATATATGGACCTAACTGTAGATAAACAGACAGACAGACAGACGATATAGACAGATATCGTCTATATACGATTATAGATTATAGATAACTAGACAGACAGACGATAGATAGATAGACAGACAGACAGACAGACAGACAGACAGACAGACGTTGTCCCTAAGTGACTTGATGCCACAAAACTCAAAGTACTTCAGCTGCAGTGACATGGCTACATTGTTTAACCAAAGTGGAGTTACTTGTGTGCATGTGTATCAAAACTGAGCAATCGGCCTACTTGGAAATCGGTCAATTACTCTATGACTCTTTATACATGTGATGCCAGGTTAAGGGTTATTTGCAGGGTGTGACAGAGAATTTGCATGAAAGCTGTGGGCAAAGTACAAGCATTTACCCAAAGCATATGGCTGTTCAACACTTCCAAACTGTTTTGAAAAGACATATATATAATAGACAGATACACACATGGTCAGAATTGTTGGTTCTCTTGGTAAATATGATCAAAGAAGGCTGTGAAAATAAATGTGCATTGTTAATCCTTTTGATCTTTTATTTAAAAAATAAATAAATCACAAAAATCTAAGCTTTCATTGGAAAATAAGAATTTAAAATGGGGGGAAATATCATTATGAAATAAATGTTTGTTTTTTTTCTTAAATACATGTTGGACACAATTACTGGTACCCCTAGAAATTCTTATGAATAAAATATATCTGAAATATATTCCCATTCATATTCAAAATTTTGAGCACACTAGCGTGATTATGAACATGAAATTATTCAGCCATGGCTTCCTGTTTCACAGAAATATAAATAGGAGGGAAAACAAAACAAAGGCCAAATTCCAAATTAATCATCCATCACAATGAGAAAAACCAAAGAATATATTTCTGATGTGCAGCAAAAGATAATTGAGCTTCACAAATTAGTGAAGTGGCTTTAAGAAAAGAGCTAGAGCAGTGAAAATTCCCATTTCCACCATCAGGGCAATAATTAAGAATTTCCAATCAACATAAAATGTTATGAATCTGCCTGGAAGAAGACGTGTGTCTATATCGTCCTAATGTGAGAAGGAGAGTTTGAGTGGCTAAAGACTCTTCAAGGATCACAGCTGGAGAATTGCAGAAAATAGTTGAGTCTCTGGGTCAGAAAACCTTAAAAAAATTATCAAACAGCACCTACATCACCACATGTTGTTTGGGAGGGCTTCAAGAAAAAAAATCAAGAAAAGAAAATGCTTTCACCAAAAAAACAATCTCCAGCATATTCAGTTGGCAGACACGACTGGAACTTCAAATGGCACTGGCTTCTATGGTCAGATGTAACTAAAAAGTAGCTTTTTAGCAGCAAACACTCAAGATGGGTTTGGTGAACACAGGGATAAAAAAGTACCCCATGTGTACGATGAAATATACTGCTGTATTTTTGATGTTGTGGGCCTATATTTCTGCTGGAGGTCCTGGACACCTTGTTTAGACACATGGCATCATGGATTCTATCAAATACCAACAGATAAAAAATCAAAAAGTGACTGACTCTGTTAGAAATCTTATAATGGGCCATGTCTGGATCTTCCAACCGGACAATAATCCAAAAACAAACCTCAAAAACAACACAAAACTGGGTCACTGGGCACAAAACCAAGTTTCTGCTATGGCCATTCCCAGAGGCGGACAGTAACTAGTACATTTACTTGAGTATTGTACTTAAGTACACTTTTTGAGTATCTGTACTTTACTTGAGTATTATTTTTTTTTCTGGAAACTTTGGACTTTAACTTCACTACATTTGAAAGACAAATATTATACTTTTCACTCCACTACATTTCTATCAAGGTCCTCGAAGTAGAAAGTCGTTACTACGTAGCAGCTTTGAAAGTTAGTGGGTGATTTTTTTTCTTCTCTAAAATGTGACTTTCTTTTTATTTTTAGACAGTTTATCAGTAATCACTCTTGCAGGGCTACATGAAGTGATGTCCCAGAAGTTTTTGAACACTGACCAGTTGCAAATGTGATATTTACAACAATTTAATAATAAGAAGTTAATATTGTGGTATATATTAGACACAATATTGTCTGATTTTGCTAAATTGTGTAAGTGAAAATATTACCTATAAAGCCACAGAAGAACTGTTGTGCGTCTCCTAATAAAACACAATATAGGTGTTGGACTTGAAGCAGCACTGCACAAACCATTCTGTGTGTGACATTAAAGTACTGATGTCAAATAAGTCTTGCTGTTTTGCTTTTTTTTTGTTGTTGTTGTTAAATCAGAGTTTCTGTTGTAAAGTTATACAGCTACAATTGAGTTGCTGGGTTTTAAAGCAGGTTTGATTTTTTTTTTTTTTCTTCCTTATCACTATTTATAGCAATTTCACTGTCCACTCTACACATAGATGTGTGCACTCACTGTTAGAGCTGTGTGAGATCACCTCCATCCTGCTTTTGTTGGGGTGGGCAGGGGTGTAAATTTTGTTATTTATTTATTTATTTTTTTCCCATAGGTTTTTAACAGTCTAAAAGCTCTTTATTCCAAAGATACTACAAGCTAGTCAGTGTATTCAGTAGGCGTAATGTATTGTAAGTTGCTTCAGGGGTATTGCAAGTATTATGTACAACAATAATAAAACATTGGATTGACATAAAAAAAGACATTTACTTTTGGTACTTAAGTACTTTTAAAAGCATATATACTTCAGTAAAAATATGTCTTAACAACTTTTACTTGTAATGGAGTAATATTTGACCAGCAGTATCTGTACTTTCACTCAAGTAATGGAGTTGTGTACTTTGTATGGCTCTGGCCATTCCAGTCCTCTGACCTGAACCCTATAGAAAATGAGTG
>CM077228.1:18711820-18779320 GCA_039654775.1 Spinibarbus caldwelli | reverse complement strand
CTCAGTGAACCATAAACACTTTTTTATTCCAGAAGTTCATGTTTCAAAACATATTTCTTGCATTCAAGTCACCAAAACAAAAATATGAGGAACAAAATCTTTACATTTTTGTTTGTTTCATCAAGACTTATGAAGACAACTAAATAATTTCAAATAAATCTCCTTGCAATTACATATATATTGGCCGTTCTACAGAATTGGTGCAAACTGGTGTCCCACAACCACATTTAAAAAGCATTTATGTATTCAAACCTTAGATGTTTATTAAGATATATTCTATTATCTATTGAAACCCAGAATAATATTTAAAATATTAGTAAACTTAATATATATAAAATCATCATTTATTGGGTACTTTCAATTGGGAGGTGGCTGTCCCGAACCCTAACCCCTAAATTTCAATTTATGAAAATGATATTGAAATAATTTTTGTATTTTTTTTTTCATTGTAGTTTTTAAAAGTATCTTTTTGAATCTTTTAAAAAGTGTAGTTTAAAAAATATATTTATTTTTATTTTCTTTATAAATTTATGAAAATTTATGTAAAAAAGAAAAAAAAGTGTCCCGCATTTTTCATGTCACTACCGAAACAATGCATATTTTAGTCTATTGGCCGAGACTTATTTTAACTAAACCCATAAATGTATGATCAGGAAATATTCCTGTGTCCCCCTCTCTCATAGCTACAAGGTGTGAGTAGATAGGTCAGTTTATCAGCTTTAGTTTATAGGTCAGTATCAGTTTACATTTCCAAACATTCATTTTGGCATTAATTGTAATAATCCAGTGAGATTTGTTTGCACAAGGAGTCTGACACACAAAGTAGGTTTCTTGAAGCACGTCTTGGAGACGTTGCCACAGTTCTTCTGGATTTAATCTGTCTCAGTTTGTTCTGTTTCTTCAAGTCATTCCAGATGGACTGGATGATGATCAGATCAGATCTCTGTGTGGAGCACTGACTGTTGTCAGACTCCTTGTGCATACAAAAATCTCACTAGATTATTACAATTAATGGGAAAAATAATGTTTGAAAATGTAAACTGATATTTCCTACTGACACACTACAGCAAAAGATAGAAATAACTGACTTAAAACTATTTTTTTAGCTGGTGAAAATACTAGTGTTCTGATCATTTTGGCCACCACTGTGCGTGTGTGTGTGTATGTATATATATATATATTATACACACAGTAGGGGGAAAAATTATTTGATCCCCTGCTGATTTTGTACGTTTCCCCACTGACAAAGAAATGATCAGTCTATAATTTGATTGGTAGGTTTATTTGAACAGTGAGAGACAGAATAACAACAACAACAAAAAAAAAAAAAATACAGAAAAACGTATTTCAAAAAAGTTCAAAATTGATTTGCATTTTAAAGAGTAAAATAAGTATTTGATCCCCTATCAATCAGCAAGATTTCTGGCTCCCAGGTGTCTTTTATACAGGTAACATGCTGAGATTAGGAGCACTCTCTTAAAGGGAGTGCTCCTAATCTCAGTTTGTTACCTGTATAAAAGACAGCCTGTCCACAGAAGCAATCAATCAATCAGATTCCAAACTCTCCACCATGGCCAAGACCAAAGAGCTGTCCAAGGATGTCAGGGACAAGATTGTAGACCTACACAAGGCTGGAATGGGCTACAAGACCATCGCCAAGCAGCTTGGTGAGAAGGTGACAACAGTTGGTGCGATTATTCGCAAATGGAAGAAACACAAAATAACTGTCAATCTCCCTCGGTCTGGAGCTCCATGCAAGATCTCACCTCGTGGAGTTTCAGTGATCATGAGAACGGTGAGGAATCAGCCCAGAACTACACGGGAGGATCTTGTCAATGATCTCAAGGCAGCTGGGACCATAGTCACCAAGAAAACAATTGGTAACACATTACGCCGTGAAGGACTGAAATCCTGCAGCGCCCGCAAGGTCCCCCTGCTCAAGAAAGCACATGTACAGGCCCGTCTGAAGTTTGCCAATGAATCAGAGGAGAACTAGGTGAAAGTGTTGTGGTCAGATGAGACCAAAATCCAGCTCTTTGGCATCAACTCAACTCACCGTGTTTGGAGGAGGAGGAATGCTGCCTATGACCCCAAGAACATTATGCTTCGGGGGTGTTTTTATGCTAAGGGGACAGGACAACTGCACCGCATTAAAGGGACGATGGACGGGGCCATGTACCATCAGGGCCGGGGCATTGAAGCCAGCCAGGGCACTGAAAATGGGTCGTGGATGGGTATTCCAGCATGACAATGACCCAAAACACATGGCCAAGGCAACAAAGGAGTGGCTCAAGAAGAAGTACATTAAGATCCTGGAGTGGCCTAACCAGTCACTAGACCTTAATCCCATAGAAAATCTCTGGAGGGAGCTGAAGGTTCAAGTTGCCAAACGTCAGCTGCGAAACCTTAATGACTTGGAGAGGATCTGCAAAGAGGAGTGGGATAAAATCCCTCCTGAGATGTGTGCAAACCTGGTGGCCAACTACAAGAAACGTCTGACCTCTGTGATTGCCAACAAGGGTTTTGCCACCAAGTACTAACTTTTCATGTTTTGTGAAGCGGTAAAATAATTATTTGACTCATTAAAATGCAAATCAATTTATAACTATTTTTAAGTGTGTTTTTCTGGATTGTTTTGTTGTTATTCTGTCTCTCACTGTTCAAATAAACCTACCATTAAAATTATAGACTGATCATTACTTTTTCAGTGGGCAAACGTACAAAATCAGCAGGGGATCAAATAATTTTTTTTCCCCCACTGTGTATATATATATATATATATATAATGTGTGTGTTTGTATATATAAAAAAAAAAACTTTCTTGGCTAGAAAGATATTTATATGGCATACGTGGGCAAAAAAAAAAAAAAAAAAACATTTTGGACATTGGAACATTTTTAAATAAATTTTTTCAGCAATAATCAGAATTTCAGAATCGGAACATAATCAGATTAATCAACTATTCTGCAATCGTTCTGATTATTTTTTTTTTCACTGAGCCTGTCGCATTCTGGGATTGCATTTTAAAAGATTCATGCAATCCGTTTTGGAACATCTTATGCATGAAGAGCACGGTTATCTTTAAAATTTTATCTAGGTAGGCAGCTCATTAGGTTTTGGAACGGAACAACAGTCTTTTACGGCAGTGATGAACTTACCACAGTAGGCATGAAGGGCGGCTCCACCTGTCGTTTCTCTAGTGCATTCCAGTCCGTGTCTCTAAAGAACACATGCTGTCGTATATTTCCTTTCACACCCAGCCTTCGCTCTGGTTCCCGGACAAATAGCTAGAACCATTCAGAAAACCCAGTTATAACAGACTGAGATCCACAAATCAGAGTAAAGAATTCTTCTATTTAACATTAACTCTGACATACCTTTATAAGAATGTCTCGTGCGTCTCTAGTTAACCAGCGTGGGTAGCACGGGTCATCTGTGCGAATCGACTGAAACAGCTCTTCCTCGTCATGGCCATGAAATGGGGACTGGCCAATCAACATCTCATAAAGAAGGACACCAAATGACCACCAGTCTACAGAAGTCCCATATTTCTGCCCAAGCAGAATCTGTGAAACATAGTGTACATTTTTATTCATTGTTTTGTGCAATCATTTTTTACATGTAAACAATTTAAAATAATATATATTAACTATAGTAAATGTGGTGGCGATCCGCACCTCAGGAGCGATGTAGTCTGGTGTTCCACAGAAGGTGCACGTTCTAGCTTCTCCAAACATGTTCTCTTTGCACATGCCAAAATCTGCAATCTTGATGTGACCATCAATGTCTAGCAAAATGTTATCCAGCTTAAGATCTCTGTGGAGGCATAATACGCATATAAATATATGGAAACATATTTTTAGCTCATACTTTATGTAATATAGTTTCCACAGTAGTGTATACCTGTACACAATGCCTTTAGAATGTAGAAACTGTAGCCCACAAACGATCTCAGCTGCATAGAACCTTTCGACAGAGAGAATAGAGGAGGTGTAAGAGAGTCAAACCCAGAGAAAAGAAGAGTAGGCATAGTCTCAGCTTTTTTAAAATGTGTTTGTGGGGGCTGCATATGAGTCTCACGTGGACCGTGGGAGGTCAAATCTGTGGCAGGTCTGGATGTGGAACATTAAGTCGCCCCCATTTAAGTACTCCATCACGAAGAAAAGATTTTCCTTTAGAGACCAATACAAAAACAGATCAGTTCAGACCGGTCAAACAAAACCACATTACTTCAGTATGCGAGAGTGACTCAGTGTGTGTCATGGGTGGGCGGAATGTCCAGAATCTTATATTGTAATATTTCATGGCCACTACTTAAATTCATAGGCCTTGAACAAAAGTTTATAAATATAATCCTATTTTTATTATACACAGTATTATTACAGTATTACTTGTCATTAATTACTCACTCTCATGTTGTTCCAAATCCGTAAGACCTTTGTTCATTTTTAGAACACAAATTAAGATATTTTGATGAAATCTGAGAACTTTCTGACCCTGCATAGACAGCAATGCGAAACATTATATGGCCCAGAAAGGTAGTAAGGACATCATAAAAATAGTCCATGTGACATCAGTGGTATAATGTTATGAACACTTGTTTACAAGCAGAGGAATGCACACTCATGCGTCTTGCTACTCTCATGAAAGCGTGTCGAAGACTGACACGAAAGAGAAGAAATCGTCAAATAAAGTCATTATTTTTGTTTTCTTTGCACACAAAAAGTATTCTAGTAGCTTCATAATATTATGGTTGAACCACTGATGTCACATGGACTATTTTAACAATGTCCTTACTACGTTTCTGGGCCTTGAACATTTCAGTTGTGTTGCTGTCTATGCAGGGTCAGAAAGCTGTCAGATTTCATGAAAAATATCGTAATCTGTGTTCTGATGATGAACAAAGGTCTTACAGGTTTGGAATGACATAAGGGTGAGTAAATAATGACAGAATTTTCATTTTTGGGTGAACTAACCCTTTAATGACCCTTTCTTATTGCAGACCCTTACGAGAAATTCGACCCAATAAAAAAAAGTTAAAACATAACCATGTTTTAAAAACCATAAAACAAAACAAGTTACATATCAAATATATAGCAAAATCTCTATTGATTGCCATTTTCCCATAGGTCATACTGCCCATCCCTAAGTGCGTCGGAGTGTATTACCTTGGTCTGGAAGGTGCAGTAGAGGTGTGTGAGGAAAGGGTGTTCCCAGGCCAGAGACAGCACTCTTCTCTCCACCATAGTGCATTCAACATCATCATCCATCAGAACTACATCTTTCTTCAGGGCCTTTACTGCAAAAAACTGCCCTGTGCCTTTCAGCTCAGCCAGGAATACCTACAACACATATGCACATAAACCAGATTTATAGAGAATTACATGAGTATGCATCCAGAATGATGTTCCAAAATGTAGTTTAACAGGCTGTCTTGTTCTGCTTAATGCAGTTATGCATATATAACAGCTGTCCATGAATGTTACCAAAGCTAGTTCCTTAAATTATTAAAAACATCCAAATCCATATCCAAATTGGCCAGGTACGCTCAGGACGTAGTCTTGCAAACAGTTACCATGTTTAGTTTCAATACGGCAAAGTTTTGCCAAGATTGTGTTTAATTTCCTGTTTGGCATCCTCACAGTAGTTTTCAAAGGTTATTCTTTGCAGAGTTGTTATTTATATCGGTTTGACCCATGGATTCAAAGGATGTCTCGTTTCTAGGCCAGTCATTTCAAACATTGGTACTAGGCTATATACTGTAGTTTAAATGAAAATTCACTGCTGTGATGTGTTTGCTGTGAGTTGAATACACTGTTATTACCTTTCCAAAGCTTCCCTTGCCCAGCATCTTATGCAGAGTAAAATTATCTAGGTTGAATTTGTGGTGCTCTTTGCGTGGGGTGGCATACAGGGGTTCAGTCTGTTCAAGACTTGGCCTGCGGCCCTCAGCTGGAGTGTCCCATGAAATACTTTGATGCTCTGTAGGGAGGAACCAAGAACAATTGGGTGTAAATGGATTGAACAGGACAGCATTAATCCATTCAATCAAACAATCAATCAATCCAAAACCTAGTAAGCTTCTTAGCAAGGCAAAATTTTAGGCACAGTGTGCTTCAGATGCAAAGTCTGATCCAAATGGAAGATAATAAATTATAAATTATGCTTCATAAGTCATTCTGGCTAAATGATAAGACTGTATCTCACATATCTTTATCAGATAGGTCAAGTCCAGAATGCTCAGTTATGGTGGATTATGTCAGAGAATGTTACAGAAATTTACATCCATTACTGTAAAATATTGACAGAAAATAGTTCCATTTAATTAAAATGGAATGTTTTACCCATTGTTTTTGGGGGCTATATAATTTTTGTGTTTATGACATTGTTAGATTAGCAACATGGTAATGCCAGATTTCACTGGAATCTACTGTTATTTGAGCTTTGAAGCCAGTTCAGTGTCTACTTCCTTTCGATTGCTACCTAGTTCCTTACAAGCTTCTGGTAATTTCTAGAGTGGGCATGTTTCGGTAAGCTGAAAGAATTTTGATAATGTTTAAACTCAAGAAATGGCCAACTCCCAATGCAGCGTACTTAACACTGAACTTTGTAGCTGACTGAGACAGACTTCCCGTCTCTTGCTACTAACTAAAGATTAATTTAATTATATTAATTACTTTAGAAAGCTAAAGAAATTTGATCTAATTAAATGAATCTTTAGTTAGTAGCAAGTTCGACTCTCAAATCTGTTCAGAATTGTGAATATGTTGTTTTTGCATATGTTATATATACACCTTTGCGTGGTAGAGGTGGTGCAGGCATGAGAGGTGAAATTGGTAAGCGGCCTGAAGGCTCTCTAGTGACCCCTGCCTGACTTACGCCCACTGGACCCTCTCGACCAGCAATCTCAGTATCTCGAGAGCTGCGAGCCTGCTATGGAAAGAAACACACACATCAGATCAGATTAAGCAACCTGCACCACATGATAATCTAGGTCATTCATGTCATGTGTACTATGTTGAGTTAGACAGAAAACGTACTCTATAGCATTGCTAGCATGTGGTCCTATTGTACATAACTGCCGTTTTTGCTTTATTTTGTATTGCGTTGAGCTCAGTGAAAATTTTCATTCAATATGGCGGATGGAAATTGTTATTCTACTTGAACTGGTCTATGTCACAATTCACAAGGAGCACGGAACGAGGAGACGTAGGAATTCATCAAAAACGAGAGTCTTTAATATCCAACAGGGAACACAGGGAACGTAGGAAACATAGAATGACGTTTAGAACCGACAAACACTAACTGAATGGACCAGACCTTAAATACACAGATAATTAAGGGACTAATGACTAGACACACCTGAACCAAATGACATAATGAACTAAACAAGGAGAGGAACAGGAAAGACCAAATAAGGCAAAACAGGAACTACATGGGGACAAAACATGACACAGACAGGTCCATAATCCTGACATTACACCCCTCCCGGAAGGCGCGTCCTCACGCCGTAGAAACTACATGGGGAGGGGCGGGTGGGAACTTGGGAGGCGGCTCAGGAGGAGGACGGACACCCGGGAGGGGGCCGGCTGACAGAGACCAGGGAAGTGTCGAAGGAGGGAGGAGACAGGAGGTAGCCGGAAAAGGAGGAGCCAGGCGGGACCCAGGCTGCAGCCATGATGACGGCCCACAGTGGAGCCGACGGAGGGAAGAGCCATGGAGGAGGAATGGCCGTCGACTCCAGTGGGCCGACCGAGAGCAGGTGGCGGAGGAGCCCGAGGCGGAGACAGAGACGGAGAGCCGATGAGCCAGGGCGACGGGGAGGATCTGGGGGACCAAGGCGGAGCAGATGGCGCCGGCGACTGAGGCAGAGCTGTAGCGACAGAGGACTGAGGAGGAGCCTGACGGAGCCGGAGGGATGAGGCGCAGCTGGAGGAGTGGAGTCCCGAGGTGCAGGATGGTCGATGACAGACCAAGACGGAGCCGGAGGGACGAGGGAGCTCGGCGGAGCCAGTGGACAGATGGGCCACGGCGGAGAGGAGGGAGCTAGGAGCCATGGTGAAGCCGACGGGTCAACGGGCCGAGGCGGAGCCTGGGCCTCGGAGGCTGGAGGCGGAGTCAAGGGATACTCCAGCTATGGCGACGCTGGAGGATGGCAGTCCCGCGGGGCTCGCACCACTTAGATGGTGGGCTGAGGGGTGAGTAGAGGGGCTGGCAGACGACAGCGGTGGAGGAGGCAGGAGCGGGTGGGAGGGCGGGCATTTGTGAGTCTCTGGGCTTTCAGGGCTGAACTCAGGAACGGGAGCCCTCTCTGGGCTTAACAGGGGGGCTGGAGCCAACACTGGAGCGAGCTCTGGGGCTGGAACGGGCACTTGAAGGCGCTTTCGAGGAGCGGGCTCTGGAGGGTGCTTTCGAGGAGCGGGCTCTGGAGTGCGTTCTGGACTGGATTCGGGAACGGGAGCCCTCACTGGGCTTAACTCAGGAACGGGAGCCCTCACTGGGCTTAATTCAGGAACAGGAGCCCTCTTTGGGCTAAACTCAGGAACGGGAGCCCTCTCTGGGCTTAACTCTGGAACAGGAGCCCACTTTGGGCTTAACTCAGGAACAGGAGCCCTCTCTCCTTCAGTGTGGCACAAACCCCGCGCCATACTAAGCTCACCCTCAGCCACGGTGCAGGGAGCGGAGCTCATCTCCGTGCTCTCACTGTCCGCAGCATTTTCCCTCGTGCCGGGCTCTGTTGCCGGCTCTCGCACCTGGTCTGATGATCTGTGAGGCTCTGGCTCCATGGCGATCCTCAGCTCTGACGAGCCACTCCTGGGCGATGGCTCGTTGGTCACGTCGGGCTCTGGCTCTCCATCAGCGGTGGTCCATGCGCTCCGCACAACAGGGAGATGGTGGGCTGGGCACTGGGTTCGGAGTGGCACAGGCGAGATCCCCCTCGGGACAGACGGTGAAAGGGGATCCGTGTCTCGCCAGTGTCCACTCCACAAAGGTGGCAAAATTTGCTCGAGGAACATCCTCGGACGACGGCGCTCTACACGCGATTTTCAAACTGGCATCGTAGAATGCACAGAGCGCGCCGTCTGGGTAGGTGGTGAGGCTTGCGAGGACCAGGAACAGTCTGGTGTGGCCCTCGAGCAATTTCTCCCCCTGCTCCAGCAGGAGGAGGAGGTATTCCGGGCGAAGGAGGGGATCCATGGGGAACACAACGGAAACAAAAAACACTGAGCAAAAACGGAAAACAAACGGAGGGGAAACACACGGAACTACCTGTTCTGGTCAGTTCTTCTGTTACAATTCACAAGGAGCACGGAACGAGGAGACGTAGGAATTCATCAAAAACAAGAGTCTTTAAAATCCAACAGGGAACACAGGGAACATAGGAAACACAGAATGACATTTAGAACCGACAAACACTAACTGAATGGACTAGACCTTAAATACACAGATAATTAAGGGACTAATGACTAGACACACCCGAACCCAATGACATAATGAACTAAACGAGGACAGGAACAGGAAAGACCAAATAAGGCAAAACAGGAACTACATGGGGACAAAACACAACAGACAGGTCCATAATCCTGACAGTCTATTTTGCCCAGTATTTGTGTGGTATTCATTTTGTATGTTTATTAGAACATGACATTGTAAGCTTAGCAACATGCTAATAACGAACTCCATTGGAATAAAATGTGCATGATAAGTCTTTTGTGCTATTAGTGTACTGGTTGAGTGAGTGGATTGTTAAAGGAATAGTTTAACAAATTATAAAAATTCTGTCATTTACCCACCTGCAATTTGTTCCAAACCCATAGGAGTTTCTTTCTTCTGTTGAAATGAAAAGATGATATTTTGAAGAATGTGGATAACCAAACAGTTAATCGTTCCCACTGACTTGAAATACTATGGAAGTCAATGGTGACCAGAAACTTGGTTTGGTTACCCACATTCCTCAAAATATCATCTTCTGTATTTAGCAGAAGAAAGTCATACAGGTTTGGAACAACTTGACTGTGAGTAAATGATGACAGTATTTTATTTTTTGGGTGAACCATCCCGTAAATAAAACTGCTTCCCATAAAGCTCGTAACAGAACTCCAGTACTCAAGGGGGCGACAGAGTTACTTTTAAAAGTCAAATTGAAATGCCATTAAACCGATGTGCTGTTAGGTAGCTTGCTATAGAGTCGGGGAACTATGACATCACTTTGTAGGCAGATCGGCTAAACAACTAAATGTACAGTCACATTTTGGCAAAAGCCACTTGAACTCTTTGCAAAGACTGCCTAAAGAAATATTTTGCCCTCAAGCAAAATTACCGAATGTGGATTCCTATCGAAATGACTGGATTTCATCCAGTAAAATTTTGCCAGACGACAGTAAATGGTGTGACATTTGTTACATGCTTGTGTCACACTCCGTTGCATCTGTGGTTCATAATATGTGTCTTCCAACCTGTTGAGTGCTCTCAATCATAGCCAGGGCCTCTGCCATTAGCTTCTGGTTGACGCCACAAAGGTTTGCTACTTTCCTCTGACATTTATGGTGAACGTTCATGCCACACTCTGCAGTAAGAAAAAAAAAAAATAATTCAAAACATTAAACTGAAATGTATGTCTAACATTTTGAAAAAGTAAAACATAAAAATATAGAAAAACTAAATTTCAGAAACTCGATTTGATAAAAGAGGTCTTATGAATGTGTAGGGGTCATTCTACAAAACAGATGACATTTGCATCCTTGATTAAAGTTCCTTATACAGTATGTTTAAAAAAAATAAAAAATAAAAATGAATAGCTCATTAGGTACAAAGTCAATCACAAAAAAAAAACAAAAAAAAAACAAGGCATTCAATTTGATCAGTTAGTGTCACACATTGGATGGAGAGGCACACTAGGGTGAGTATAGCAAGAGCTTCTTTATTAAACAAACTGAAGGCAACGTCAAAAGGTAAGTGCAATAACTCGGTTCAATAAACTGAGGCATTAATCGTCCTTATCTTTCCTTTTTAGTAGAATCAACTGGAGGAAGACATCCACGGAGCCACAGGGATCCAGCAGGTAAGTGACTAGACAGACGAAGAGCTTGTATGGATGGAGTGTTGTCTTATAGGGAGCTTGATTGACAGCAACAGGTGAGGATTCCCTGATAGAGGTCAGGTGTGAGTAATTTATGATGGAGTGCAGGTGAGTGGCAAGAGGGATGCTGGGAAATGCAGTGCAGCTCGACTGGTGAATGTGACAGTCACCCCCCCCACTCCCCACTCCCCACTCCCCCACTGGAAGAACCAGGGTCCATGCAACGGAGATCCAGAGGAGGAAGACGGAGCAGGAATCCCACCAGGGAGGAACAGATGAAGCCGAAGCCCAACAGGGCGGAACTGAAGCCCACCAGGGCGGAGTCGACGAAGCTGAAGCCCACTAGGGTGGAACTGAAGCCCACCAGGGCAGAACAGATGAAGCCCACCAGGGCGGGGCAGATGAAGCTGAAGCCCACCAGGGTGGAACTGAAACCCACCAGGGTGGAGCAGATGAAGCTGAAACATAGGGCACAGACAGATTACCAATGACTACTACAACTGCGACAGGGTAGGCAGTGGGTTCACAGACGACCTCCCTGGCCATGGCGGGACATTCCGGGGGTTCCTGAATGGCCTCCTTGGCCTTCAGGACAGAAGCAAGCATTAACACGAATTCATGAACTGGAACTGGCTCTGGAGCAGAGATCTTGGGATCTGAGGCCCTCCCTGGGCCAGTCGTGGGAACAGCAGCCCTTCCAGGGCTCAACTTGGGAATAGGATGCCGCTCTGGAGGAGCGGGCACTTGAGGGCGCTCTGGAAGAGCGGAGCTGGGTGAGACCAGCGAAGACGAAGGAGGACTGGAATTAGGATCTGTGGCCCTCCCTGGGCTCAACTGGGAATCAGGTGCCCTCCCTGGGCTCAACTGGAAACTGGATCCACTGGAACTGGGAACGGCACTCCTGGCCAAAACTGGATCTACTGGAACTGGGATCTGCAGCTCTCTCAGGGATAAACGTAAAAACTGGAACCTCCTTGGGGCTAAACTGAGGAACTGGAGCCCTCTGTGGGCTAAACGGGGAATCAGGAGCCCTTCCTGGGCTAAACAGGAGATCAGGAGCCCTCCCTGGGCTTAAAAGAGGATCAGGAGCCCTTCCTGGGCTGAACTGGGGATCAGGAGCCCTCCGTGGGCTAAACTGGGGATCAGGAGCCCTCCGTGGGCTAAACTGGGGATCAGGAGTCCTCCGTGGGCTAAACTCGGAAACTGGGTTGCGCTTACGTGGAGCAGGCACTGGAAGGCGCTCTCGAGGAGCAGGCACAGCAAAGCGCTTTCGAGGAGCAGGCACTGGAGCGTACTCAAGGGCTGAAGCCGACACTGGGCTCTGGTCAAGGGCTGGAGCCTGCACTGGGCTCTGGTCAGGGGCTGGAGCCTGCACTGGGCTCTGGTCAGGGGCTGGAGCCTGCACTGGGCTCTGGTCAGGGGCTGAAACGAGGGCTGAGAGTAGTTCTTTTCTCCTCTTATTCCTCTTTTGGTTCACAGTGAGGAGGCTGCTGCGGAGGGCTTGAGTGAGCGATGGCCAGCGAACTTGACTTAGGCGCGGCCGGCGGGCTTGAGGGAGCCGCAGCCGGTGGGCTTGACTTAGGGACGACCGGCGGATCGGGGCTTGAGAGTGAGGCAGCCATGGGTTCTGGGCTGAGGACTGGATTGGTATGGGGAGCTGGAAACGGAGGGTGGCAGGCAGATTTCATTGCTGACCGAACAGATGTTATAGTGGGGTCCACAACCTCAGCCCCCAGTTCGGCGCTGTTAGAAACCCACTTCCAGGCTCAGGGAAACACCTGAGGACAGGTGTGGTCCGGACCACTGGCCAGGCATGTGGAGGATCTCGGCATGGGGTGAGCCGGCGAGGTCCAGTGGTTCTCAGAAGGGGCTGGATGAGAACGGCTCTTAACTTCTCCTTCAAAGTTAGAGCCTTTTAAGTGCATAATGAGATTTATTAACTCAAACAAAGAAGTCACAAACGGGAGAACTACAACGAATAGTGTTCCCATCCAGTCCCATCTGAAAACAGGCACATAGTGAGGCGTCAGGCCAGCTCACCAGATGGGAAAGTTCAATGAATTCCTCCACATACCTTTCCAGAGGGCGACCACCCTGTTACAGGGAACACAACTGGTCCTCAGCCCAATCCATCTTGCTCATAGATTCTGGCAAGGCAACCATGGTAGACCGAGCCTCTGGAGTGGCGGCCATCTTGGCCAGGGCCTCCAGCGTGACGGCCATTTTGGCTAGGGAATCCAGGTGGGAAACTGAGGCAGGAGCGCATTCATTACTGGGCTCTGGAACAGGAACGGACGAATTACTAGCTTCAGGGACCAGAATTGGGGAACATTCAGGAATTGACTCCAAAGGGCACACTGGAGCGTATTCTGGGCTGAATGCTGGTTAAGATCTACGGACTGGGGTGGACGCTGAAACAGACTCATGGACAGACGTTAGTGGAGTAGTTAAGGACTGAGTGGAGATGGCGTGTTCATCCACCTCTCCAACTGTGAGGGAGGAACCACACTGCAGTATCACACAGTCAATATACTGAGCGAGGGAGTAAGAGTAAGAGTTTGCTGCTGTGGGTCCCAGATCAACAAGACTGTCGTCGAGTCCTAGCCAGAAGAGAGTCTTCAATCCAGAGTCACTCCAGGGCACAAGATGCGCGAATCCGATAAACTCCTCCACATATTCCTTGATGGGGCGGCCATCTTGAGTACCGGTGTAGAGCAGTTCAGCAGGATCTAACAAAATGGAGTCCATCCTGCTGTATCGTATGCTGAAATGGTCTGGTCTTCTGTCACACATTGGATAGAGAGGCACACAAAGTTGAGTATAGTAAGAGCTTCTTTATTAAACAAACTGAAGGCAACATCAAAAGGTAAGTGCAATAACTCAGAGTTCAATGAAGCTCAATAAACTGAGGCATTAATCGTCCTCTGATCTTTCCCTTTTAGTAGAATCAACTGGAGGAAGACATCCACAGGGATCCAGCAGGTAAGTGACTAGACAGATGAAGAACTTGTAACCTCGAGACCAGATAATGAACATATGGATGGAGTGTTGTCTTATAGGGAGCTTGATTGGCAGCAACAGGTGAGGAGGATTCCCCGATAGAGGTCAGGTGTGAGTAATTTATGACGGAGTGCAGGTGAGTGGCAAGAGATATGTTGGGAAATGCAGTGCAGCTCGACTGGTGACTGTGACAGGCTATCTTATATAACTTGTAACTTAGTAACTTTATTTTTATGTAACGCTTTGTCTTTATTCTCTTTATTTATTATTATTAAAAAGGTTGCACATCAACTGTTACCATATTATCTTCAACCTTTTAATAATTTAATAATTATTTCATTTAAAAAAGACATCATCATCTTTTCTGTAAGTGAACAAGCAAATGTTTTTGTTCCTTTTTCATAATTTTTCTTGCATTTTATTGCAAAATTTCAGATTAAAAAAATAAAATTGGAAAAAAAAAAAAAACCTTGTATTACTTAAAACAGCATTATGTCTTAACATATGTATGCATTTATGTTTGTGTGTGTATGTGTTGTACCATCTAATTTTTTATTTAATAATTACATTTAAACATTTTTAGATAGAATACTATAGACATTTACTTCAAAAACCACCTTTTTAAAATGGATAAAACACAGAATGACCCTTAGACATTCATAGTTGGCATGTGGTTGTGTAATGAATCACCTTCACATTTAAGGCCCTGCCGAGCAAGACCCCACAACAAGGTTCCACAGTGCTCACAGAACGTGGGGCTCATGTAGTTATACACTTTAAATCTGTGAGGCATGTCAATCTTAAAACGTTCCTTATGGATCTGGAACACACACGTACACATAGATTTAGTCTGGAAAACATACTGTACATACACTGACACTCCAGGTCAATAAGGAAAATGTCCAAAAAATGTCCATTCGTGATTTTCAGTGTGACTCAGTAAAGTGTGGAAAGACTGTTTTGTGGTGTCTACCAATTACTGAAAGAGGAAGGAGTCTGCGACAAAAAGATGATTCATTTTCTTAAATATTTATAATTATGCGTTCATCTCCAATTACTAAAGCTTTTCTTAATCTATAATTAGCCTAAAGTTGCACAAAATGTCTAAAGGTAAATTCAGGGCACCAAAACCCTTTTATGAGGAAAAAACTAACAAAAACAAAACAAAACACTTTGTGTGCTTGATATGATTGATTTAAAGGGTGATGAAAAAGAACCTTGTATTTACCATGGTTTCTTTACTGTTTACTGCTGAGCCCGTGCATTTGGCGATGACTTTGTCGATACACTTTTTATGGATGGCGGCATTGCATTCTGGGAAAAAAGAGAGAAGTGTGTAGGAGGAGTCCTGACACTGATTCAATGGAAACTTGTATAGGAACTGGAACAGCAATGAGGATGTGAAAAAAAAATGTCTTACGCCGACACTGATATCCTTGTTTATTCAGGCCCCTGAAGTAGGAAAAGAAACCATTAAGGAAATATTAATGTAATGTATAATTAATATACAGTGCTAATTTTCTTGCATATACATATACAAATATATATTTTTCACAGTTATATGTCATACATACAGTGGCCCGGTAGTGCACAACACAACGAAATCTTCACAACACAACGGAAACAAGTCGCAACATAATGAAATTAGCACAACACAATGGAAACAAGCTGCAACACAACAAAATTAGCACAACACAATGTAAACAAGCCACAACACAATGTAAAGAGTTGCAACACAATGAAATTAGCACAACACAACAGAAACAAGCCACAAGGCAATGGAAATGGAAACAAGTTGCAACACAATGTAAACAAGTTGTAACACTATGAAATTAGCACAACAAAATGGAAACAAGCGACTACGTAATTAGCACAACACAACGGAAACAAGCCGCAACAAAACTAAATTAGCACAAAACAACGGAAACAAGCCACAACAAAACTAAATTAGCACAAAACAACGGAAACAAGCCACAACAAAACTAAATTAGCACAACAAAATGGAAACAAGCCACATCACAATGTAATTAGCACAACACAATGGAAACAAGCCACAAGACAATGGAAACAAGTCGCAACACAACTAAATTAGCACAACACAATGAAAACAAGTCGCAACACAATGTAAACAAGTCACAACACAATGAAATTAGCTCAAAACAATGTAAACAAGCCGCAACACAATGTAATTAGCACAACACAATGGAAACAAG
Source organism: Spinibarbus caldwelli (assembly GCA_039654775.1). Classification (NCBI taxonomy): domain Eukaryota; kingdom Metazoa; phylum Chordata; class Actinopteri; order Cypriniformes; family Cyprinidae; genus Spinibarbus; species Spinibarbus caldwelli. The sequence goes on along the minus strand of CM077228.1, from coordinate 18,763,027 downwards.
CTGCAACACAACGAAATTAGAACAACACAAATAATTTGTCCTATGTGTTGTGTTGTGGAGATTTCTTTGTGTTGTGCACTACTGGGCCACCATACATACACCTGTATATCATGATATAAATTTGATGTTGAGTAAATTTGATTTAATTTCGTCTATTTTATTCTTTTTTTTTTTTTTTTTTTTTTTTTGATTGATTCAGTGATTGACTTATGTCTTAAAGAGGCCATAACATTAAAGTTAAACTGTTTATCAGTGCACAGTATTTTAAAGAAACTTTTTTGTTTTCATAGTTTTAGTCAAAGTCAAATGTTATAACTTGCTCTGTTAACAAGGCAAAATAATATTAATATTTTTTATTGCAGTAATCAATTTCTTTATTTTTTTTTTTTTTTTACATGTTTTCATCCGATCAAATCAAAATAGATAAATAGATTCATCCATAAAATTCCACCCCATATTATTTTATGAATGCTGTTTCATGTTGAATCTACAGAGGACTGTAAAGAAGCTATTTTTTGAGAGTTTTGTTTTAATATATAAATATTTGAGCATAATACCAGACAAACTCCTTGCAGACTGAACAGAAAGTCGGCTGAGGGAAAAAGGTGGCGGTAAACTCATGACATTTGACCACATGAACTTTGGCCTGTTTGATGGCTCCTCGTCTGTGATGCAGGGCGAACACCCCTTCTTTTTCCCGTTCTGTTTCTCCATTTCCTTCACCGTGACCTGCAGCATCTAAGAACAAACAAGAACCCACATGAAAACACCAAAAATTATTTATGTCCCCTGATCCCATTTTGAAAACTCAACCAAGCTCCATCAGCTCATGAAAACATGATAACATAATATGTAAAACATGATAACATAAATAGTAATAATGCTAACATTAATCAGTGAGAGATTGTGTGTGGATCTGAATTAGAGAAATACTCACCACTCCTCTCCAAAAAATACCGCGCTTCCATCAATAAGCGACCCTGTGGCTTCAGTTCCACCTATATTACAAAAATAAATCTTATTAAATAATTGAAAATATATTTGAAACATTTATAACACATCCATTTTTATTGATTTATTTTAGTGCTGGGCAACGATTAATCGCGATTAATCGCATCCAAAATAACAGTTTGTTTATATAATATATAATAATTTATAATATAGAGAAAATTGCCTTTAAAGTTGTCCAAATGAAGTCTTTAGCAATGCATTACTAGTCAAAAATTAAGTTTTGATATATTTACGATAGGACATTTACAAAATATCTTCATGGAACATGATCTTTACTTAATATCCTAATGATTTTTGCCAAGAAAAATTTATCATTTTGACCCATACAATGTATTTTTTGGCTATTGCTTTAAATATAACCGTGCTACTTATGACTGGTTTTGTGCTCCAGGGACACATATATGTGTGTGTAATGTGTATATTTATTATGTATATATAAAGACACACACATACAGTATATATTTTGAAAATATTTACATGTATATATTTATATTCATATAATTTATATTATATATAAATATAGGTAATATATTTAAAAATTACATTTTTCTTAAATATATACATGCATGTGTGTGTATTTATATATACATAATAAATATACACAGTACATACACATATATTATGTAAACAAAAACATTTATTTTGGATGTGATTAATCGTGATTAATCATTGGCCAGCACTAATTTATTTGATAAAACTTTACAGTAAGGTTCATTAGTTAACATTAGTTAACAACATTATTAAACATGAACTAAGAATGAACAATACTTCTACAGCATTTATTAATCTTAGTTAATGTTAATTTCAGCATTTACTAATGCATTATTAAAATCACGAGTTGTGTTTATTAACATTAGTTAATGCACTGTGAACTAACATGAATAAACAATGAACAACTGTATTTTCATTAACTAACATTAACAAAGATTAATAATGTAATAAATGCATTGTTCATTGTTTGTTCATGTTAGTTAATACATTTACTAATGTTAACAAATGACACCTTATTGTAAAGTGTTGCCTATTATTTTTTATTTATTATGTTTAGTGTTCTAATCCACCCAAATTTTTATTTATATATATTTTTTTAAATAAATTACAACAAAAACAAATGTCAAGCTAACTCAATGGTCAATGGACTGTATCAGCACTGGTAACACATTTGTTTCCATTTTTCTTTCTCACCCAGATCTCCAGTTTGCCGTTCTCTTTCTTACAGCGTGAAGCGAGGGTATCAAGTTGAACAGTAGCCTCCGTCTTTAGCTCAGCCGTCTTGTCCTTGACCACCACATGCATTACTCGTCCTCTGTGGACATGAGCATCAAACGTGCTGCTCCAGGGGGGATACATGGTGGGCCGCTTCTGTTTGTACACCTGACCCTTTTCTACAGACACACACACGAAAATAATACAAATACCTCTCCAAATCAGTTCCACACCGCTGACAGTTTGACTGGACTAAGCTTTCAAAATATCAGTACAAGTAAATCACTTCATGTGTGTTACAGCATTCTAACTGGATTTACCGGATCTGAAACTAATACTATTGAAATGGCACAATGCTCTTTCTGTTTGATAGTAATCTGACAGCCTTTACTGCAGGAAAAAAATATAGAGCCATGGAAATGAAACCATGCAATTTTGGTAGAATTTCAACATTTTCCCTTAGTTAAAGTCAAAATGACATTTAAAATCAGGTCAGCTTTTTTCTTAAAGCTAGTTCCTGGTCTTATTGCGCACGAAGCATCAATGCACATTTACAATAATATTTCATCAAAATAACTCTTAAAATGACTTTCCTTTTTGCTGACATCAAGTCCTCTTATTTTTAGTCCTTCCCCTCCAACCACCTGCCTTCATTCAGTGTACAATGCCTACTTTTCTTAATCCAAAAAATTCCCAATGGATAAAATCAAGTTTAGGTCTACATTTATTTATTTATTTAAATAAATATATTGTTTCACTTGTTGTTAAAACAGGTTGCGAACACTTTCATTTAATTTGTAATTTGACATTAAAAATTGGACATACAGTTTATCTGACTTGTACTTGAAAGCAAATCAAGAATCAAATTAAAGGGGTCTTATGATGCGATTTCAAGTTTTCCTTTCTCTTTGGAGTGTTACAAGCTGTTTGTGCATAGATAAGATCCCTGAAGGTGCAGAGACTAAAGTCTCAAAACCAAAGAGATATTCTTTATAAAAGTTAGGCTCATTCAAACACGCCCCCACATGTCTACGTCACGGTGTGGGGAGATTTGCAAAACACCGCCCAAATGTATACGCAATGAAAGAGGGTGGGACTTTTATTCTCACTGTATTATTGTTGCTGCTGCCGGCGCCATGTCCTGGAGACGCTGTGTTTCGTTGTGAAAGCGAAACTACTTTGTTTGGGCTTCCAAAAGAGGACACAACTAGAAATCAGTGGTTAAGTTATATTTACAACACTGTTCCAGAACAGTTCAACCCAAATATTTGAGTGTGTGCAGTACATTTTACGGAGGACTATTTCCTGAACCTGGGAGTAGCCTGCCAGCTATGCTCAAAGACTGTTTCTAGAAAGTGGGGCATTTCCAAGGACAGTCTGGCGCTTCTGACTCACAGCCTGTAAGTATGTTTTCATATTTAAAGAATTTGCCACTGACTATTCAAACACAAGTTTTGAGCTGTGTTTCTCCGATCACAAATGCAGACATGGTAATATTTACGCGGCGCGATGCAACGCAACGCGTAAAAAGACAGTATAAGTCATTATAATCAGTAATTATATCCCCACTTGATGCAACAAATGCCTCGTTTATAATGGGTTTTATTGTTTTTGTGTCATTGCGCCGGGACACGGCATCACAATACGGTAAAGGGCGTAACATTTCCATCACACGCTTGAGGTATTCGGCCAATCACAACGCACTGGATAGCTGGCCAATCAGAGCACGCCTCGCTTCTCAGAACAATGAGCTTTGTAAAACTCGGCGCGTTTCAGAAAGGCGGGGCATAGAAGAGCAACAATAATGTACAATGTGGAAAATAATGTTTTTTGAACCTTAAACCGCATAAACATTGCATTACACCAAATACACAAAATAATGTTCTTTTTAGCAACGTCATATGACCCCTTTACTATTTCTGCAAAAGTGCATTTGAACTTACCTACTGTATGCATGTTTTTGACAACTGAGGAGTTTTAATACATTATTTAATACAACGAGGATTTTTAATACTGAGGATTTTTAATACATCAACATATTTACATGCATGGATGTCCATTTATTTATTTATTTATTGGTTAAATTGTTTTGTTTCACTTGTTGTTAAAACAGGTTGCGAACACTTTCATTTAATGTATAATTTGACATTAAGCACATAAAAACTGGGCATTCAGTGTATCTGACTAGTACTTGACAGTAAAGATGATTCAAAAGCGTTTGAGACTGACTTGACACTTTATATTTTGACAGGTATGTGTGGTTGTGGTTGGTTCTAGAGAATGAAACCAAAGGGGTTGCTGGGAAAGCCTTGTGTCTTCAGTACTGCTCAGTGGCCATGTTTGAGTAATATGCATGTGTGTACAACTGCTTATCATTTCATCTGATCTGATTTACACCCACGTTTACCAGCTATGGACATCCGTGCAAGTAAATATATGGTGCATAAAAGTTATCAAAAATGTGCACACGGTATGTGAGTTTAAATGGACTTAAATGCATTACATGCAGAAATGGTTACTTTCTTAATAATTTGATTCTTATTAAGTGGGCGTTCTAATTATTTTCAGTATAGAAGCAGTGAAACATTGCAGTGATCAATGCTCTTTACTTGCACGTTTATGACAGAAGTAGTGATGTTTGATTTATGAATGAATCATTCTTTTGAGTCTTTCAAATGAACTGGTTGATCTAGTTCTTAAATTCTTAACTCACTGAATTCATTATCCAGTTGCAGTGGCTTCAGAAGAATAAAGCACAAAAATCATATGGAAATGTATGATAGTTTTAACTGTATTTTACATTCTTGTGTGTGTGATAGACATATAGGTGTGCTTTATGAATCACAACCTGAAGGGTATGTTTAATAGGAAAGAAACAGATACCTCCTTTTTACTGATAATGACGCTTATGACACACACTTCCCTTAAAGCAAGAATTCAAACTAACACACAAAACATCCAATAACAGTAACTTTTGTTACCAATTTTGACCAGACACACTTTCACCTACCAGAAAATTGGTAACTGAGTAGGTTGATCTTGTGGGTGTTTCTTCCACTATGGGCAATTTCATCTTTTTAAACTTTTAGTAAACAAACTTTATTAAAATAACATTTTCAAATGTTTCTTTAACATTGATATTTAAAATGTAACACTTTAACACATACATGCATCACAGGAGATTTATTTTATTGTTTTATTTTATTTTCTTAAACCATTGTGCCATTTCCACCACATCTGAAATCAGCATTCATTTTGTTGCAGAATTAAATTTTTAATTAATTATTATTATTTTTTTTGCATTATAGCAGTTTATGTACAATAGATACAATTAAATAGTATTTTCAGTCTTTTTGTATAATTTGCCAAAATTACAGCTTGATACCCAATAAAAATATTCAGTTCTTTAATTCATATTTACCTTGGTTTTTACTTATTTTCTTTGCACATCACATGATACATATTTAATTATCAAACACTGTTGTTTACTTCATAACTAAGTACAGTAACTTGGGGGAAAAAAAATTAGGGGCAAAATTGTTGGTTATTGTGATAATGACACCAGAGTTAAGTTATATTAATTTAGATTATCATAGTTTTACGTTAAAACGTAATTATTAAAGTAATTATTCATATTTCAATTAATAGATTTCGTATTTTAAGCATATAGATAAAACACACACACACACACACACACACATATATATATATATATATATATATATATATATATAAAGATAAAATATTAAAAATATTAAAATCTATATCTTTTGAAATTTGAAAAAAAATGACAAAAAGAAATACTGAATTCATGATAAAAAAGTAAGACAATTTTAATGTGACCTTCATAACAAAAAGTGATGATAAAAATTTAAAAAATGCCCATAACTAAAGAAGCTACCCCTTGATGTCTGTTGTCTATATATGTTTTTCACACTTTTATTTTAAACTGTCCTCATAGATCTGAAGCTAAATTATTTCTTACCAGTCTCCACAGCCTCTTTCATGTAGACAGCACAGTATGGATTGAGTACTTCTTCATGGTAGGCAAGCCCAGGGTCCATCTCAAAACTCGAAAAACCAATCCTCAGGAATGGAGACATGACTGTAAACTCCCAGATCCAACAGCAATAGCCTCAGATATACAGTTTCCTGTTAAAATATGGTGGGTAATTCCACTGTAAGGATCTTCTGTACAGTGATGCACTCCTATTTGATGTTTGTTTTCATGTTTGTGATGTCTGATGTATGGGTTTCGAATCTCAAGCGGCTCAGTAGAGGGGCAAGCACTGTATAGTACAAGTCTGGAATGGTGGTGTCCTTAGCTCCGTGGTATCCAAATGAATATTTTTTTCAATTAAAGTGTTTAACTTTGTCCTTTGTTAGATCCGGCTCTCTTTCCACTGTTTTAGAAGGAACGATGTTGGGATGAAACAGCTGAAACAGTCTACAAAAAAACTGTATAAAATATAATAAATTCAAGTAAAGTACAACAATAAAGAACTAAAAATAGTAAATTAATTAAAAATTACAATAATATATTTATATTAAATGAATATTAGAAAATGAATAAAAAATCGTAGTATATTATATACAGTATATTAGCAGTTTTAGCAGAAAAAAAAGAAAAATAATAGCGAGCACTTTATTTTAATTTATTTTTAGTTTAATAACATTAGTAATTAGTACATTCAGTATTTGACACTTTGATTTTCATTTTTTAATGTTCATGTACAACTCTGATTCGTTCATCATTGTTAATAAAGTCACATAATGATGATATTGTTCAATTAAGTCTCCTTAAACCATTAACTAAAGCTCAGATGAAAAAAGGCATAAACAACCCAGTTGCAAGGATCATTCTGATATGCTCTCTGTCAAATGGAAACACAACTGAAGGCATGCTTTAACTTCTTTCCATACTACACATGTCCTTTAAATTAACATGACACCAATTTACACCAACCAATAACACTTAACGTCATAAACTAAGCGGAAAACACACTGACTTGTTAAACAGTTGGACCACAGAACCACACGAAACACTTAGAGAGTACTTACCAGTTGAAAGCTGTAAGGTAACTGGTGAAGAGAGAGAACCAGAGAGAAAGAACTATTAATAGATGTGAAATACAAAACTCCCATCCCAACAGCCTGCCAGGATTCACTTCCCTGCTGAGTCACAGCCAAACATACAGTACTTTACTTTACTTTACTTTTAGTCATTTAGCAGACGCTTTTATCCAAAGCGACTTACAAATGCACTGAAAAAAATGACTCATTGAATTTACCAAATTTTTTTAATGTACTAACACACACGTCATGGTACACATTTACACTTTGCTCAAACTTGATGTGTATGTTATAGTGCGCGATATTCATGTTACAAAAACAGAAACCAAACTAGATTTGTATTTTTTTTTTTTTTTTAAAGAAAATGTGAGTGGCACCAACTCCCCGCCACATGCCACAACTAAGAACTACTATTAAAAATCATTAACGAAATATTCTGGTTAAGCTCAAACAACAGCATTTGTGGTAGGGATAAACCGAAATGAAAATTCTTGGCTGAAGCCGAACAAAATGAAACACTGGGCCGAAGGCCGAATACCGAACACGATTTTTCACATTTTTTTACCCCATTTTTTTTTTTTTTTTACAATTGCATAAATTAAATAGCCAAAATGTGCTTTTTACTGTTTTTTCCTGCTTTTCAAATAATAATAATAAAAAAAAAAAAATTAATTACAAAACAACAATTTAAAAATATTTACTTAACACTGAACATTTTTTAACATTCTAGCAGACATTATACCAACAAAGCACAATTTAACTTAAAATTAATAAGTTAGTAAAATAATATTTTTTGGACATTTTTGAGACCCCCTTCTTGAATCAGGCATGTATTTTTTACTGTACAAATAAATGCAGCCTTGCTGAGCAGAAGAGACTTCTTTTAAAACATTAGAATATATTACAGATCCCAATTTGACCACTATGTGTGAATATAATAAATGTATTAATAGAGCTGTTGTAGGGTAATTATTATTTTCATTATTATTGTCTTTTTTTATTTTATTCTACAGAACAACAGTAAAATTACAATACTAACATCAGTATTTCTTTTTGTTGACAACAGTAGATTTGTAAATGATGTTTGTCGCATGTATCGCATTGTCACATGCCTTTAAAAAAATTATAAAAATGTTACTGAGCAACTGACGAGCAACAATGTTTCAGCGCAGATTTTCCTCGCGCTTTGGTCTTTGAACCCTGGCACCTCAAGCTCGTGCAGCGCTTTTTGAATACATGCAATCCATGCGTGTATTTGAAACCACAACATTCTGCAGTTTATTTACATATCGTTTAAGGCCATTTCGTGATTTTAATCATCATACAGTAACAAGCATCAACCACCTCTTCCTCTTCTCATCAGAGACTTGAGATGCAATACTAAACGTCTCTCGCTGTCGGTGTTTCGTGCCAACGTGATCTCATGATAATTCGTATGTTTTTTACATAAAATGTGGTTCTATAAAACGCACATTTACTTATGTTTTTACAGGCACTAAAACGTACAATACTGACATATTTTCAGCATCTAAACATACAAATACTTACGTATGACGACATCTAAAAATGAATCCTTATGAATATTGAAATCGCGGCATTAATTTTATTAGTTGTTTTCAATTGCGTTATTCAGTTGTTTACTCGTTTACTTAATATGAAATGATAACAATTTGTTTTGTTGTGTGATTTCTGCTGTCAGCTCATTTCCAAGAATAGGCCTACATAATGTTAAACAAGGCTTCGCTCTAAACCTTAAAACAAATAACATTTGCAATAGTTTACCCTTTACTTGTCATGTAATATTTACTTTGTTTGCCATGGGCTACAAAAGGCGTTTTCTCCGACATGCTGTGACTGACAATAGAACTATAAAAAAACACCAAAAACGCAACATAATTACAAAATGAAACAATTTTATTTGTGCGCTGTAATCCAGATCTTCATAATCCATACGACTGTGAGGAACAGACCCAAATCCAAGCCTTTATTCGGCGATCTTCATCTCCGAGCATCCCGAGCAGCGAATCCAGCGACCGTAAACAGCAAGCTCTCGTTACGAATTCAAATGTTGCCGCTTCAAACGACAGGTTTTATGGCAGGATAATCGAACACTCATTGGCTCTCGGCTGCATTCGTCACAGATTGTGACATGCCGTGTTTCTGGTAAGGTGTGTTTGAATGATGCGAGCGCGTGCCTTCACGAGTTCACGGAGAGGATCGGGAAAATAATTTGGATAATATTTTCAGCGATTAACGACATAAATTCTGCTCTGCACCTCACACAAACCTACTGTATTCTGCCAGAGAGGACTGCGGCTGCAATGCATCGTCATTTGGATTACTTTTGATAGTGCTTTTGACATTTTTGCAATAAATAAATGATTGTAATTGCATTTATCTGTCTGTCATGCTTTTCTTATAAACCTAAACATTTCTGTACAGTATAGGTTGGAGTGGGATTAGCGAATATATACAATTTTTTTTAATGCTATATTGTTACTAAAATGGTTATTTTCCTGCATATTTCGGTCAATTGCGTTTTTTATCCTTTTATATTCGCTATGAAATGGGTAGGTTTAGGTTTGGGGGTAGGTTAAGGGGTCTAAAAATCTAAATTGCTTATTAATAAAATGATAAAAATGCATATTCACTGTAAAATGGGTAGGTTTAGGTTTCGGGGGTAGGTTAAGGGGGTCTAAAATCTAAATCGCTTATTGATAAAATGATAAAAATGCATTGATACGAATATCTTGATATAAAAGATTCGAAAATATTTTGTTTTTTTTGCTAAAAATACGTATCGATTTGTACGTTTTAAACGTTGAAATACATCTAAATTGTACGTTTTAGCATCAATAAAAACGTACAAAAATGTATGTTCTGTGCTTGTAAATGTTACGTATTAATACCTGCGTATAAACATGAGACCAGGCTGTTCGTGCTTGTAATAATTTTTGCGTCTTTCTCTGACAGTTTTAAATACTTCCACACTGCGGACACGTTTACTGTGCGTGCCTCTATTTGATCGTGTCACGTCATTGTTTGTACATATTATTCGGTCTTTTCGCTTATTCCGCTGAACACCGGAAGAGCTTTTTTTTTTTTTTGCTATTTTCAGTCGAACAATTTTGGTTGCCGAACATTCGGTGCATCCCTAATTTATGGCATAAAGTAAATTACCACATTAAATAATTTAGATTCATGCTTAAAAATAAAAATCAAAGTTACAATGCAAGTGGATAAGTCCAATTTGGAAGCTTTCAAAAACAAAAATGTAAAAATTTTAGTAAAGCACTTCTGTTAAAACTTAACAGTAGTTGTAAAGTTGTATAGCAGTAAGATGTTGTGTAGACAAAGTCATTATCATTTTAGGTTTTTAGAGTTACGTTTTCGTGAAATTGAACATAACTTTACACATAGTAGGTTAGTAAGCAATTTTACCACACTAAAATCATGTACACAAAATATTTACAATATATCTTATAGCTGTACTATTAAAAAAATGAGCATTTTAATGTTTACGGATTGCGATTGGCCCCATTTACTTCCATTATAAGTGCCTCACAGATTTTTACTTATTTTTTAAAAAAGGAAACAAAAACTGTATTTACTTGGTAATCAACATTACTAGATGGTTGCTAGGGTGTGGCTAAGAGTCTCAACTTTTCAGCTGATTTATTGTATCATAATGTAAGAATTGTAAGTGATTAACAGATGATTTTAGATGATATAGGAAGAAAATAACATGCTAAAATCAAATGTGTAAACAGAAACAATAAAAAAGACGGGGAAAATGCGCATATTGTCATACTGAAATTATATATATATATATATATATGAAGAGTTCAGATGCAAAAGCCTCATATGTGTAAGTTCGGAAATGTTACATTAATGGCAATGAATAGATTCTTTTATATACATATTTACAAAAATTAAGGATGATTGGGACAGTTTTTGAATTTCCGCCTTGTGCAAGGTTTCTTGCCATAATTTAAAAACATCAGCCCAACACATGATAGATTTTTGTAATACTGAAGATGTTAACTACAAATCTGAAGAGGAAAAAATGTTATATTATAATGAAAGGATGTGTGACATACACTTTTCTGTAAACTGAGCCAAAACTTTTTTTTTTTTTTTGGTAACATTTGGGTGATTGGGACTGTACATTTTTTCATTGATTTAGGGTAGTGTAAGAATATTTACTGTATTGCACAGGAAAGTTCATATTTTGATATAATTTTATATGCAATATTTCCTTTTCTCATCATTAAGAGTCCATGTTTATTTCTGTTCAACTTCATTTCTCAGTTCATAAATCCATTCACAAGTCATACAACACATGTAACTGAGGTAAAAGAAGGCTTGAAGTCCAAAAGTCATTGACAACATTTAATAATCAAATAGACAAGTAAAAAAAGTGCTAAAGGTCCAAAAAGGTATATATATATATATATATATATAAGCTTCTATTTTCAGAATGCTTCAATTTCAGAATTTTTTATTTTAGCAAAATCTAGCTAGTTCATGAATATTTTTGTGGTTGATTAGAGCTTGCACAAATAAAAAGGTTGGAAAGCACTGATTTAGGGCATACAGAGCACATACAATGGTTCTCTATTAAAAGGTCAAAAATTTTCTTAATTAGCAAAGCCTTTAAGCACTGTCCCGATCACCCAAAATTATGCTGTCCCATCCACCCAAATTGTGTTTGGGTGGATGGGACAAAATAAAACAACCTAATTCTGAAAATAGAAACATGATATTAACACATTTTTTACTGATTTTGTAGAAGCAGTGCATCATATTTATGTTACCATCAAAAGTTTGTATAATATAGTAGTGATGACAATTTTAGGACCTTATTCTCAGTTCTTGCATTTCATGGTCAACTTCCGGTTTGATGCCTGCCCTGCCCACCTACATGATGTCACACCATTGAGGGCATCCCATTTTAGTTATGTGGTATTACAGCTAGGGCTCAACAAAAAAAGGTTTTATTTTCACTCATTAAGTGAGAGAATAAATTCTGTATCGTTATACTGTCCCATTTGACCTTATGTCCCAATCAGCTTTAATTCACCCCTATATATATATATATATATATATATATATATATATATATATATATATATATATATATATATATATATAGATAGATAGATAGATAGATAGATAGATAGATAGATAGATAGATAATTAAAAACCAGATTGTTAAGTGTATGGTTTTTTTTTTTCTTAATTCAAGTTTCTCAAAACTCTGGCTTATAAACTCTTTTTCTTTCTCTAAATGTGTTACTGCCAAGTATTTCCTGTCATTTGACTGACAGCTCAAACCACACTTCCTGCATCATTGAAGGACTGTAGCGCAGATAGCGAGCTGCTATTCTTACCTGCCTCTGCTACCAGGATAGAAAGAACACAGCTGGACACAGACAAACTCTTTAATGTCAGAACTTTATAGTAAGTCTTTATTAGCTCTCTGAGCGTGATATTTCATCAAACAGTGTGTGGGGTCAATACTGACTCCAGAGTCGACAGAGTTGAACTCCCAGCATGTGAAAGCTGCAGGGGTGGAAGAAGTGTGGGATCAAACCCCAAACGCCTCCATTGAACTCACACACACTGGACTGGACCGAACTACAAACACATCTGACCTTTCACAAGCCACTCAGGAGGTTAGACTCATGAGGCTTGTTAAAGGAATATTCCATGTTCAATACTTAAGACGCTGTGGCTCAGTTAGCACAGAAAATCATTCTCTACTCTGTTTGTAAAAACAAAAATGTTTTTACATTAATCCACATGCAATGGAAGTAAACCTTGAAGTGTTTATAAGCAGAAGTGTAAAGGTTGTTTTTTAAAGCACTTGTAATAATTCCTTTGTACAAAAAAAAAAAAAAAGTTATTTGGGATTTAGTCATCTAAATTATCTTTTTGAGATTGCACTACTTTTCTTCTCGCCTTCTTCTCTTCTCTTTAAACAGTATAAAAATAGTTCCACCACATCCCTTTCTGGTATCCTTGGTTGTGCTTTTATTAGTGCATTGTTTTAGACCCTTTTAGGTTTTAATGTTGCATAATATGAAACTGTTTTTGCACTGATATCAGACATACTCATTTATTATGAATAAATTTTTAATTTGCATTTATCAAGTGTCACATCAAAAGTTACAGTATTTTACGGTATTAATATTAATTAATTTTAATATAATACTTCACAGTTTTTTTGTGTTTACAATCACATAAGAGACTTCTATTAAAAAAAAAAATGTTAATGTAGACCTAAATTAAACATAAATTAAGATATTATGGTATATTCCTGTTAAAAATATGACCAGGACTGATGTGATGGCAACATCTAATGTTTGATAAATAATGTGTCAAGTTTTAACAGCTATAAATTCAAAAACAGAACTACAGTGTTGTGCTTTGCTAGCTGAGAGGTAAAGGCAAAAGTATGCATTTTCTATAAACAAACAGAAGAGGAAGTGTTTTTTTTTTTTTTTTTTTTTTTTACAATCAAGGTTTTAGCACTATATATTATGTATGGAGTCTATTGCGAATGTGCTAAAAATCAGTTCTACATCTACATAGCATCTTACGTCATTGTTCCATTGCCTTTTAAACCCTAAAAAAGTAAAGTAACTACTAAAAAGGACGAAAAACTGAAAAACATGCAGCACAATCGCAATCTTTTTTTTCCCCCAAAGCCTGCTATGAAAAACTCCCCTTTCATTCAAAACTTACAGCTGCTTTTATTTGCTGTTATTGATGCTGGTATTGAGTTATCGAGCTATTCTTGCAAATATTGGTTCATTGAAGTATATTTAACTCAAGGTTTTCTACCACGAGGCTGTTAAAATAACATGGCACACTTCACAAACCATTGCATCTGTGTTTGAGGTTTAGTACCATGTTATCTTTTGTAAACAAGTCAGCATATAACCGCTGAGCTGTACAACTTTCAGCCACATATTTTCTTTAGAAATCTTTGATTAACATCAATAAAAATAAGAAGTATCATGACAAACTTTGCAGTTTGATAATTAGCTTTGATTAAAGATATTTCAGCTTCAGTGCAATATACAACTGAGTATATTCTAAAATGGAATATAGGAAAATACATAAATGTACTGGTTAAAAATGTCTTAGAAACAATTTCAGTAATTTATTTTAACAAATCACATAACACTGACATGGTTTGTGCTCTTGGTTAAAATGTGGTTGGAAATTGCACTCTGATGTGAGTAAGATGTTCCAGTGCCCGACATTTGCAGTTCCTCTAATTCATGCATATCTTACCACAGAAGGTAGTATGTTCATATTTTTCTTGTTATTTGATAGTTTTGTTTTTTTTGGATTACCCTATTTCCAAAATGTGCATTTTTAATATGGATGGTGGATCAATTGCATACAATTATGTCTGGAAACATCATACACTGAATTCAGACACTGAAAAAGACATTACAAAGCACCTTTATGTTAACTAAATCATAATTCTTCAGAAAAGGTGATTCTTTGGCAATAATAGTGTGATTTACAAACAGCTTTTGTCAAATTATTGGCAGAAAGAGGTCAGAGGGGATGTTTAGATATGATCCAGAATGTCAACATCAGTAAGTAACATTAGTAAACAATAAAAATGGATTCAAAGAAGCAAAAGTTCAAAAGATTTTTCCAACAATCCACAAAAAATATCAAGCTAAATCTCTTATGTATCTCAGTTGTTTCTCTTATGTTTACATGAGATTAAATAGAGAGCATGTGAGACCTTTCTACTGTTAAAAAGACCCCAGTAATGTCTCAAACTGAGCTCAGATTTGCCAAAATACCAATTGATACTACATATACTTTAAACATACTGTAACCCCGAGCTTTGAAAGAGCAACATTTGAGATATTAATATCATTTGAAACCTATAAAAGAGCTGCATTCACCACTTTGGTAAAGCTAAGGCCACTACAGTTCAGCAGGTATTAACTGACTTAAAATAGACCAATTAAAGCAAAAAGTGCTTAAATACTGGATAAACAAGCTCTAAATCCTTCTATAAACTAAAAATCCAGGCTTATGCTTCCAACTGCAACAAAAGCTCGTGATCCACAGCTTTTGCCACACTTGTGTGGGCATTGTAAGAGAAAACAGTGTGAAAACATGTTTTCTTATAACTGAAAATACATCCCACACATGTTGTTTTCTTTAAAAGATCAGCTTGTGTTTTTAAAAGAGCAGGTTCTCAAATGCAAAGTTTACTTCTACGCTGTTTTCTTCTACGTTTTGTGGTTTCCTGCAACTGCCACACGAACAGCTATAGTAAAGTCAACTGAATCGCAGAATGTATGCGAAGATGTACATCTTATTAGTGAATTTTTAGACAGTCAACAACAGTTACATCAGCAACACGGAAAGACAGGTTGTCTCTTTTCTATTCATATTTTTAGTGCTATTTATACGGATTGATTTTTTAGAGTTAAACCAAGCTTAAATTTAATTTGAAGGTTCACACATAACGTACAGAGAATGAAAACAGCACTTACCCAGTGTTGCTCAAATGAACGCAGCTCTCCAGTGCAGTACTCTGAAAGTACGCCTGCTTATGGAACTTCTCTAGACCTGCGCGCATGTGACGCGCGTGTTTCAAACCTCTCATCACACACTAAAGGAAGCAGAAAGAAATGGTGTGCGGTTTGCAGAATTGCACACTCTTAGCTGCAAAAATATAGGTTGTTGACTTTTATTGTGTAGCATTGCTCAAAGTTCGTATGTTTAATTTTATGACATTAAATCAAGTGATTTTTGTCCTATGGATCCAGAGATGTCAGTATTACACAGGGGTGTCAAATTCAGTTCCTGGAGGGCCGCAGCCCTGCAGAGTTTAGTTCCAACCCTGCTCCAAAACATATACCATGCAGTTTTCAAATAAGCCTGAAGGGCTTGATTAGCTGGATCAGGTGTGTTTAATTAGGGTGGCATCTAAACTCTGCAGGGCTCCGGCCCTCCAGGAACTGAGTTTGACACCCCTGGTATTGTATACAAATTATTTTGTAGCCTGTATTATTTATTAGTATTTTTTGTTTATTTACTTATTTATTTATTTTAAGAAGCAGGGTAGTGTTGACAAATTCTATAATGTCACATTTGTCTGTCAATATTTCCGCCAGCAAAGTCATTCTTTCTGTCGGCTGTAGTTCTGCTAAGGATGCCCGAGTCACTATTTTTGAGTCGAATCTTTTTAGTGAATGAGTCAAACGGTTCAGTAAAAAGGCATGACATTTGAACGACTCACTCACAAAGGGAATCGTTTAAATTATTAAATCCACTGTATTTAGACGTTACAAAAATGATTTAAAAAAATGCAAATGTATTTTACAGAAATATGATAGATCCATTTTGATAGACAATCACTGGCAATAGGCTAGTTGGTCTATTTGGGAGACTTTTTTTTTTTTTTTTGTTTTTTTTTTTTAAGTCTGCTAATAACATGTAGCCTATTAAATTGCAGCTGACTGTTTTTAATATTTCATGCTTATTTTTAACAAGCAACAATGCTTTTTTTTCCAAGTAGGTAGGCCTACAATCTCACCAAGGTGGTTCCTTTTCAAAAGGTAGGCCTACACTTTTGTACCTATTATGTTCTAATATGTACACTTTAAGTACTAATATGTATCTTTAAGGTAACAAAATTGGCTCTTTAGGTACAAACAGGTACTGCCCCAGTGACAGCTTTTGTACCTTTATTTCTGAGAGTGTAGGATTTCTAGCACAAAATATGGTGTCAGTTAAGCTGTCAGAATGGATCCGTAAATGTACACTTTAGGTTGGCGAGTGGAGAGGATGGATGATTTTTGAACCGGTTCTTTGAAACCAAACGATTCAGTAAAATGAATCAGATGCCCCAACTGCAGCAGGTAACTGTTCTGCCAGCAGGCGGCGCTAAATCATAAAAAGCGACACCTATATCCTCAAAAAGACATAAATGTAAACAGTTTCTCTTTTGGAATGTGTGTACATATTGATTGATTGATTGATTGATTGATTGATTGATTGAATATTGATGGATCAACATGAGTTCAATAAATGCTAAAAAAAAAAAAAGCCTACATATGGGGCAATAGTGATATGGCACATGTGCAAAATACTTTCTGAGATGCGAGAAATGTATAGGCCCATACTTATTCAAAATAACCATGTCACCAAATAGTGTACCAATCTTTTATTTTAGTCACTTTTTCTTTTCTTTTTTCTTTCTTTTTTCGAAATTACATTATTTAATATTCATGACAACATTCTACAAAAGCCAACTGATAAATCAGCTCAGTATCATCGTGGTGTGTAAATAGCCTACAGTGTATTGCTTATAAAGTAGTTGTAAACATATAATAAAGTAGGCATAGGCCTATGTCATAAACAGCTAATTAACAATCAGTTAAGCATCTACAGATGCATTTTTTGTGGTAACCACAGGAATGAAACGTGATGAGAGGTTGAGGGTTTTTTTTATTTGACTCTTTGTTTTGGGAAAGTAAGTGAGTGGCCTTAAAGAGGGAAAGATGAAAGAGGGATAGGGAGGGGTGTGATGGGGAAGTGAAATATGGGGGGATGGGAAGCAGAGTAAGAGAATTGTAATTGTTGCGTTGCATCAGGGAACGTGCCTTCTCTCTATATTTCTGTTGCTATGGAAACCCGTGAGGAGCTGGCGGATGTCTGGGAGACCCCCAGCAAAAGTCCTCCACACACTTTCTCACACACACACACAGAGAGAGAGAGAGAGAGAGAGAGAAAGAGAGAGAGAGAGAGAGAGAGAGATCCTGTGTGGTTATGTCTGAATAAATTTAATTTTAATCATTTGAATGGAATCCAAAGCTTTGCAAAGAAGTGACTGTTGTGTCTGTGACTTAGATTTATGATAAAATCCCATGGCTTGCCAAAAGCCCCACTTAATCTCAGTGTGTAGCTAATTAATAAAAGCTCCTGGGAATCTCTCATTTTATCTAATGAGCTTGTAATTGTGATTTATACCAATTAATATGAAAGAATTAAATACTGACTGCAGAACATGACTGTTAAACCGGATAATGATTGAGATGATTGACATTTTGATTGCTAATATCAGATTTTTTATTTTTTTACTCATCTAGACATACCAGATCAATTTTCAAAATCTAACTACTTATGCTGATTATACTGCATCGATACTTACAATCATATTTCATAAAGTATTCATTACTTATATATTTATAGTACAAAATTCTTAATTCCAAAATAGACTCTTATTTATAATAAAAAAAAAAATAAATAAATAGTCAGCAGATAGTCACAGGACACAGAGGTAAGTGCAATACAAACAACAGGTTTATTGAGTAGCAGCAGAGGGGAATGAGATGAGCAGACTGTCCAGGTAAGCAGGCAGGGAAGGGGTAAGTCACTAGGGGCTTATCTGAGTGTGAATGTCCTTATATCCTTTTCCAGGGGATCTGGAGGGAACAGTGCAGACTGCGGTGATTGTGGTGACTCTGACAGTATCCCCTCCTCCAGGAGCGGCTCCTGACGCCCTATTACGGCGACGGGGTCGGCCACGGCCTCTGGGTGCGGAACAATCAGGGTGGTTCAGGTGAAACTCAGACAGGAGAGAGGGATCCAGCACATCGTCCTGGTCCACCCAGGACCTTTCCTCCGGCCCGTATCCCTCCCAGTCAATCAGATATTCCAGGCGATCACCCCATCGCCGAGAGTCCATGATATCCAGCACCCTGTAGACTTGGGGCTCCTCGATTTCGGGAGGAGGAGGTACTGTGGGCTCTGTGACAAATGGAGAGACAGGCTTGAGGAGTGAGACATGGAGTGATGGATGGATACGATACCGTGCAGGGAGCTGGAGACAGAAGGTGACCTCATTAATCTGCCTCTCGATGGTAAAGGGACCGATATAGTGGGAACTCAGCTTCCGGCAGGGCAGGCGGAGACGCAGATCCTGGGTGGAGAGCCAGACATTATCTCCTGGACGATAGACGGGGTGGAAGACCGGCGGGCATCTGCATAGGTCTTGTGTCTCCGCACTGCCTGCTGGAGTTGGACATGAGCTGAGTCCCAAACTCTCACTCGCTCGGAACCAGTGGTCGACAGCTGGAATGTCGGAGGGCTCTTCTGTCCAAGGAAACAGAGGGGGTTGGTAGCAGAGTATGCACTGGAAAGGGGTGAGGCCGGTGATGGTTTGCTTGAGGGACTTTTGTGCAGCTGTGCTGGTTGTCATGACAGTAGGCCCAGAGATATTTCCCAATCTCCTGAATCTTCCGCTCAGTCTGGCCGTTAGTCTGGGGGTGATACCCTGAGGAGAGGCTGACATCGAGGAGCTTGAAGAAAGCCTTCCAGACACGGGAGACAAACTGTGGCCCACGGTCGGAGACGACATCTGTCTCTGCCGAAGGTGCGGAAGAGATTATGGAAGAGGGCCTCTGCTGTTTCGAGGGCTGTGGGTAAGCCCCAGAGGGGAATTAACTTGCAGGCTTTGGAGAATCTGTCCACTGCAACGAGTATGCAGGTATTACATTCTGACTTGGGGAGATCTGTGACGAAGCCAACTCCGACGTGAGACCAGGGGCGACGTGGAATGGGTAATGGGACTAATTTTCCGGCGGGGTAAGTAATGTGGAGTTTTGGAGATGGCGCAGACTGAGAATCCATGAACTTAATGGGAGACATCCCGGGCCATACTGGGCCACCAGTACCAAGCTTGGAGGAGGGAGAGAGTACGTTGGCTGACTGGGTGCCCAGAGCCCGGGGAAGCATGCAGGGTGCCCAGAAGGGTAGTACTCAAAGAGGTGGGCACGAAGGTTGCGCTCTCTGGGCCTCCCAGCGGAGCAGGTTCGGTGATGGAGGCGATGCGGATCTGTTCATCCAGGGCCCACCGCATGGGACTCACAAGGACGGCTGGAGGGAGTATGGGTTCAGGTGAGGAGGGTTCGTCGGGGGCATGAACATGCGAGAGGGAATCCACCTTGACATTCTTCTCTCCGGGTCAATGCGTGGTGGAAAACAGGAACCGGGTGAAGAAGAGGGCCCAGTGAGCCTGTCGAGGGTTGAACCTCTTGGCACTTCGGAGATATTCCAGGTTTTTGTTGTCAGTGATGACCGTAAAGGGGTGTTGAGCTCCCTCCAGCCAGTGCCTCCATTCCTCCAGCACCAATTTAATGGCGAGCAGCTCCTGATTACCAATATCGTAGTTCTGCTCTGCTGGGGAAAGCTTCCTGGAGAAGTAAGCACAAGGGTGGAGTCGGGGAGGCTCTCCGTGGTAGAGACAGCACTGCTCCCACGCCGGTGGTGGAGGCATCCACTTCCACTATGAATGGGAGTTGGGGTTCTGGATGTGAGAAGTGCAGAAAGCCTCCTGGAGTTTCTAGTAGGCGGCTCAAGCTTCAGAGTTCCAGGACAAAGACTTGGGTTTCTGACAGAGCATGGAAGTGAGGGGGGCTGAGAGGAGACTGAAGTTCTGAATGAACCTCTGGTAGAAATTTGCGAAGCCGAGGAATCGTTGAAGTTCCTTAACTGACTGAGCCTGGGGCCAGTCCCGGGTGGCTTGGACCTTCCCTTGGTCCATCTGGATTCCATCCGCACGGAGGATGTAGCCGAGGAACTGGACTGTGGGGTGGTGGAACTCTCTTCAAGCTTCAGGTAGAGGTGGTGTTTCCGGAGTTGGCGTAGGACCTGCGTCACGTGATGGCGATGTTCAGCCAGGTTCCGGGAGTAGATCAGGATATCGTCTATGTACACGATGAAAAACCGGTGAAGGAACTCCCGGAACACCTCGTTCATAAACCCCTGGAAGACGGACGGGGAGCTGGAAAGGCCATACACCATAACCCGATATTCATAGTGGCCTGAGGGGGTAATGAACGACGGCATCGCCTTCCCGGATACGAACAAGGTTATAGGCGCTCCGCAGGTCCAGCTTCGAGATGATGCGGGCCCCATAGATTTCCTCGAGGGCGGCCGGGACCAGGGGAAGAGGATAAGGGAGCTTGACTGTGTGATCATTGAGGGTCCGGTAGTCGATGCAAGGCTGCAACCCTCCGTCCTTCTTGCCGACAAAGAAGAAGCTTGAGGCCGCTGGAGAGGTGGAAGGATGAATGAACTGTTGTTGGAGAGCCTCCTTGATGTAATCCTCCATCGCTTTGTGCTCCGGGATGGACAGGGGGTATACTCGACCCTTGGGGAGTACAGCTCCAGGCAGCAGGTCAATGGCACAATCCCATGGCCGGTGCGGTGGTAACTTCGTGGCAGCCTGTTTGCTGAACACATCCTGGAACGCCGTGTGGTTATTAAACAGGGGTACAGGGACGTTGGAGAGACAGTTTTGGATGCAGGTTTTACACCATCGGAGGATCTCTCTGGTATTCCATCTGACTTTGGGGAATGTTGAGATAGCTAGGGGCGTCCCAGGATGATATCGACGGTGGGTCCCTCCAGTACCAGAAAGGAAATCCTCTCTTGATGAAGACAGCCTACTTGCAGAGTGATCGGCGGAGACCAAAACTTGATGTGCCCACGCCCGAGCGGTTTTCCCTGTATGGTCTCGATCTTCAGTTCCGCCGGACTCTGGCGGGGTAAATCAAGCTGTTTTAGGAGGGCTTGTGAGATGAAATTGCCTGAAGATCCCGTGTCCACGAGGGGGGTACTGAAATGAAATGACGTGGGGCGAGTAGTTGAACCGTTAGCAGTGGTAGGGTAGAGATAACAGGCTCCAATTGGAGGGTACTCACCGCTGGGCGTGAGGGACGAGAGGGGCACAACCGAATGAAGTGCCCCGGAACTCCCCAGTAGAGGCACAGCCCCATGGCGAGACATCGAGCACGCTAAGTGCGTGAGAGGCGATTAGTATCCACTTGCACCGGTTCTGGTACTAGAGGACAGGCAGCTGGTGAGGATGGAGAATGAGCGGTTATGTCCGGCTGACAGGTTGAGAGACGTTGGGAGATCTTAACGGCCTTCTGCATAAAGCTCTCCAGACCAATATTATCATCATAGATCGCCATCTGGGCTCTGAACTGCGGATCCAAGCCCTGACGGTAAGCAGTGAGTAGCACCGCCTCGTTCCATCCACACGAGGCCGCCAGAGTACGGAACTGCAGAGTATAATCATTAGCCAAAGAATCGCCCTGACGGAGGCGGATGAGTTGGTCAGCAATGGAGAGCGAGCCGGTGGATAAGGCCGAAGACCTCCTTGAAATGGGAAGAGAACGCGTTGAACGAGTTAATTATAGTGGTCTGTGAGTTCCAGATGGCTCGTGCCCAGAGCAATGCCCGTCCGGTTAGCAGGGAGATCAGGAAGGCCACTTTAGCCCGTTCGCTGGAAAACTTTTGGGATTGCATCTCTATGTAGAGTGAAACCTGGAGTAAAAAAAAAAAAAAAAAAAACAACCACACACACCACACACACACGCTACATTCAACCGCCTCACCCGAATAGTTTGCAGGGATGGCCATGGGACTGGCAGAGGCAGACTGAGGGTGTGTGAACAGAAAGAGAGCTGTTCGAAGAGCACTGACCAGCTCTTTGAGGGGGATCCGCAGCGGCGGGGTTTGAGAACTCCATCTCTGGTCGTTGGTTCAGGTCTGGTCTTCTGTCAGCAGATAGACACAGAGGTAAGTGCAATACAAACAACAGATTTATTGAGTAGCAGCAGAGGGGAATGAGATGAGCAGACTGTCCAGGTAAGCAGGCGGGGAAGGGATAAGTCACTAGGGGGCTTATCTGATTGTAAATGTCCTTATATCCTTTTCCAGGGGATCCAGCAGGAACAGCGGAGTGTGGAGACGGTGGAGCACAGGAGTGATGGAGAACGGGGATAGGAACACTGGAGCATCTGGTAAGTAGATAAAAGGTAAGTGGGTCAGGTTAGTTAACATAGAATGTTTGAGACCAGACAGTGAGTGAACGGGAGGAGTCCAGGGATATAGTGCTGTTGATGAGTGCTGACAGGTGGTGGTGTTTAGAAATCAGGTGATTGGGATCTGGTGAGTGTCGTTAGTGGAGACTGGGGTGATTGTGGTGACTCTCTGACATATATATATATATATATATATATATATATATATATATATATATGTGTGTGTATATATATCACCTATATATTCATTAGATAGATAGATAGATAGATAGATAGATGGATAGATTTATCCACTCTATTTTACATATTTGAATATTGGAAAATATTTGAATATCTAAAGTACTTTGCTGTGTATTTTATCATTTTTACTGTAATTTAACTGAAAGTATACATGCAGGAAATTTTATAACACAAAATACTGCTGTAAAACAAGATAATTTAATATAATATAATACAATATAAATTATCAATCAAATTTAAAACATTTATGTATACATTAAACGTTTATTTGAATAAACATAAAATTTAGAATTAGTTAAATTGAAGACTGCCTTTTTAATAAAGTGTTTGTTAGAAATAAGTCTTGAGCTTTTCACAAATCAGTGTGTGATCCTGCTTTTATAGTTTTGAGAAAATGGAGCCTCATCTCAGGAAACGTGTCTTTGCTGTTGAGAAAAACTAATTAGATGCGTCGCAAAACCCAAAAGCTTAGACACCATCTGCACCAACAAAAGCAAGTTGTTAACTTCTGTATTGTCTTGACTTACTTTCAGTAGTGAATAAAATAATTAAATTGAAGTTATTTTTAAAAAAGCAAATAGGATGACCTGTGTTAATGAACTCTGGAGATCAGTTATCTGTTATTAAAAACATGCATTTCAACTAATGGTATAGAAAACAAATGTATAGATCGTAAATGTACTATAATAAGGGAAATGATAAGCAAACACTTTCTCTATCATTGCTTCTGTTAGTGTTATTTTTACAGGAAATATGAATGAAAATGAAACAGTTTTCTCAAAACCATCTCTGTTTAAGCAGCTTGCATGCTGAGATTGTATGAGTCATTCACAGTGAATACAAATGAAAGTACAACACACACATACACAAACAAACACTCACACACAGATTCTTGAAATGCCCCATGCAGTGAAATATCCAGCCGCGTGACTGAATTGGCTGTTGAGGGAAACTGGAAAACTTTAGTGGAAAAATATTTATAATGCCAGCGATACATTAAGACAGCTTGCAGGAAAACATAAAATACTAAATACTGTGCATTTTTGGTTCATTTAGATGAAAACTTCTTTTTTTTTTTTTTAACCCTATCATCACGTCCATGAGTGGCATGAATTTATTTTCACTTTTACAGCACTTTTCCAAAACACTCCTCCATGACTAGCAGACAGGAAATGATGCGTTGTGCTTTGTACAGACTGAGAGAATGTGTCACTGAATATAACAAACAAGCAGAAAGATACAAATCAGTAATGTATAAAAGTAATGGAAAAATCACGATATATACACCATAGCAAAAAACAATCAGTGTAATCTCATGTACATTTAGAAATAGATTTCTCATTTGAAGTAATCAGATTAAACGGGGAAAAAATGGAGAATCTCATTTCTCAAATATTAAAAATCTTACAATTTACCGTCGCTTTTAAATTTTATTATCAGTGTTGCGCCAAGTTTGTCTTAAATGACTCAAACTGTTGGTTCTTCTGTATCTTCTAATGGAGAATTGACTCAAATTGAACTCAAAAGACTCAGTTAAAAGACCCAAATCAATGTTGAAGTCCATTTTTGTTTTTGAAATCTCCTCTTAAAGTTTCCACTTATTTCTTTATTGAGTCTTTTCTGTAATTCAGAAAGAACTATATGAAGGTAATTCAGTAGCAAAACTCAAGAGCTTGTTGATCTGAATGTGAGAACTTGTCATATTAACATTTGTATTTGTAAGTTGAAATTTACACTCACAGCTCTGATGTGAAAAGCTGAATTTTTTGATTTGCACACACGGGCAATGATCAAAACACCCGTGTTTTTAAGTCAAAGTTTCAGGTTAATAGTTACAAATGTGTAGAATGACATTCACATAAAGAAAATGACACACACAAATGTGTACAACATATTTACTTTTGCACTTTACATTAGTTTTGCTGTACAACCTCAAGTCGGCACTTACAACCTCACAGATCTGGCAGTACAACTTCAAATCCTGGCGCTTTGACTTTTGATACTCCTTTTGCGGTATTCCTGTTGCAAAACTCACTTGAGCACTTGAAAATGCAGATGTGAGAGAGCAGAGCCGGGGGTGGGGCTGGTGTACGAATGAAGACATTTTATTGGTCGATGCCTGACCAATGAACAACACCAGCCATCGCAACTTGCCGTGCAAGACAGAAACATGTTTTTTTATGCATATGTATCAGTTATGTGTTAAACACTGCAAACTATTTTCATTGAATATCCTTACAGATTTTACAGTATTTTAAGACACTGCATTCATCTTGTCATACAGGTATTATCTGGTAGACAAATAATGCAACATCTTTCATATGTATATTGCATTCATCTTTCCTACCACGTTCATGTATATTGCATTCATCTTTTCCTGCCACGTGGTCACATGGTTCATGGAGCTATCAGTAGTTCCAAACAACTCTGTGCTGTCAATATGTTTGAATGGGATTAATCAGGACAGACAACAGTTTCACTATACCGTATGTGCAGCGATTTCTAGTAATTATTAACACATAATATGCATTGATTGTGCATTGATAACTACGCTTTACAATAGCATTTTATTCTGGGGAATGAGACAGCATTATGTTCTCATACTCCTTGGCAGTCAAATGTGACCAAACACCTTAAGTGTAACTTTTAACCAATAAAATAACTGTACTACATTTTAGCTCAGTTCTGTTTAGTTAATTTGAAGAGATCTTGGTACTAAATAATATGCACAATAATTATGATCCATGAATGACCATTTAAAATATAACATTTTCTAATATGCGTATTATTTATATTACAATTAGTGTAGTATTTAGGGTTAAAATAGAGAAAATGCTTTTAAATTCCAGTGCAAAGAGGCGAATTAAAGGCATTTGGTGGCCAGAAAGATAATATTCATATGTAATGCCATGGTTTAACCACTAGATGCCCTTATGGCTGTTTAATAAATACATGTATTTAGCTCTACTCTAGCTGCTCAAAACAGTATTGCCGTTCATAACTGCTTATTTTTTTTTAGGGTTTGCTTTTTAATGTACATTTAGACATTATCAAACACTCGATTTATATTAGATTGATTTTTTTTTAAAATGTTGCATTTACAAAGGTTCATTACTGACAAGCAAATAAGGAATTTAACCCAATAAAGAAGTTGAAATTATTATTTTTTTTAAAAAAAACATAAAAATAATAAAAACAACAGAGTTATGTCGCAACTCTGGTACAGCGATATTACTCTGCAATATGCAGTAGGATATACATATGAAAGATGTTGCGTTATTTGTCTACCAGATAATACCTGTTTGACAAGATGAATGCAGTGTCTTAAAATACTGTAAAAGCTATAAGGATATTCAATAAAAATAGTTTGCAGTGTTTTACAAATAACTGATACATATGCATAAAAAACATGTTTCTTTCTGCACGGCAAGTTGCGATGGCTGGCGTTGTTCATTGGTCAGGCATCGACCAATAAAATGTCTTCATTCGCACACCAGCCCCGCCCCCGGCTCTGCTCTCTCACATCTGCATTTTCAAGTGCTCAAGTGAGTTTTGCAACAGGAATACCGCAAAAGGAGTATCAATAGTCAAAGCGCCAGGATTTGAAGTTGTACTGCCAGATCTGTGAGGTTGTAAGTGCCGACTTGAGGTTGTACAGCAAAACTAATGTAAAGTGCAAAAGTAAATATGTCGTACACATTTGTGTGTGTCATTTTCTTTATGTGAATGTCATTCTACACATTTTTAACTATTAATCTGAAACTTTGACTTAAAAACACGGGTGTTTTGACCATTGCCCGTGTGTGCAAATCAAAAGATTCAGCTTTTCACATCAGAGCTGTGAGTATAAATTTCAACTTACAAATACAAATGTTAATATGACAAGTTCTCACATTCAGATCAACAAGCTCTCGAGTTTTGCTACTGAATTACCTTCATAGAACTAATGGCACTAACATCTTGAAGACTAAAAAATCTGACACATCCAAGCCATTGTCTGAAGATGAATTGGATTACAAACTCACCTTCATTTCTTCTTAAAGCATAGAACACAAAAAGAATTTAAACGTCATGCAAAAGAAAAAAAAAAGGCATTGGGACCATGACTATCTGCAAAAGCTGGCTCCAATATATTAAATATTAATTAGTCCTTATTTGAGCTTGACAGACAGTCCCTTTCTGCAATTTCATTGTATGGAAAAGAGCATGGACATTCTGCTAGATAAGTCCTTTTGTAAAATCAAACAATTAAATAATTAAAATAAATAAATGAATACAATACAATACAATAATTTTGTCATTTCATTTTTTTTTTAATTATTAAATATAAAAAAACATCTTTGAGCTTGAAAGACATTCACCATACAATTTATTTGTATGGAAAAGAGCAGCATGAACATTCTGCTAAATAACTCAAATATATTTATATAAAATATATTGTTATAATAATAATAATAATAATAATAATAATAATAATAATAATAATTATTATTATTATTATTATTATTATTATTATTATTATTATTATTATTATTTGCATTTTTTAGCATTTAAATTTTGGGATGAACTATATTTAAAAGTTTGTGTCTTTTTGGGTGATTGTCTCATATAAATGCCTGATAATTGTGGCTGATTATCGTGGCATCTTTAACTGTTTAAAATATGTTGTCTGCAAAAATAATTACATATATTATCATATAAAACTATATATTTTATACTGAAAAGATCCCTCTGAAAATATATACACATCTATATTGCTCAGCTCTCCTTTGAGATGTACGTAGATGGAGCTCGATGAATATTCATGTTTGATCAGGTCGATAAATACATACACACCTACAGGCAAACACACAGTTACAAGGTAGCAACAGAGTGCTGAAGTGAAGCTTTTGCTTGATTTTTTTTCCCTTGATGAGTCATTTCACACAATGTCAAGTTATCAGTATGACTAATACTAATCATGCCTTTGCATTTTACAACCAGATAAAAAGAACCTGTGTTTATTTGAATGCATATGTCTTTTCCATGCATATGTTGTTGCAGAACAACTTTGAGGGTAATTGCAGAGAAATGCGATGTAAGACTGACCTAGAAGCAGCAACTAAAACTACACAAAAAATCAAGTATGTCCTAGACTTTGTAGCAACCGCTCAGAACAGAACACCATGGAAATCGATCAATTTGTGAATACACTAGCTTTATATTCGATTTTGATAGTTTCCGATTCATTATTTATCAGTTATAATGTGCTTACATATAAAAGATCTCACACAGCATAGTGTTTAGGACTATAGTAACTCTTCTTTTTGGACTGTTTATTAAACGGTTTATAAAAGTCATTTGCTGTATATGTTTTTGATTTAATAAAAAGACAAGGTTCATAAGAGTAAATAGTTTGTGAATCAGATTACACTTGTTGTGTTGTCCATCTTATTGCATGCAGCCTGTCAGGACAACACACAAAAAATACACTGTAAAAAATGGTATGATCAATAAGTCAGCATATGGCAAAATGTGTTACATTATATTAATGCATCAAAATAAGTTAAGTAATTTTCAACTTTTTAAAGTAAGTTATAAAAGATTAAACTCGTGTTTTTAAGTCCGTTTAATGTAATTTAAGTTTAAATGACTTATACAGCTGAGCTGAGGTAACAAATTAAATTTAATTTTAAATATTAAAATTTAAGGCAGCAACTTTTTTCTTTTTTACAGTTTAATTTTTCATAACATTGTCTTTTCATACTTTTCATTTTATACAGATTGTGACCTCGCTCATAATTGCATACTGGCAATCTTCTAACTTGGTACATTACAAAATATTAAAGTTAAAATTAACAATGCAGCAGAATAAAGTAACATTTGCAGGACAGGAATCACTGTACAAATGTTTTCATATAGTAGTAAAAATAGGCATATAGTGTAAAGATCGATCTTAAGACTTTAGGAATCAATATCAGAACAGGTCAGATGACGATCACAATTAATGTGAAAATCAATATTTTACATTAGATGTTCTACATTTTATGAAGACATTAATTACTTTTATTTTAATTAAGCTACAAAATAATCTAACAAGTTGGCAATTTTGTATTAATTTATAAAACAAAAAAGGTAAAAAACTTTTGGAGAAAAAAAAAAAAAGCCGAACCATCAGTATGGAGTAAGCAGATTGTATAAATACATACAAATTTTATGAATTAGCCACCAATTCGCCAAAATGTAAAATAATTACAAATTGCCATAAGTGTGTGTTGAAATAATCATGTCAGTTTATTGGCAGAAGGTGCCACCAATTGATTTCAGAAAGTATGTATTAACTTTAAAATAAACAGGCAACATATTAAAAGTGCTTCTCATGTCAAAGCAGGTGTGTAGGTCTGGTTAAGTGTGTGTTTTTGTTGCACCTTTCAACTCCATTGTGGTAAAACAAGTAGAGAGAAACAGTCGTCCTTGAAGCTGTATCTTGATTTCCGATTGCATGCAAAATGTGCAAATCTAAAAGGAAACTTATTTCAAAGGAGAGACAGCAGCCAACAATTCAAAACTGGCCCCTGTCACCCCCCTTAAAGGTCCTGTGTGACCCAGTTTCAGGTGTGTTTTAGTATGAGAAAGAGCTCTGTGGTTAACCCATGCAAGCAGCGTTTTTCTTTTTTTTTTTACACTAACAGGCACATATACAGAGTCCCATTTTCTGCCAGCCTCTGATATTATCTACAGAGTCATGCTCATAATCACACACATATAACAACAACACATCTGACAGAATAGCTAAGTCAGCAATGCTGTGCACTAAAAATGATTTTCGTGGAATGTGAAAAACTTTAAATATTGGATGCTACTTAGCATGCTAAGCTTTGAGGATTGAGTTTACAGAAAAGATGATCCATTTATCAAATGTGATTTTATAGCACAGTTGTACACCTTCTACAGTGTGTAGTAAATACAAGTTAAGGTCATTGTTCAACACTATGTTTGAAGCTCCTTTTGTAGATTACTGAAGCCGTATGCAGTTGCTGCATTTGACCCATGAAAGTACTGAGACACATAATGTAACCACATGGGTTCAGATTACTTTTAGGTGTAAGCAACTAGTTATTACTACAGTTAATACTATATAGTACTATAGTTATTACTATAGTGTTTGATGAAAACTTTAAGTACTAGGGATGTGTGCCATAAACACCTATTAAATTCTTGAATTTGAATTCAATTTAAAGTGAGATATGCTGAATTTGAGTTTGAATATAAAGAAGTCGAATTAAATGGAAATTCTGAGAAATTGATCCAACTATAATTTTTGCAACCTAGGCACAATGGAAAAACTTGCCTTTTATAATTATAAACATGCATACATTTTTTTACAGAACTTAAACTTATACATAGAATTCACTGCAGTTTCTAACTGAAATAAACCCTAGTGGCAGTAAAACACCCATAATTTTTATTCCTTTTCACATAAATTATAAAGCTAGAGTGACAATTAAAGAGCTCAAAGACTTGATAGATAGATAGATAGATAGATAGATAGATAGATAGATAGATAGATAGATAGATAGATAGATAGATTAAATTACTTAATGAAAAATAGATACTAATGAGAAACTGACATACAGTAAAAATATAGAGCTAATGTTTATAGTATAGTTCACATCTTTTGGAATTTTATGAGAATTTTGAGTTCATTCTGAGATGTTGAAAATTTGATTGCAGACTTTCTGAAGGAATATTAATATTTCTTTTGAAACTCTAGGAGACACCTGAGATTTTTTTTTTTCCTCTGAAGAAATATCTGATAAATTGGACACTCAACCAAAAGTCTTCATTTGTTTCCCATTTAATGACATTGCATGACAATGAGTAACTATTGAGATATTAAACAGATCTCATTTATTTTTTTTATTTATTTATATATTTTTTTCATTTAGGCATGCTGTCTTTGAAATGTTGTGCGCTAAAATTCAAGTGGGCTCCTCAACCATGAGAAACATATCTCGATTATGGTCAGACACATCACTGGTGAAGCTGCACAGCATACCTTTGAAATTATGTTGCCTGGCAACCATGAGAAGTGGCAGTCGTACAAATAGGTTCACAGTCAGACTCAGTAGAAAACATTTAATGGTCATAATGTCACACTTCATGAAACATATATTAAAAAATAATTACACCAATTCTCCTGATGGCTAGTATAATGGTTGAATATATAAATACAAACACATGCATGTATATATTTAAGAAAAAATATGTTATGTTTATATATTAAATATATTTATATACAATATAAAATATAAGAATATAAATATATAAATGTATATACATGCAAATATTTTAAAAACATATACTGTATGTGTGTGTATTTGTATATACATAATAAATATACACAGTACACATACATATTTCCTGTAAACAAAACTTTTATTTTGGATGTGATTAATCGCGATTAATCGTTTGACAGCACTAATATATATATATACAGTGCCACTTGAAAGTTTGTGAACCCCTTGCAGAATCTGTGAAAATGAGTAATTTTAACAAAATAAGAGAGATCATACAAAATGCATGTTATTTTTTATTTAATACTATCCTGAGTAAGATATTTTACATAAAAGATGTTTACATTTAGTCCACAAGATAAAAAAAAAAAATAGCTGAAATTTTTAAAATAACCCCATGCAAAAGTTTGTGAACCGTTGGTTCTTAATTCTGTGTGTGGTTACCTGGATGATCCACGACTGTTTTTTGTTTTGTGATGGTTGTTCATGAGTCTCTTGTTTGTTCTGAACAGTTAAACTGAGCACTGTTCTTCAGAAAAATCCTCCATGTCCTGCAGAATCTTCAGCTTTCCAGCATCTTTTGCATATTTGAACCCTTTCCAGCAGTGACTGTATGATTTTGAGATCCATCTTTTCACACTGAGGACAATTGAGGGACTCAAACACAACTATTAAAAAAGGTTCAAACATTCACTGATGCTCCAGAAGGAAACACAATGCATTAAGAGCCAGGGGGTGAAAACTTTTGAACAGGATGAAGATGTCCAAATTTTTCTTATTTTGTAGAAATACAATTTTTTTTTTTTTTTTCCATTTATTATTGCCCTTCGGAAGCAACAGAAGATACTTGCATATTTCCCGGAAAACAAATTAAGTACAATTTACCTTGATCTTAAAATTCGAAAAGTTTTCACCCCCCGGCTCTTAATGCATCGTATTTCCTTCTGGACCATCAATGAATGTTTGAACCTTTTTTAATAGTTGTGTTTGAGTCCCTCAATTGTCCTCAGTGTGAAAAGATGGATCTCGAAATCATACAGTCACTGCTGGAAAGGGTTCAAATATGCAAAAGATGCTGGAAACCTGAAGATTCTGCAGGACATGGAGGATTTTTCTGAAGAACAGTCCTCAGTTTAACTGTTCAGAGCAAACAAGAGACTCATGAACAACCATCACGAAACAAAAAACAGTCGTGGATCATCCAAGTAACCACACACAGTATTAAGAACCAACGGTTCACAAACTTTTGCATGGGGTTATTTGAATAATTTCAGCAATTTTTTGTCTTGTGGACGAAATGTAAACATCTTTTATGTAAAATATCTTACTCAGGACAGTACTAAATAAAAAAATAACATGCATTTTGTATGATCTCTCTTATTTTGTTAAAATTACTCACATTTTCACAGATTCTGCAAGGGGTTCACAAACTTTCAAGTGGCACTGTATGTATATATATATATATATATATATATATATATATATATATATATATATATATATATATACATACAGGTACATCTCAATGAATTACAATGTCGTGGAAAAGTTCATTTATTTCAGTAATTCAACTCAAATTGTGAAACTTGTGTATTAAATAAATTCAATGCACACAGACTAAAGTAGTTTAAGTCTTTGGTTCTTTTAATTGTGATGATTTTGGCTCACATTTAACAAAAACCCACCAATTCACTATCTCAACAAATTAGAATACTTCATAAGACCAATAAAAAAAAACATTTTTAGTGAATTGTTGGCCTTCTGGAAAGTATGTTCATTTACTGTATATGTACTCAATACTTGATAGGGGCTCATTTTGCTTTAATTACTGCCTCAATTCGGCGTGGCATGGAGGTGATCAGTCTTTGGCACTGCTGAGGTGGTATGGAAGCCCAGGTTTCTTTGATAGTGGGCTTCACCTCATCTGCGTTGTTGGGTCTGGTGTCTCTCATTTTCCTCTTGACAATACCCCGTAGATTCTCTATGAGGTTCAGGTCTGGTGAGTTTGCTGGCCAGTCAAGCACACCAACACCATGGTCATTTAACCAACTTTTGGTGTTTTTGGCAGTGTGGGCAGGTGCCAAGTCCTGCTGGAAAATGAAATCAGCATCTCCATAAAGCTGGTCAGCAGAAGGAAGCATGAAGTGTTCTAAAATGTCCTGGTAGACTGGCTGCGTTGACTGTGGACTTCAGAAAACACAATGGACCAACACCAGCAGATGAAATGGCAGCCCAATTCATCACTGACTGTGGAAACTTCAAACTGGGCTTCAAGCAGCTTGGATTCTGTGCCTCTCCAGTCTTCCTCCAGACTCTGGGACCTTGATTTCCAAATGAAATGCAAAATTTACTTTTATCTGAAAAGAGGACTTTGGACCACTGAGCAACAGTCCAGTTTTTTTCTCCTTAGCCCAGGTAAGATGCTTCTGACATTGTTTCTGTTTCAGCAGTGGCTTGGTAGCCCTTTTCCTGAAGACATCTGAGCGTGGTGACTCTTGATCACTGACTCCAGCTTCAGTCCACTCCTTGTGAAGCTCTCCCAAGTGTTTGAATCAGCTTTGTTTGACAGTATTCTCAAGTTTGTGGTCATCCCTGTTGCTCGTGCACCTTTTCCTACCCCGTTTCTTCCTTCCAGTCAACTTTTCACTTAATATGCTTTGATACAGCACTCTGTGAACAGCCAACCATTCAGTAATGACCTTCTGTGACTTACCCTCTTTGTGGAGGGTGTCAATGATTGTCTTCTGGACAACTGTCAGATCAGCAGTCTTCCCCATGATTGTATAGGCTATTGTGTAACCATTTTGAAGGTTCAGGAAACCTTTGCAGGTGTTTTGAGTTGATTAGCTGATTGGCATGTCACCATATTCTAATTTGTTGAGATAGTGAATTGGTGGGTTTTTTTAAATGTGAGCCAAAATCATCACAATTAAAAGAACCAAAGTCTTAAACTACTTCAGTCTGTGTGCATTGAATTTATTTAATACACAAGTTTCACAATTTGAGTTGAGTTAGTGAAATAAACGAACTTTTCCATGACATTCTAAAACATTGAGATGCACCTGTATATATACATTAGATCAGCCATCAAGAGAATTGGCATGAGAACAAACACAATAACCATTCATTGCACTCCATAAATTATAGTGATTTTTTTCATACTTCATGAAGCATGACATTATGTCCATTAAGTGTTTTCTGTTGAGTCTGACTGAGAACCTATTCATGAACAGCATCTGTGAGAGTGTTGATCAGTTATTGAACTGAAATGAACCAACAGTTATCTGACTTGAGCTAAAAATGGCACAGTTGTATTTTAGATTCCATAACTGATTCTGCTATTTTCCTGTTTTTCACTGTGAAGCTGCTTTGACACAGTCTGTATAAAATGCCATAGAAGTAAAGGTGAAAAATAGGAATGAAATATTAACTTTTATTATCTTTAGTAATTCTTATGAATGAATCCATCCCAGAAACATGCTTTATGCAATTATGCAGATGCTGATTGGCCAATGCAAAGTATGCTGTAGCCTTGTACATACTTAACATGCATACACAAACCTCATGACTCAGGTGGCTAATAGAGGTACAATCAAATGTCTGTGCCAAACAAGAACCTTTTTAGTAAAATTTGAGAAATGTTCATGCAAAAAAAAAAAAAAAAAAAAAAAAAAACGAATGGTTATGTAATATCACGTTTTAGCCTTGACCAACAGCTGAGTGTGTGAGTGGGTTGTGCTGTAAATAGCCCACATTATGTTGCCTAATGTTTCCTGGAAATTATGTTTGTATTGGGGTGAAGAAGTTCACATTTGTTTCAAATTCTCTGGAAAACACAAGTATAAACTATGCAGGCTGCTATTTTTAATATTAAGGGAACATTCTGGGTTAAATACAAAATCTATGAAGAGTATCTGTGACACACTGTCGATTAACTGCAGAAAATAATACTGACTCGGCCCTCAGTTTGAAAACATACAGTAATGCATTTGCAATGAAAGTCTATGAGGCAAAGCATGAAACTGAAATATACATTAAAATACACTTCTGCTTAAGTTTAGCAACAATTATTAAACATTATACATAAGACTAGTATGATAAGATGCTTTAAAACCCCTTAGAATGCCTTGCCCTGTAGACTTCCATTGAAAGCGCACTGCATGCCATTTTTATGTGTATATACAAATTGAGTCAAAATAATGGACAGCTGGTGCAGTTTATATTTTCTGGTCTTTCAAACATTGCCAATTTTGAATTATTGCAATGTTTTAAGCATTGTAAATTGATCAAATGATGATTGAAGACAATATTTCAACAGCAGTTAATCGAATTTTAATACATTCTACTTGTGATCAAGGTGTCGTACAACAGAGAAGTAAAAAATATATCACTCTGAAAGTCATTACAAACAAAAAATATATATAGAAAACATATCCAGTTTTGCATAGATCAAAAATTACATTTACATAAAATATAGATAGGCCATGACAAAAGGCAGCTCCTCAAAAATGTACTTGCCCTTGTATTGTAAAGAGAAACAAATGATGTCTTAGACAAATAACAGGCATTTTGGGAAAACAAATGTGTGTAGAGTTGTGTATTTTTGTGTGTATGCACATTCCAGCATGCTCACACGACATATATCCACTCACACAATAAGTTTATATCAAATATCAGTCTTGATATTAATAATATTCCCTAATTGATAATGCTCAAGTTGCCAAATCTAGATTTTTCAGGTGTTAAATCGCCACTAACCTCCTAACAAACATTATAAAAATAGTTTATCAGAAGAAAATAAATATTACAAATATATTAGTTCACTTCCGAAGTTAATACTTCATATATAATTCGCCATTATAAATATAATTTGGTCTTAAAAGACGAATAAAATTTCAGATTGTTCTGCAGTGAACTCAGGGCCTGGAGCTTTTTCACAGTTAAACTGCCTTTCAGTTTAGACGCGTAATTATTCCCATGGAGGATGTCTTCATACTAGAGACGTTCTTCTGAAACTTCTGGAACTCCAACCAAACCTAAACTTCTGCTAGATTGTTTGGTTTGTCTTCACCACAATGCTGAAAAAACGGCACTCTTAAAAAATAAAGGTTCTTTATTGGCATCAGTGGTTCCTTGAAGAACCTTTAACATCCTTGGAATTTTTCCATTCCACAAAAGGTTCTTAATAGTGGAAAAAGATTCTTCACACTAAGAAAAAAAAAAGGTTCTTTGAAAGGTTCTTTGGGGAACCAAAAATGGTTCTTCTATGGCATCACTGTGAAAAAACTCTTTTGGAACCTTTATTTTTAAGAGTGGATGGTTGTTTAAGCTATTTTGATGGCTTTAAAGAGGTTGTTGGTACTTGACCAGCTGGCCATCCAGTCTAAATGCCAGTTTGACTAGGCTGGGAGACCAGGTAGACCAGCTCAAACCAGCTAAAACCAGCAACCTTCAGCGGTTTTCTTTAGCAGGGAAAGCAGAAATTATGTCATATTCCATGACTAAACCTCATACTGAAAAAAATCCATTCGATATGAGGCAACCTGAGGTTTCCTGACGGATGGAATGACTCTTTACATCCCCTGAGTACAATATAGGTGTCTGTTGATTTACGTCCGCCAAGAATGTTAGCTTAGTTAGCGAACTGGGAGTAGAAGGCCACTTTGACTCGCTCGATCTGATGACAGAGTTTGATGGCGGGGCCGAGCTTTAGGTCCATACATTCTTGGACTGTAGGAAGGGTCAGCAGCAACAGGGCCTGTCCATCAATGTCCTTGAGAAGGAAAAAATATGTATGGGTTAGCATAAATATTTGATTTTTTACCGGTTTTGCTTGTTCTTGTTTGCTTCAGTTTTGCACACCCTGATAGCAAATGTGTGATTCTTAGGGGTGTATCTGTGTGCATTTGAAATTTGTATGATTTCTAAGCCGCAGTAGACAAAGAACACTAGTAAAAACTAAGTAAAAAGGGTCAATTTTGATTTCAATAAAAAGCAATGCATTCTAGATGTGCTCTGTCACAGATGTCATACTGAGTGCACACTGATTAGCCTTTTAATATAGCCAGAAATATTAAAAAAAAATAATACTAATGCTAATCTTTTTTTTTTTTTATTATGAAAATTATAAAATAATTTAAATAAACATCTCTGCAATATTTAAATATAGCCAGGCTTGAAAATAATTTAGTTTATTTATATATATATATATATATATATATACATACATACATACATACATACATATACTAGTGCTGTCAAGCGATTAATCGCGATTAATCACATCCAAAATAAAACTTTTTGTTTACATAATGTGTGTACTGTGTATATTTATTATGTATGTATGTGTGTATATATATATATATATATATATATATATATATATATATATATATATATATATAAACACACACATGCATGTATATATTTAAGAAAAATATGCTATGTTTATATATTAAATATATTTATATATAATATAAATTATATGAATATAAATACATACATATAAATACATGTAAATATTTTCAAAATTTATACTGCATGTATTTATATATAGCTAATAAATATACACAGTACACACACATATTATGTAAACAAAAACTTTTATTTTGAATGCGATTAATCATTTGACAGCACTATATATGTGTGTGTGTATGTATTTTATATAAATTATATCGATAATTTCAATTAAAAATAACAAAAAGAATAAAAAGCAATCGTTGACTTTAAATTATGAAAATAAAATTAAAGAAATATATTTTTGTTTAGTTAAAATATAAAACAAAATAAGAATACTAATAAAAATAATCTAACTTTGACAATTTAATCACTGATTTTAATATATCCTGTAGTAGTAGTAGTAGTAGTAATAATAATAATAGTTGATTATTTCAATTATTAAAATAATAAATAGCATAACTATAATCAATCGTTGACTATTTCAAATGATGAAAGTAATAAAATGGAATTATTATTTTTTTAGTTTAACTGAAGTCTGCATTATTTAAAAATGTAACAGTCAGTCTTTGAATTGAGTTGTGTATTTGAGAAAATTAAGAAAATAAGAAAAAATAATTAAGAAAATAATAAAACAAAAAAAAATCATCTTTGACAATTTAAACACTAAATATATATACCTCTAAATTTATCCTTCAATATTTGAATATTAATTATGAAAATAATACAATTACACAAACAATAAAAATCATCATCTTTGACTATTTAAATTACAGAAATAAAATAAAAGACTGAACAAATGTTATTTAGTATATTTATTTACAGAAGTCTGCAATATTAAATCTTTCAATCATTTTCAACCATTAAAATAGCATTTAAAATAAAATAATCCCAATCTTTTATACTATTTCTTGTTGTAAACATTTTCTTGATAACTTGATATGAAGTAGGCAAATGATAGGTTAGTTAGTGTACTGTACCTGCTCTTGGAATATCTTTGCTAGAGAGGCACAGTCTGTGGATGTGATGAAGTCAACCACATCAGAGACGCTCCACTGCAGTGGATTCGTCTCTAACACCAGACGATCTTCCTCTTCAAAACTCTCAGTCTACATATGCACACAAGCACAGTTCATCTTAACTAATAGAATTTGACTTTAGGCATACATTAAAAATGAAAGTTATTACATTTAGGAAATAATTCACACAAAAGGTCTATGTTAGACGTTTTACCTTTGTGTGTGTGTTTTTGGCCGTCTGGTTCTGGCTGTAAGAAACAGAGCGTGTGGTTCTTCTGGGAGAGGATCTGTCTGTGGTTTCTGGCCCTGGATGGGTCGCCCTGCGCTGAAGAGCAGCACGGCGTGGTGGTCTTCCTCTCCTCGGGATGTCCTTGAGGGAGTGGGCAGAGGCCTCCTCACGTGGTGAGCTGGAACTCACTTCACTGCCCCACTCCTCAAAATCTTCTTCCTCATCATCATAGTAATAATCGCTATCCTGTAAAGAAACAAGAACAGTCTTACACTAGATCTTAAGGTGTGGTCACATTTACCATTGCTTGGCTAAATTTCTTGGCCACAAATATAATTTGAATACACAATTGGAAATTTCACATCAGTTTCTTCCCCACACAGTTTTTTACGCAAATTTGTCATGTTGACCAACAGAAAGCTGCTTGGTTATTTTAGTGTTTTCTGTATGAGTGGCACTTTGTACATAACTACATCACTTTTTTTTGTTTTTTGTGGGCAAAATTTTACTAACACCAAGTTTGCTTTAACCAGGTTTGATGTGCAATAACATCAATAAATCATATCTTTTCCATGTTAATCAAAATTTTTGTAATGTTTTTTTTTTTTTGTAATGTAACAGTTGAGAAAACTAATTCTTATCGAAATATAAATAAAATATTTTCAGTTAATATCCTCCCCCCAGTGAAATTACCCCACTGATAATTTTTAATTGTTAAAATTAAATATTAAACAAATATGGTTAAAACAAGAAAAAAATAAACTTAAGATACAGTATATTAATCAAGATATAAATAGTTGCAATTTTCAGTAACACTTTATTCCAGGCCTTTATGTATAATGCATTATAAAGTTATTCATAATGCATGTTTGTAATGCATTATATATTTTCATAAATAATTTTAACCGAACTTAAAATGCATTATATTTGCAGATTCCTTGTTAC
The DNA here is from genome assembly GCA_039654775.1 of Spinibarbus caldwelli. Taxonomy (NCBI): domain Eukaryota; kingdom Metazoa; phylum Chordata; class Actinopteri; order Cypriniformes; family Cyprinidae; genus Spinibarbus; species Spinibarbus caldwelli. Next base: position 18,722,685 of record CM077228.1, on the reverse strand, counting down.
ATCTGAAATTGGTTGTCATGCATGCATTAATGCATTATATGTTTTATATACATTATATGCATTATATGCAATGTGATAGATAAGTATTATAATGTATTATAGCTTTGATTACAATTATTAAAATCACGGATTAAAAATGCATTATATATACAGGCTTCAAGTAAAGCATTAGTTTTTCTAGTTTTAAGAATGTTTAGATATTTTTTACTGTGAAAAAATGACTGATTTAAACAATTATTTAAAATAAATGATTTTTGCAGTGCTCTCCGCCCACTCAAAACATAACTGGTCAAAGTACCTGCTTTGCATAGTTAATTAAACAAAATATGTTGTGGTTGGTTGTGATTTTGTCACTTCCTGCAACATTTATGTTTATCTATTTATGTTTAGTGTGCACAGACAAAATATTTGTTGTTGGAAACAAATGTACTTATGTACTTTTATATGCGCTTGCATTTGCTTACTCTCAGGAGTTACAAGTGAGATGCAAGTGAATATTTCTGAGTGTGTGTTTTTGGTTTGGCAGACCTGAGGTGACTCTGTGGTGTGGTATCCCACAATGGAAGTGCGCCGTTTCTTCTGGACAAAGATGGCTTTGCGTTTCTTTCGGCGTCGTGCTGGTTTGGTCATGTCACCGTCCTGTGCATTCTCCCCTAAACTTGGGCGTCCAACTTTCCTCTTCTTGTAATATGCTAGATCAGACATAAATGAACACACACACAATTATTGACAGTTAGCAGGAGCTACGTGTGAGTTTGAGTGTATCTGTGTGTGTTTCTGGAGAAAATAATACCTTGCTCTTGTGAAACATGTCATTTTAATTCCAAGTTAGAGCAAACATCACGTTTCATCTTCATAGAGGAATAAAACACTCACTGTATTTGGTCTTGGTCTGACTGAAGCAGTTTTCAGGGCACTTGTCGGACACGATTGTTGGACCGAAAAGATTCGGACAACACTGAAGTCTCTCGCATACTCGACGACAAAATTCTGACACTTGATCTACTGTTCGGACGATCCTCATGGTGGACCGATAGCTTTTCCCTTTATATCTATAAACAAGCAAATGTGTTTCCACCATCAATAACATTATGAAAATGAAACATTTTAGATATTCGGCTCACATACACATAACTATGCTAATCAGCTGGCTTAAAATCGCATTATGCAAATGAAGGACAGCTTTCTGTTCATTATCAATGCACTTGAATGTTGGCTAATTTATCAGTAATATTTTTGCTTTTAGAATTACACATACACACAGACTCAATAGTATCGGAAAGTCTTTTTAAGAAATAACAAGCTTAAGTCATCAGACAAAAGTACGGAAAGCTTGTTTCCGCCACGGAATTAAAAAAAAAAGAAAAGAAAAAGTAATTGTCACACAATTCTGACTTTCTTTCTCGCAATTGCAAGTTTACATCTTACAATTTTGACTTCTCTTCTCAGAATTGTGAGTTTATCTCGCAATTGAAAGTTATAAACTTGTATTTCTTGCAATTGCAAGTTAACATCTCACAACTGTGACGTGTGAGTTTGTATTTCGGAATTTTGCCTTATAAAATTGCATAATTGCATATGTCTCGCAATTCTGAGAAAAAATTAGGATTTCCAGAAAGCCAATAATAGAAATAAAGTTGCAATTCTGAGCAAAAAAGTCAGAATTGCGAGATATGAACTCAAAATTCTTATGGAAAAAGTCAAAAAATTACAAAGTATTAAATCAGAATTGTAAGATAAAAAGTCAGAATTGCGACAATTAAGAAAATTGGGTCCCACTTTATATTGTGTCCCTAATACCTGTGTACTTACATAATAAATAGATGTGTACGTAGTATGTAACCACAGTGTAAGTACAAATTGGTACATAGTATCTACAGCTCTAATGTTTGTGTAACTACTCATATGTAACAACCCACTGATTGGTATGTGTAAGTACAAATGTTTAACAGGACATTGGTATCAACACTTTTTGGTAATGAATGTGTAACAGTACAAATGTGTAACAGGACTAACAGCACTTTTGGAAAAGAAAGTGTTACACTTTATATTAAGTAAACAGTTCCTATGGATTTACCATGTAATTACTTTGATGTTACACAGCAGCAGCCAGTAAGTTAGGCTTTACATATAAATTGTGGTTGGTGTCCAGAATGTTACACTTTATATTAAGTGGACAGTTCCTGAGGAGTTACCATGTAAGTACACTGGTATTACAGTGTCACACCAACTCCACCAACTCCTCCCACTTTACATATCCCTAAACCTACCCATCTCCACCCTCTGGAACAAAAATTGTTCCAATTACTCTTATACATATTGTTGTTACAAAATGCAGTTATATAATTCCTGTTACACGAGTACTTAGTGAAGTGAAAAAAGTGTTATTACCAATGTACTGTTACACATTTGTACTTACACATACCATTTTGAGGGTTGTTACATGTGTGTAGTTACATAAATATTACAGCTGTAGATACTATGTCCCAATGTGTACTTACACTCTGGTTACATACTACGTACACATCTAGTTACTATGTAAGTACACAGGTATTAGCGACACAATATAAAGTGGGACTGAAAATTGCGAGGAAAAAGTCAGAACTGTGAGATAAAAAGTTGCCAGAAACGGGATTCCATACAAAAGAAGTACATTTTTTTTTAAAATAAAATTGTGATTATTTCACTCTCTTTTCAATTATTATATAGAATGTGTCGACTGTTATTAATTGTTATAGTAAAAATACTGAATAGAATTGTTCCCAATCTTATTTATAAACGTAAATAATAATAATAATAATATATTATTATTATTATTATTATTATTATTATTATTATTATTATTATTATATTGTTCCAACCACACAATTTTACCCCTAAACAAAGTCATCTATTATAATTGAGTAACTTCAACTGAATCAACAAAAATAATGAATTTTTCAAAAAAAAAAAAAATAATAATTTGCAGAATGAATATTAGTTACTAACAATTTATTAAAAAAAACTATTAAAAATGTTGAAAAAAGATATTTCCACATACAAAAGCACAATTACATCAATCTGATAATTTGTCTTATGTCATAAGAAGTTTGAAAACCTGCATTTAATGTCGTTGTTTTAAAATATATATTTATAAATCTTTTTAATTCTACAAAAACAAAACATATTCTGTTATGGATAAGTTTAGTCTGTCTAAATTATAATTAGCGTTATATAAAACTAATCAATGTCTATGGTATACTGTCATTTGCTGTAGATAACTAAGTAAACATGAATGTGTGTGTTCTTACTTGGCTTTCAGGGTTTCCTCCTGACAGTTCCACTGTGGGTCTTCCACCATCTGCAGCTCTCTGAGCACACGGCTGGGTTTATACGCTGAGTTTATTAACATTGTCAGAATCTGTGAGAAAATACCATCACAGTGAATACATCACAATGTTCATTTAATAAATCATGTTACATAAATATCAACAAACATTCAAACACACAAACACATGTGCATATGCACTTCAGCTAGTGGGCAACTATTCTTTTACTTCTATAATTATTGTGCATGCATAACTTTTATTACCTCATGTTAATGTAGAATTGTAATGAAATAATGTATCACACCCTATTTAAAATAAACTTGTGAAGGCATAATTGATTAAAAATGGTGGAAAATCTTGCAGATTCAGCATCTACACTTTTCTTTATTTTGTACATTCATGTAAATTTGAAAAATCTAAAATTCTTCATATTATTTGCAACACAAATCAGAAAGGACTGTACCTCTTTGAGGACTACAGCACACTTTCCAGGCCCAACAGCCTTTGGTAACTCAGCGATTCGGCCTTTGTTGAGATACGGACCAGAGAAACAGCGGTGGTTGATGAAGAGCTGAGAACAACAGTATTTTCCATTCACCAAACCTAGATAACACATACAGTAGGTTAGCAATATTAGCACAACACCCAATTGTGTTGACAATGGTTATATGACATGAATTAAAATGATATTATTGGTAGAATATTTAGTAAACCTGTATCCATGGATGAGCACAGGTTAAGAGGGGCATCAGGAGGATGTGAGGGGGCCAACCTAAAAACAATCAATCAATCTAAATCATAGTATTGCCATCCTATTCAAAACTACAGAAATGATCAAACTGAAAAAATACAGCATCAACAAATATTTTCAAAACAAGAAGTAGATGAGTCACATGCATGACACATTTAGGTAAAAAGTCCCACACTTTCTAGCAAAACAAACACAAAGGCTCATGGTTAAAATGTCCATGAGTATATCTACTCACTGTTTCTCAGGCTGAACAACGGCAATCTTCTTCTGAGGCAAACCTGAAATACCATACAAAAACATGACTCACTGGGGAAAATAGGGACATTTCTTTGGAAAGGATTTTTTTTTTTTTTTTTTGTTCTCTGAAAATGCCATGAAATTATGAAAAATCATGTTTGGTTTGCTTTGAAAGAGCAGAGTAAGATATGCACTGTTTATGTAAAAGTGAGAGCTGTTATTACTGTATTACTTTATCATGACAAATGACGTACAACAGGTCTTATTAAAGTTGTCTTGGTTTACAGTATATTGCCATCAGGTTGTACTTATCTCATTGGTAAAAATTCCTTTTTCACATAAATATTTCAGATTTCTCCAAAAGATTTTTTAAATTTAAATTGCATTTACAAATAGCAATGTATAAACAATTAAACATTTTAGTGCATGAATACAATCAAAGAAAATCTGCAAAAATAGTGTGTTAATATTAAGGAATTTTCTGTATTGTTTTTTTTTTTCATGTTTTTTTTTTTTTCGTATTTCGAATTTCACATTGCATTGTGTTTTGTTTTAGGGTTAAAGGAATGTTTTCCGCTTTTCTACTGATTTTTATGTTTCTTACAGTGTACAAAAAAATATACAGTGGATTTAGAAAATATTCTGACCCATTTTTTTCACATTGTGTTATGCTGCAACTTAATGTTAAAATCATTTTTGTTGTTGTGGTTTTTTAAACACACCTGCAAATGTTATGTTATGATATATATATATATATATATATATATATATATATATATATATGTGTGTGTATATATATACATACACACACACACACACAAACACACATATATATACACACACATACAATTTCCCTCAATTTGCAAAATTGTCACAAATCTTTCCTATGTCATTATGGGATGTATGGGATTTTTTTTTTTTTTTGTAAAAGGCTGAACATACTGCATATTCAGTATATAAATTCAGTTTTCTTACTTAAAAAAACATTTAAAAAAAATAAGGACTTTTTCTGAGCCTGGAAATTACAATTTAAAATTGATTGATATTCACTGTTTTTTCATGATTGTTGGAACCCTGAAATACTTTCTAACTGGCTGTTACTAGGTCATCTAGCTGTGGCAACATAGTAAATATATATGCATGTATGAATAAATAAATAAATATATTTTATTAAATTAAACATTTAAGAATTGCTATCTATTTAAATATGTAACCCTGGAGGACAAAACCAGTCTTAAGTCCCTGGGGTATATTTGTAGCAACAGCCAAAAATACATTGTATGGGTCAAAATTATTGATTTTTCTTTTATGTCAAAAATCATTAGGATATTAAGTAAAGATCATGTTCCATGAAGATATTTTGTAAATTTCCTATCGTAAATATATCCAAATTTAATTTTTGATTAGTAATATGCATTACTAAGAACTTAATTTGGACAAATTTAAAGGTGATTTTCTCAATATTTTGATTTTTTTACACCCTCAGATTCCAGATATTCAAATAGTTGTATCTCAGCCAAATATTGCCTTATCCTAACAAACCATACCTCAATAGAAAGCTTGTTTATTCAAAAAATTGACCCCATGACTGATTTTGTGGTCCAGGGTCACATATATATTTTAAAATGTAAATATTGTAGTGTTTGAATGCAATCAAGATGTTCGATCAGGTTTCAGGCATCGTAAACTTTCCCTCCTCCCTTGTTGTAACGAAATTACAGATGCATGTCTAACGTCCACCTCTGGTTCAAAGAGGCGTTATCACCTCTGCTATCTTCTCCAATGCTAGCAGGGACAGTTGTCAACTTTCTCTTTGAGCTTCAAAGAAATTCCGGGGGGGAAGGAACAATTCCCCCATCCCCACGAGGAGCCACTATACCCATGGCCCAGACACTCAAAAGCCACAATACACATAGGAAAGGACATTGGCTCCATTAATCCACAATCAAACTGTTCCAAAATGTATATAGTGTATTCCTGTGTTGTATGCATGTTCCTAGGTTATAGTAGCTTAGTTATAACTCTGTAGTACTGTAGTGAAGATCCAATTACTTGGATCTAGACATATGAATGTATCACTGCCTTAATGTTTTCCAAACCCTGGCATGTTAGGTATCAAAATGACTGTCTTCCGATTCCTGGATTAATGGTGTATATTATGTCACCATAATTTGCACCATGCTCTTTTTACCATACTTTGACTTAATATTGGACAAATCCTCCAGACCACCATAAACCATAAGGTGTTGCGTAAGACAAAGGAACTTCTCCCGCTCAAAATTCACATCTCTACATTGGCCAGTCTGCCAAAGATGGGTGTGACCAGGAACCATTAAAAGTCTCTAACCCAAACCCATCATTGCTCAACCCCTGTGAGACACTCTCCAAGACTCATTACTCTTGAGTCGGACCTTCTGGCAGTTTTTATTCTCAAGTATCTTTCTTGACTCACTGTGGACTCTCCGATCTTCAGAAGAACCCGACAAAAGCCTCCAGCTCACTCCTACTGATCTCTTCAAGAACCTCTGTTGTCTATCACATCCAGACTCTTGTTCAGCAACAAAGCCAATGCAAGTAACCGTTTCCAACTAGTTGCGTGTCCAAGTTTGGGCCCTTTGTTAAGGTGATTTTTTGATTCTCTGATGATTCTCACTAGGTTGTGGTTAATTGATGCTAAATACTTCCATTCTTTGTTCTTCTCTCTCTCTCTCTTTCCTTACTTTCCTTCATTCTGTATATATGTTTTGCTTAGTCTAATTGTATGTTAGGTGTAGTTTCATTTATTAAATTAATTATATTCACAATTGATTGCCTCTGTGTGCTGCTCACAATTCGGGTCACTGAATGTTGATCTTGTTACATGCTACGTTAATGCTAGTACTGTATGAAGTAGGAAAGTTATTCTTTCTTGGCCAGGAAAATAATCTTTCCTAGAATTGATAAATGATTATACTGTCGGTGGACGAACAGATTAGATCATTGTAATACTGATTCTACTACAGTTAATTAAATATAATTAATATACAGTTAATTAGTTAAAGAGTGGAGACGTGCTGAAATCGCGTTTGGTCTCGTACGTACCTTGTTAGTGTCTGCGCTTGTGTGGCCATTTATTGTGAATAACAGGAAATTGCGTCCAGCTGAATTCAATTAGTGATTTGTTAGATGGGTATAAAACAGGTTATTATACCGCGGCAGCCCTCGTCGTGTGAAGACCATCGACTCTACCGTGCAACTCCACCGGACAGGGACACCGGCAAGGGATAAGTATCGCTTTTCATTTATTCTCTTTCCTATTACTTGTTTCACTTCTCTTTCAGTTTTTATAACCATTTCTTACTTGTATGTTTGGCACAGTTATTTTTTTAGGATTACTGTTAAACTAATGTAGTTTGATTTGTATATGTTAACTATTTTAATTTTAGTTACAGTTGTAGTAATGTTTGTAATTTTTTCCTTTATGTCTGTATAAGTTATTTATTACGTTTTAGTTTTATTTAATTTGAGTTATTTTAGTACTTCAACAAACTACATGGAAATGAAATAATATTGAATTTATGGATATGCGTGTGTGTGTGTGTGTGTGTGTGTGTGTGTGTGTGTGTGTGCATACACGTAGTTGTTTTTGATGTTTGGCTTAGTTTTATGTTAGAATCATTATTACACTCTTATACCTTTTGTTTTCTTAATATTTTGAATTGTTTGTAGCTTTATTTTGTTTTCATTTAAATGTTAAGTTTAGAAATTTTGTCATATGCATTTCCCATTTTTATTTAATTAATTTTTTTAATGTGTGTGTATATATACTATTTATAAAGTTTTAGCTTTTAGTTTGTATCAGTTTTAGTTGTTTTAATACTACAATTGATTGTTTCTGTTGTCTTCATTTGTAAGTTGCTTTGGATAAAAGCGTCTGCTAAATTACTAAAAGTAAAGTAAAGTAAAGTAAGTAAAGTTAATTCTAAGATCTGATCTAAATACTCATAATTAATTATAACCAGTTATTATTAATTATAAATATTTCCCTTTCGAGCTAATATGCTACAATATTTAAAAAAAAAAATAACAGAATTATGCCTTTTTAACATTTTAATTTTAACAATTGAAACTGATTTTTACGCAAACATGGCTAAAAAAGCCAAATTTGATGCAGCATTTAAATATGTTCCTTTTTATAAAGTAAAGTCAGATTGAAAGCATATGTTGCAGTCACAGACATATTAGAAACCATCAGTACTTGACACTCACAGACTGTCTTTAGTAAATGTGTTAGCGGATAGCCGTTAGCTTCACACCAGCCCACAGGGAAGATATTCATACTCTCAACATCCACTATGCAATCTGGTTGCGGCTTAGTCAGACCTAAAAACAAAGACAGAGAGCAGAGGTGAAAACCGTGTCAACAACATGTCAGTGTGTCATGTCTTTTGGTATTCACTGCAAGACCATGGCCTCGAGAGATTTCTATTAAATAATACGCAAAGATGGTCAACATACAGTATGTGCTCTATTTATTCCTACCTTCCAGTCTGAGCCAGAGAAGCCGACCTTTGACCTGAGTGATGCGAGCGACGCAGAGTTCGGAAGGTTGGAGTGGATTCACGGCTTCAAGCCACATATCCTTACAGAAGCCCCTGCTCTGAGACGCCTGATCACACACAACACAACGCAGAAAAATAGTTCAGTGGAGAAGTGTCCAATTACATAAAACTATGCATATCACAATAAGTACAAACAAACTGGATAATGAGGCAGATACATAGTCAAGGAAAATAGCTTTTTTTACACAAAAGTTTTAATGAATCCTCCGAAATAATGGCAAACATGTTTATACAACTTATCACCATTTACATCTGATAACTGGTGCAAAATAAACAACAAAAAAGCCTGCAGTCACAGCTTTTGTCTTGAATTCCAACATAATTAGTGGAATTTGATGGGTTTTAAAATTCCAGTGCTGGATGCTGATTTGTCAACACAGTGTTTCAGCTGTGAGTGTCCAGTAACATTTATGATGCAAAACATTAATTAACGTCATTAAAATAACCTTAGTTTACATGTCAAAGATAGGGGGTCCACAGAAAATATGAGACAAAATATGTTGATTTTATCAAAATATATATCTTTTATGTATAAAGATTATTCAGGACAGTACTACATAACATGCATTTTGCATGATCACTCTTATTTTGGTTTTATATATATATATATATATATATTAGGGCTGTCAATTGGTTAAAATATTTAATCGCGATTAATCGCATGATTGCCATGAGTTAACACGTGATTAATCACAACTTAATCGCACATTTTTATGTGTTCTAAATGTACCTTAAATTAATAGGCCTACTTTTCAAGTTTTTAATAGTCTAATCAACATGGGCGTGGACAAATATGGATGCTTTATGCAATATATGTTTATTATTAGTGAAACCATAGTTAACATACATAGAGCATGAAGACTAGACATGTTACAAAGGTCATAGATGTTTTTCAAAGAACATGTTCATGTCTATTAGACACATGAAAAAGAACATAGAAATACCAGGTTCCCATTACTTCTCTTTCTTTGCGCTGAGCAATTACCCCATCCTGTTTACATTTTCACATGACAGGGCAGCTCACTTCTTCTGAACATGCAAAATGTACATTTGTTATTTATTAGCCTACATTTGTTTGCCTCTATGTGCCCACATACTGTATTTTGATGCAGCTAAATTCTCAATTAAACTGTTTTCATTGATATATTTTACTGTTTCTGTTGTCTGACAACCGAATTAATATGAAATAGTGACTGAAACGCGATCCATTAAGACTACATAGCTCTCCCTTCCAAGATGTTAATCTACACAAAAATCCTGCGCACGTATTCACAAAACATCTTAAGGGTAAAAGTAGCTCCTAACTTGCCGATTTAGGAGAAAATCTTAAAAATAGTGGGCGTGTCAGTCCTAAATTTAGGACTCCTAAAAGTGTTTTAGCACTAAAACTAGCTCCTAAATCTGTAAAACGTTAGGAGTAGTGAAGAGGACTCCTAAATCACAAAGACCAACTCACAACTATCCTAAAATGGCTGTTGCCGGCAATCTGCCTCAGAATATAAACATTTTAGAAACATTTGACGATAATGAGCCTTTAAAAAGGTATCACCTTTAGGGTTTGGAGGTTATCCCAACTCCAAATTTTCCTTTGAATATATCCTTTTCATTAACCAGTTGGGCAAGAAGTAACAGCTGTTCTTGCGTCCAGTTTGGTTTTCTTTACGTTTGCATGTCTTACTATCAGCCATGATTATTCTACTCTGTTAATTAAAAGGAGGTTTATATGCATATCCACTACGAGTAGCATACATGTAAGAGGCTGACAATTAGCTGAACATATACTTGTTTAATTAGTGACGCTTAGCATGCATTTTAAAATCTTTATTTTAATGTGGCAATTAACATTATTTTTAAACCTTTATTTGAATATTTAACAACATAATATTGTGATCTGCAATATTTCTATGAATAAATCTCTGCCAGAGACTATCAGCCAATCACTGTGTGCATAGTTAGTAAGCACTCTGA